>WBNH01011241.1:7449-165839 GCA_013401255.1 Urocolius indicus | reverse complement strand
ATAGCTATTCAGTGCCTTATGTGACACATAGGTTTTGTGGAGAGTCAAGGTAGCTTGTTCCATCATGTTTCATCTGAATGTATAGATAGGACATAGGAAAGACAAAGACCTATGAAGAGGAAAGTAAAGGCCAAATAACATCCCCTGCAGTGCCTAAAATGGTAGTTGAGGAAATATAATTGTCCCTTTGTCTTTTCCACCAACATATAGATAGTGGAGGCTAAAGAACAGCTTAGCTGCCCAAACATTGGGGTATCCTTTAAGCTGAAGCTCATCCTGACCTTGCAGAACTGAGAGAAACAAGTGTGGTTTGGAGAATTTGTGGAAACTCCCTGCTCAGAGACTCAAGATTTTTGTGACAGAATCAAAGCCTGACCAGAACTAGCACCAGTTATTAGTTGGTTACTCCAAGACATTGAAGAAGTTTGGACTAGAGGCCTCCAAGCTGTACCTTCCAACCAACATTTCTACAGTTCCATAATTCAGGAAACACAGGGAAAGTCAATTCAATTTCCAAAGAGTCATGAAGAATTGGTTCTTGGATTTTGGGAAGAGAAGAAGAATTAGGATTTCAGCTCCTCTCTTTTTTATCTAACTGCCATAGGTCCTTGGGAAAATCCCACCCACTGAGCCAGAAGAATTATGGTGAGATTTTTCCAACTAATCCACGTAAAGAATGTGCCTAAACCCCACCTATATCCAATGGCAATGAGATATATTTCCTTTGAAAACCCCAGCTGACAGCCATGACTACATATATATATATATATAAAAAAAAATATATGGTCTACCTTCAATCAATCACTTACAAAATACCAGCATGAAAAGAAAACAAGTTTTAAAGGATGACATGTGGTTTCTCAGCTTAAAAAAAAGATCCAGGACTGTGAGTTCTTGGAGAACCGAGGTTTGAGAAGAAATAATGGAGAACAGAATCCATTAGAAAACTGTATCTATAGACTCTGGAGAAAAAGACTAGAAGAAAAACATCACTGAGCTGTAAATCAACAGTCTGCACCTTACCTGACAGAAGAGCCAGTCACACGTCTCCTTCTTTCTCTCCTTTCCTCCCTTGCTCTCTCTCACTGGTTTTACATCAGAAGGACTGATGCTGTGCCTGCAGCTCTCTTTTCCAAGAGTAAATAAGATCTGTTTCAGCCCTACTGCTATTTACATGATCATCAGTCACGCAAGAAGCAAAAGGAGCACACAAGACTCTATTCACAAGCTGGGAAGCCTAATATTTGAAACAGCTAACAGCTGAGAAAGGGCACGTGTCCCTTCAGCTCTGACACCTGGTCTGACTCCATCAGTAATTAATCACGGGGAGGTGAGGTTGAATGCAATTAATGCTCTCTCAGCTCATCATCCTTATTGCAACTGGGACTTTTGGATAGTAGGCTGGATCCTGAAGAAGACAGAATGACAAGGGCTTGGAAAGTAAACACCCAAAACTGTGTGACATTTCTACAGACACATAGAAAAGCAGCAAAGGAGTAAATACCACATGGAGACGTAAGCCCTGGTGATGAATTTGTTTATAATGATACAAACATTTTCCCTGCAGGGCTGAGTATAATAAACACACATTGTCTCCAGGGCTTGAAAATTCGGTTGTAAAAATTTTTGTTAAGGGCTTTCAACGTTAAAAACAAAACCAAACCAAATCACTCCCTCCCCTAAAACATTCAATTGATTTGACATTAAGACCAGTTGTCAGGAGGGGAAGGGACTTGTGAGAGTGAACCAGAAAAGAAAGTAAAACAGTTTAAATGAGCAATCATAATCTATGACTTGGTAATACTCTGCATGCTTTCATTCCAAGCTTTTCTGCGTTAAAAAAACCCAATTCCTGACGTCAAACATAGAGGCTAGGAACTCAATAATGCACAGAAAAGATATTTTCCTTCCCCAATAGAGTTTTCAGTGCCACTGAACTAGCTATAAGAGCGCTGAAAGAAATAAATCTGTTGTCCTGAAACTTCAACCCAGCAGGATTAAAGGTACCCTCCCATCTTTTCATGTTTGTTTGTTTCTTTGTTTTGAGAAGATGTGAGTTCCTCAGAAGAACCTGCTTTTCTAGCCATAAAAAAGCAACAGATCAGCATCACTAAAGTTTCAGTGGGATGAGGTTTATTTAGTGGAACCAGGGCAGGTAATTTTTTGAAAAGATCTTGTAAATAGGGAAAGTGTTATGATTGAAGCTTTTGGCCACTGAAAACACAATTGCTTATGAGAGAGAAATGCTCAAATTACATGTCAGATGCATCAGGGAGAGCAAAGACCTGGATCCAGGTCATTCCTCCACTCTGGTCATGAGACAGTGTACTGATAACCAAAACTCATCTGTGAGTACCTACACAAAGTGGAAAAGCTTCAAGAGGAACAAATGGAAATAAAATAAATGAAGAAAAATGGAGTTTTCCTCAGTTCAACAGTTGGAGAAATAACCTGGAAGTATGGAGCATCTTATCCATTCATTCAGGTGGATCAAGCATTTGGACTCGAGCTCTCATTCTTGGGAATCCCAAACACTTGGTTATTGCAGGATCTATTATTCCCTTTTCTCTCTGTCTCTAGTTTCTCAGTTTGGGAATTATATTTTCTTTTCTTTAAGCAGCTCATTTTTCTTCCAGTCTTGCATGACAAGGTGTTCTCAGCTTGTCAGTGCCTTTTCCCACCACCTAATACAAGAAATTACTAATGAATGGCTTGCAATCCATCAAATGGCAACAGCACTCCTGGATTTTCAGTTTCCTCTCCATTATTTCAGTCTTTACCTCAAAGTTGTCTGAGTGTAGTGTAAGCTGAAGAGAGATTTTTAGAAATGCATCTCTGAAGACACTCAGAAAATGTGCTGATGAAATCTTATTGGAGGTAGCCTATGGGCAAAATAAGTACAAGAGGAAAAGAGTAAAAGAAAGATAACTGTTCCAGCTTCATCCCATCACTCCTTGTCCTGTTGGTAGCTACTATAGAAAAAAGTGCTGCCCCAATCTCCTGACACCCACCCTTTAGATGTTTGTAAATATTAATAAGATCTCCCCTCAGTCTCCTCCAGACTAAACAGCCCCAGGTCCCGCAGCCTTTCCTCATATGAAAGATGCTCCAGTCCCCTGATCATCTTGGTGNTCCTGGTGCATGGGGTTGTTCCTTCCCTGCTGCAGGACTCTGTACTTGTCCATGTTGAACCTCAGGAGGAGGTTCCTTTCTGCCCAACTCTCAAGCCAGTCGAGATTCCACTGAATGAATAAGAAGATATTATTTCACTGTGAGGTGAGGGAGCCCTGGCCCAGGCTGCCCAGAGGGGTTGTGGAGTCTCCTTCCTTGGAGATCTTCGAGAGCTGCCTGGACATGTTCCTGTGTGACCTGATCTAGGTGAACCTGCTTCTGCAGGGGGGTTGGACTAAATGATCTCTAAAGGTCCCTTCCACCCCTACCATTTCATAATTCCATGAAATAGATGAGACTATCAAGCAAATTATGCTATGGAAGAAGAAAGTTAAGGTGTGTAAAGAGGGAGAAAGCTGCTAAATCATGGGATCTGTATTTGTTTCAAACACAAACATCTCACAGCAAGAAGAAGTCGGATCCAGTTGCTGTAGATGTGCAAAAAGAGCCCAGATGGCCAGCAAGTTCAAGTCAGACCAAGAAAAGACCAATAAAAAAAAACAGTGGGTGAAAAGAAGTAAAAGCTGACATGTCAAACCAATGTAATATCTTACTACAGACAGTAAGGAGTTTGTAGCTGCAGGAGGAGCAGTAGCTGCCAATACACACAGCGATTTTATTAGAGCTTTTAACACTGTCTCATATGACATTCTCAGAAATAAACTAGGCAAGCAAAGTAGAGATTAAACTACTATGGCTTAGAGGCAAAAAAAAAAAACAACCACTAAAAAACCCTACTAACAAAATAGGTGCAAATGGAAATATATATTAAGTGGGTTCTACAAGGCAAAACTCTGACAATGGATAATGAGTGATGGTGAATCATCACTGTTAATGGTTCAGAGCAGAAGAGAAAGGACATTGGTTAAGATTTTACATAATACTGAAGACAGTTCAACACAAAATTGTCATAATCTGGCTATTTATTCAGAAACAAATAGAATCTGATTCAGAAAGGATCAGGACAAGGTAGTGTGGGTAAGCATCTGTCCAAAATATGAGAGACTCATACTTCTGCAGAGCAATTTCTGGGTGTTGTGGCAGATCACAACTAAGTGGGAATCAGCTTCGTTTGCCTGTGGCAGAAGTGGCAAAGGCCATTTGAGCATGTATGAACAGGACAGTAAATTAGGGACAAGCACTGTAATAGGACTGAGAAGTGTTCAGGCAGCTGAGGAGCTTCCATCACATGTGGTTGCCTGACAGTGAGCTGGAGAAGTACCTACTAGGAATGGCCTAGGAAGAGTAGATCCTGTCCCATTTTCCCTTTTTGATTGATCTCCTGTGATAGCAGTGCAAAGATATCCTCATCACATTGGCACAAGACCCAGGGGATGAGTTTTCCTTAGTCCTGCTCAGGCACTTGTAATGCTGAACACCCCTGCTTTCCCCAGGGGGACAGGACATTCAAAGTAAAGGACCAAGTAAAACACACAGCTCAAAACTCACATGGATTTGTAGATATGAATAGTCTGGATCTGAATTTCATGGCTCAGACCCTCTCTCAGTAAAGCATTTAACTTTTTCTCTCAGTAAAGCTTTTAACGTTGTTATGAAAAATCCAACATTCCATCTGCTACATGCAAATCCCTCCCTTATATTTTCCTTTTGAGACCTCCAAGTGCTCTTAAACAAGCTGAACTTCTTCCTGAAGAATGCTGCTTACGCTTTGCCCAATGAAGTTTCAACTCAATCCGTCTCTCAAGGTGGGACACTCAAGTGTGAAAGCAAAACAAGTTGGCAGGTTTTATTAGGTTCCCTTTTATTAAGAGGAGAAACCCGCACACACCAACGACGACTCTGCATTTGACAACAGAACCATTCAAACAGTCTGTGTTTTCCTTGACAGCCCAAGCTTGCTTCTGCTGATGTGTTTTTCTCTCTGTCACTCAGCCTCCTGATGTGAGGTCAGTTGACCTGCTGAAGTTTATCCACTGTGGCTCATGTTGCCAGCTGAAGGTTATCATACAAAGTACAAAGCGCTGGCTGCCTGCAGCATCTCCTCTGCACGTTGCAATTGCACTGGCTGCTTTCTCAAGCAAATCTTCCCTCTCTGGATTATGACAGCAAATACTGCAGAGGAAAGAAAGGGGAATGGTTGGAGAGAGAATAATAAGCCCTTCATATCTCCTCCCCTACATTCTCCTCTTTTCCCCAGGACAAAAGAGGTCTAAGCAGAAATCAGCTTGCTCACATCAGCTGAGGGCAAGGCTGCAATGCAGTAGTGTGTTTGATGCAAGCATAATAAAACATATGCCAGGCAATGCTCAAGTCAAACACATCTATGTGCAGGGTGTGTCTTATTTCAGTTTGGATGCAACATTCAGCTCTGAAAGAAATGTGATAGTAAAAAATGAAAAACAAATCTCATATAGAAAAGTTGTTTCAGATCCCTCGTGGCAAAAACATCCAAAGGTGTAAGGTAGAAGTTTTGGAAGGGGACAGTGGGTTTAAAGTATGACAAGGAAATATGACTGATGTAATCATGATTTTGCAAAGCAGGATCAACTATTTTCAGGAATGACTCTGATTTGCAAGGCCTGGGCAGTACAAGATGTACAAAAAACCCTTCCCCTGAGAACACAAATGAGGCAGCTGCTGACTACGACGTAACAGATTTACAAATGGGCTCTGGAAAACTTGACACAGGGTGTTACTGGGAAGTGTGAAATGAAAATCCCTGAAAAACTGATGTTCACTTTGTCCTTGCCTTTCTTCATCTCTTCACTCCAGCACTTGGGCTCCTCTGGAATCAGTGTGAGCACAAATCTGTGCTGTTATCTATACAGTAGTTCTAGAGCCAAACAAGGAACCAGCTCAGCTTTTGGTATTTACCACTAAAGGAGAGAATAGGGAAAATTCCCTAGGAAATTCCCACTTAAGGATGTTAGATGGTGTGGTTTTAAAAGAAACAGAAAAGAGGGAAATGAAACTGTAGGTGGATTCCTGAGAGAAGACAGCTGCAGGAGTTTTATCTGTGGACCTCAGGCATATTTCCTCGAACGTCCTCTCTTCTGTGGAACGGGTTGTAAACAAGCCAGAAAGATCCATCAGCAACTAAGAGGCTTGTTTTGGTGACGAAGTTGGCAAAACTGGAGTCCAAGCTTCAGTCACTGGAAGATGAATCTCCATGCTTTGGTTTCTAGTCTTTACTTATGTCAAAAACTCCCGAAATGAGACAGAAAGAGAGTAATTTCTTTACTCCAAAGCAAGCAGCAGAGTGACTGAAAACAGATCATGGAGTAGCAGGAGAGAATAAGGCAGTCATAAGAACAGCCTAACATGCAAATGCTGTCATCTTCCCAAGACTATCTTGAAGAAGAGGTTTACAGGAACAGATGATTCCAGGGAACGTTACTGAGCTTCAGCTGATGCCCACAGAGGTTTGTTTACTTCTCCCCATGGTTATCCAGCATCGTCACTGGAGGGGGGAAAAGGGTACAAACTCAGTCATGTCCTTTTGACCATTAGCTTTCTTGTTTGCTTGCTTTGGTTTAGAGCTGTCCAATAGCAGCCAAGTAGAAAGAGCCTAAATTCCTCATTTTGCAGAGCACTCTCCTGATAATCAAGTTCTGCATCTCTCTTTGCCTCTGCCAAGAAAAGTCCTGTAATCACCTGTGACCACCTGAGCCAATGGGTCATAGATCACCAGAGTTATCAGAGGAGTAGTAATTGCTATTAAAGAGCATCTTTTACTTACTTTCCTTCCAATTGCTGAATGTCCTTGGGAGCCTGAGACCACCATCACTGCTATAGGATATTAAACACCAAAGAGGAGGGAAATAAGAAAGAAAAGAGGAACATACTCCCTCAGCAAGGTAAAAGTTTACCAGGTTGTCGTCCTGGGAGCAACAACCCAATAGAAGTTGTAATATAACAGTAAATGTTACCCTAATTGCTTCTTGTTAATTCTCCCTGCTCACACTAATAAAGGTAAAAATAGGAAAAAGAAAGAAAAGAAGTCAGTGGGGAAGAGAGGGGGAGAAAGAGAAGCATAAAAAGAACAAGAAAAGGAATAGTAAAGAGAAATAATCCTTGTGGTGAAAAGAGAAGGGGGGAAAAAAAGGGGAGGAAAAAAAAGGAGAAACCTGGCGCTAACTCTAAGCAATTTGCACCTTGTGCCCAGATCATAACTCTCTGCCTCCACTGCTTCCACACCCCATGATTTATGTTTGACAGTCCCAAAGTGGTTTGGAAATGGCACAGCACTGAGACCTTGTGGTGAGGCGAACTGATGCTTCAAAAAACAAAAATGAGTTAATTTATGGGAGCGTTCCTTTGGGCTGGAATTCCAGCCCAACACAGCTCTCCTCTAGTGGAAAAGTTTTGCACACACACACACACGATTGCCTTTTCTTGTTCTGCTTTGCTCTCTCTCTCTCTGACTCTTTCTGTCTGTATTCTCCCTATTTTCACATCCAATTCTCTTCTTCAGAATCTCTACCCAGCTGAAAGAAAAGTGTGTCATGTTATTTTGTGTCTGTGTTCTGAGTTTGCTTTCAGCTAAGCACAACACAGAGTTCTTGCTGAAGTTCTCCTCACTCTGTCTCTTATCCTTGCTTACTCCTATGGATTTTGGAAGTTTTTTTCCTGGACAACAGAAGATACCAAATGACTTTAAAAATAACGATCCCAATCGGTCAGATTCAGACATTTTAAGGTTCTTGAATTTCCCAGAAAGCTCAGGCAATGTGGGTGGGTTGGATGAGTGGAGGTGAGGTAGATGGAGAGCTGGCTGAATGACAGAGCCCAGAGGGGGGTGATCAACGGCACAGAATGGAGTTGGAGGCCTGTGGCCAGTGGAGTTCCACAAGGATGAGTTCTGGGGCCAGTCTGGTACAATATCTTCAATAACCATCTGGGTGAGGGGACAGAAGGACCCTCAGCAAGTTCTCTGCTGGCACCAAACTGGGAGCACTGGCTGATTCACCAGAGGCTGTGCTGCCATTCAGTGGGATCTCGACCAGCTGGAGAGTTGGGCAGAGAGGAACCTCATGAAGTTCAACAAGGACAAGTGCAGAGTCCTGCAACTGGGAAGGAACAACCCCATGCACCAGGACAGGCTGGGGGTGACCTGGTGGAGAGCAGCTCTGCAGAGAGAGACCTGGGAGTCCTGATGGATAATAAGAAAACAAACATCCTAATGGCTATGAATATCTTCACTTGAGAGTGAAATACATCATAGATATAACAAGCAACCCTTCCTGTGAGAACCACCCAGAACATCTTGCCTTAGAGCTTCCCCTTCATCCCGACCTCCCTTGCTGACTATATCTGGCACCAGAGCCTGTGCTCCACCATAGCCCTTCCTTCTCCTCTCCTATCAAAGAAAGGATGTTAACTGAAGCCAGTGCTGGGTGTAAAGCCTCTGAGATAGCACCACTATCACCTCTCTCTCTGGGTGAGAAGAGGTAGTATCAGCCCGTTCAGAGATAACTAGCTCTGCAGTGAGTGACAGTGCAGAGATAATTGTCCCTGCACTGCCTTGCTGATAACACCTGCCTTGTCTCCAGGGGAGCACCCTGATCCATGAGCTGAAATACAGACTGTCACAGACCAGGAGACTGATTGTAGGGGACTACAGCAGTTATTTTTGAGCACCTCTGAAATAGCTTCAATCCAAAAAGAGTTAATTCACTTTTGTCCACTGGCAAGGCTTAAGCCCTCACTTTTGCATCACCTCATGTGGGATGTAGAAATCAGTTTAGGCTGCCAGGCCTTTGGTTTCTCAGCCATCAGGATGGATTATGTCAACCTGATCTTGGGAGAAAGGGTGTCGCCATATTGAATGTGAACTCTGCCGTGACCCTTGCTCTGAGGAGCCTCTGACCTTGTTCAGTTCAGCATCCAGCCTAGCTTTCAGGATCCAGAGATGATACATTACTCTTGATGAACACTTTTCCTAAGGCTCTCATATCATCCTACAATCTTCCCTCCAATTTTTCCACTGCTCATCCCATTAATTCAAACCATGTCCCTAAGAATGACACTAAATAACTGTTCACCCTCTTTCATGTTCCATGCTCCTGGTGAGTTCTCAGGGTATTATTTCTCCCAATTCCTTGCCATCTGTGGTCCATCTTTAGGTCTTTCAACGTTCCTGCATAATTTGGTGATTCACTGCTCATCTGTGGATTCTTTCTCCTTAGTGCAAGGATGTCTATAGGCTACATACAGTCTTCTCATAAAGCACAGGCTGAACTAGGTATGTCTGGTGAACAAGGGTGATTGCAAAACCTTAAGGACAAAAATCTAAGTCCATTGCAAGCTCTTCATCACTACAGAATCTGATTTGAAACCCAAGTCCATTGCAAGTTCTTCATCACTCTAGGATCTGATTTGAAACTAACTCGTGCATAAGTACCTGCTGAAGTTTGCAGCTCAGAAGAGGCTGAAAAACCCCTATGGTAGTCTTAGAAAGTTCCCAGAGAGTCGTCCAAGGAAGAAATTTGTTCTGAGACAGCTGCATAGACATTGGAACCCTTGCAGCAAGTGCAGAGTTCTCAGTACTGCACACAGCCATGCCACAGAGCAGCAGTTCATCTCATTTGTTTTGTATTTGATGATGATTTGAGCAGCAGGAAAAAAAAAATGCTGGTTGGACCATTTTTCATACGACTATTAGGATCCCCTACTGCTTCCTTTCCAAAATGTTTCTTTTGTGGACCACCACAATGGTCTGTATGAATTTCTGGTGGTCTGTGCTCTTTAATGTGGGGAGTTACTGCTTCTTAATATGCCAGTAACTTTTTAAATAGCAATTTAATAGTTTCTTTTTTTTGTACAAACAATCATATTATTAACTCACAAAGTACCAAAGGATGTAATCACCATGAAGCTTTCTTTTCTTATACTAACATAAAACTCTATTACAGTTTTTAGGAGGGAAAAAACAAGCTCAGATGGTAAAGGTGTTTCTGTTCAAAACAATGTTGGAAGCTGTCAAACCTTTTGGTTTACTTGAAATCTACTTGCTAAGGAGTAAAGAAATGGTTTTGGTAAGAGAAAATAATCATTGTAGGAGTTTTAAAAGAAAGAAGAAAGAAGAAAGAAGAAAGAAGAAAAGAAAGAAGGAAGAAGAAAGAAAGGAGACAGAAAGGAGACAGAAGAAAGAAGAAAGAAAGGAGACAAGAAAGAAGAAAGGAGACAAGAAGAAAGAAGAAAGAAATGAGAAAGAAGAAATGAGAAAGAAGAAAGAAGAAAGAAAGAATTGGGCATGAGAATTTTAGCAGAAAAAATGTTAGGAAGGAGTTCATTAGAAAAATAAGGGAACTGGTTTTCAACTGTCTAAGCTGGTCATAAGGTGCCAGTATTGGAAATGTTCATGATATCAGGTTTGTCAGTTTGTGCTAGAATTGTTGCCCGTTGGTATGATGAGACATCGTCTATACTTTGGATACTTAGCAAGTAGATTTTTGCTTACTATTGTCTACTACAATCTCCTAGTTGATAATAAACTAAACATGAGCAGCAGCATGGGCTGGTGGGCAAGAAGCCAATGGCATCCTGGAGGTATCTAGCAGAGTGTGGGCAGCAGGGCCAGGGAGCTTGTGCTGCCCCTTTGCTCTGCCAGAGCTGCTGAGGCCTCAGCTGGAGTCCTGTGGCCAGTGCTGGGCTCCCCAGCTGCAGAGAGACAGGGAACTGCTGCAGAGAGGCCAGGGAGGGCTCCCAAGGTGCTGAGGGGATGGAACATCTTTCTGATCTCTAAAGCTCCCTTCCAACCTCTCCCATTCTGTGATTAAGGTATAGGGAAAGAGAACAGGGAAGAGGAAAGATGATTGACAGCTCCTAGCCAGGCTTGTGCTCTGAATCATCACAGCATAAGCTCAACGTATTTGTTGACAACAGAAAGTCTCAGCAGCTGAGTCAGCTTAGAGAGGAGCTGCTGTGAGTATATCCACTCCTCTCAAATCTATATCCACATTTCACCCAACGTGAAACGCTCATAAACACACCAAAAAAAAAGCCCCAAACGAACAAGACAAAAAAGGGTCTTTTTTTTACTGGAAATATGAAGAGTCAGATTTCACCTATTCATTAAGATAAATGGCTGAATTTACCCCATATATCAGTACCTTGAGGCCAATGAAATCACCACTAGAGATGAATTTTGGGTGTAAGTGTGTGTGCATATATGTCTGCATCTAAATGAGGCAGATATATGTGTGTATGTGTGAGTCTCTCTCTCGTTGCATAAATAGACACATGCACACATACACTGTGTCTGAAAGCTCAGGCAGAGCAGAAAGGTTGGCTTCCTAAGGCATTTTCTGTGTTTTCTGGCAGCCAGCTATACCCAGGTTAACCTGATCTTCACCACATAACTTCAGTCCAGGGAATGTGATTATAAAACTTTCCCATCCATGCACAGCTCTTTAAACCAAACTCATGATACTGAAGGATGGATGGATGGATTCCATCCTCACTCTGTATGTGTGTGATGAATTCAATGGATGGGAGGACTTTAGAACCACCATACAAGGTTTTTACTACCTCTCTTTTTTTTTCACTCTTTTTTTTTGTGTTTGTGGGGGTGTTTTTTTTTTTCTTCCCCACAAGTGAATTAGCAGAAGGATAACCATTGGCCAAAATAGCTGGATCCATCAGAGCTGACTGGGATTGATCTTGTTAGAGCCAAATAAGAACCTCAGAGACCCACCACAGACTTACATTTAAAAAAATAAGACATAAAACAAGAAAAAAAAGCTAAAAAAACCCTTAGCAAACCCCCCCTCCCCCTGAATGGTGTTTTGTGGCACCCGAAACATAGCGACCTAAGCACGTCATTCCCAAACATGAAACCAGTATTCATGGAACAAGACATACAAGTGGATTATTGCAATGGAGCTGTGCATTGCTCCCTCCAGGCTCAAAGGGCTGAGTGAAAACCACAAGACAGCAAAAGACCAATTTCCCCCTCCCCAGAACAGGGCTTCCCTAATCTCTTCTCTAAGCAGACCTCACGTGAGAAGAGTGATAAAGTGCTGCAGCTCCCTTTGGCATTTAGATCCAACACAGCACAGCAGAAATTATTATCCTGAAGGATACTTCATGGCCTACCTGCAAAGCTCCTGTCCCACCAGCACAGCCTGGCTGCACACAAATGTCCTGAACTCAGGAGATCCACGTGAGTCCAGCATCAGAGACATACCCTTGCAAGAAATAATTCAATATCTTTTTAAACCCCTTTGCTTTTCATTCTGAGGAACAAATGCAAGACAGCCTGGAAGAGCTGTGTGCCAGCTTTGCTTCCTTCATTTTACAACCTTAGGTACGAACTCCACTCCTCCCATTTCTTTGGAGTATGCTTTAAATGAAATATAGAAGGAGCAGTATATTCAGCAGCTGCATTTTAAGGGTTGCTAGCCTTGCTGTGACACTCACAGGATCTCCACTAGAAGAAATACCACAATGAATTCACCATAACGAGGCTTTTACCTGAGACTTATTTATATGGGAATTATCTCAAAGCTTTACTTCTCTAACATTCCACGCGTCACAGCTGACTTGTTCCTGGTGTTATCCATGTTCTGATTACACATAACACCAAAACAGAAGGTGACCAATGCTGGCAAACTGTGTCAAACAGATGTAAGACATGGGGCTGGATGAGCAGCCACTCTGGGTCGTTACTTGAGTATTTTAAACCTGTTGAAACCATACTCTGAGCCATTTCAACACTTAAAATGTTCTGCTGTGTATTTTAAATAGATTCTTTTCCCCTCACTAATCCTTAAAACTGACTGGGAAATTACATCACAGAATCAAACAGAATCTCAAGGGTTGGAAGGGACCTAGAAAGCTCATCCAGTGCAAACTCCACCTGCCAGAGCAGCAGCACCTAGAGCAGGGCACACAGGAACTCCCAAATTTCCCTCAAAATTAACTCTCCACTGTTACTTTTAACAGATTTTAAGAATGGAAAGGGAGTCCTGAAAATAAACCAATTCTGGACAAATATTTTGTCATTTGAAATGATGGATATCTAAAGCCAGCAGCCCTGGTCCTCACCAAATTCCCTTAGCTCTGGCCACTGAAGATCAAAGGGTAAGGGAAATTGCCCTTTTCTTATATTTCCTTTTAGGCATCTCCTATGGGTCTCTTCCTAGAAGACAGCTTTTTTGGGCTAGGTTGATATGCCTGCATGTACTTTCTTACTGAAACAAATTGCTTCAAGATTATTTTGGCCAGATTTGGGGCCATTTAAAGAACAATCTCAGAAATAATCACAGTCTGGCTTCACAACACGACAAACCTCTCTAGGAATTACTTTTTGAATGTATGATAAAGATTTTCCAACAAAGGGTTGTGGTTTTTTTTCCTGGCTATAAACTAGTGTAGAGTGAATATCCCCAGAGAACCTAAGCACTCCATACTCTTCCACCCTAAAAGAATTGCCTTTACAGAAGGCAACTATAAACTCTCTCCTTTAGTAACTGATAGAGGACAAGTGGACTGGTTCTTTTGGATGTGCAAAGCTGCTTTGTTTCCCTGTCTTCACTCAGATGCCTCCTAATCTGACTGTATCTGATATCTTACTCTAAGCCAGGATGAATTATATGTAACTGATCTTGCAAATAACCAAATAAAAGCGTATCAAACCAAAGCAAATCAAGACACATACCACAAGACTAGCATCTTTATTACTTGGATAACATGAATCACTGTAATATCCTAACATGGCTTTTCAAGCTTGGACTCAAGTTTCCACTCTACACTGAATTTTGCTTTGGGATTGGGTGTTCCTTCCTTTTCTGTTTCCATTTGGTTTGAGTGTGAATGTGCTTATCAACAGAGAATTACTGTAAACACCACCTAGAAAGATTCCCAGCGAGAGTGTAGAGAGACGTACAGGGAACACAACTACCTCTTCAGGGATCTCACCAGCATCTGGACCATCTATCTTTGACTCCCCAACCCAGATGACCATTTCTGAAGCATCCTGATACAGATCCAGCATTGTCAATTCCAACTTTGCTGCACACTTGCAACTGTTGATTCAGCTGCAGCGGGTATCCGGTCCTTTGGGCTGAGAACTTAGAGGCAGATGGCCATAATGTTGGCCAAATCACTCCCTTCTGTGCTGTTGGCTACAGAAACTGGCATGCTTTAACCATACTAGCCCAGTAGGCCATCTGGATTCAGGCAGAGCTTCAACTCCTTTTGCTGGCATGTCTATGTACTGTAAAACTCAGCTTGTTGGCAGTCATGGGAGTTTCTGGGTGTGTGGTTTTTTTTTTTTTCCTCAAACAGATGTCCAAAGGAACCCTGAGCTGGTGTTTCATTTGCTGCCTAAGGTTTCTTTGCACCTATTTCAAGACCTTGTGAAGAAGGCAGTGCTGTGAAGCTGGTTCTCCTGTGGCAAGCAAAGCCTGGGAGGGAAAAAAATCGAGGGTTTCATTTTGCAGCCTGATTCTGAAAGCATGCAGAGCAATAGAGATGGGAGTTAGTCTTCCTTTGCAATATTTTGGACTTTGTTTCAGGTGGCAGAGACCTCACAGACCTCTGCACCTAAATATAATGACTGTGAACCCTTTGAGATGGGCTCTACAGGTAAGGAGCCAGAAGCGGATGCAGTGGAGATGCTGTGAGTTGAGTTCAAGAGAGGGAGGAAAGGTTGTGTATGGAGAACTTACATTTTTAAACCCACAATCCTAAGGTCCTGAAGAATTTTGGGGATGTAGTCTGTTGTGTTTAGTGAAAAAGAAGCACAAGGAACTATCTGGTGAAGTGAGAAGTGCTAAAATCAATGCACGGAGTTAAAGTCAAGCAAAAGAAAGGAAGGAGGAGGACAGTGCAGCTGGTAACCTACATGGAAGACAGGCAGAAGAAAACATCTTTCTGATCAGCTGCAAGGAATTTTCCTCTCAAGGACAGCAAAGATATTCAACTCATACACAGTACAACACACTATTTACATTACCAAGGACTTTGGACTACACAACCAAGTGAATCTTTCTACTCATCTTTTGTTTTAAACAAGGCTACCCTGATGTCTTTTTACCCCAGGCTTTGGATAAGAGAATGTTTTATTCAGTAAGGAATAACTGAAACTAAAACTCATGAGATGACAGCCATTTAGAGCACAGCATGACTAAATACTGTTCACCTAACATAACATTCTCCATCAAGAATCCAACACACACACACATGCACAAATGGCCCACACCCAGTGCACCCAGCCAATACCTAATCTGCTGAAAATTAAGCTGGTAATGTATGTTAAAACATTTGTGGGAAGTTTGGAGCTCTGAGATATATTTCACTACAGTCTATGAGCCTTTCAATTAACTCATGACTCATTTTCCCCACTTGCTTATTCATAACCAGAGGCTATTGTCTTGTGTTTCTGACATCACAGGTGGTTGCCTTAGCAACAGTGATGATGTCACGAGGGTAGAATTAGCACCTATTAATATGAATAGGCACAGAGAAGAGATGAATAATGAGTTCGGGGCTGGAATTAGACACAAATTACTAGGAATTTTTTTGGACAGGAAAACTACTTGAAAGGTAAATGGGGCTTATATTTAAGTATTATGTTTTCATTGCACTTGGACAGCGAACAAAAGTTGACATTCGAGTAATAAAATCACAAATACCAGGGTGAGAACAGCTGTAGGAGCATGAAAGTTTTTTTCCATGCAAATGAGCCAAAAACTAGGTCTTGATTTTGAATGCTAATGGATAAGAGTGTGTGCCCTGGAACCCAGTGAGGCACAGGGCTCACTAACATCCAAATCGTTCAAGTGCTTAGAGTCTGACAGACCAGGGATCGACGGGGTATTGCTTTATGTCTAACCACACTTTCCACTGTTTCCCACTAAGGTGTCTTTCCACTCACACTTACTCTTTGTTTCCTGGTTGACACTTTTACTTTCTGCTTTATTCGACCTCAAACCATCTTCTGGATGAGGTCAAATTACCAGCCCTAATCATGCACCCACCTGCTAAGCAGCACAAAGAAAAGACTTGCTGAAATAGAATTTGATGAAAAGAAGGGAGCAGATGTATTCTGGTCTAAAACTAACCAGGAGGGTAAATTTTGCCTTGTTCTTATTACAGAATGACAGAATCTGAAGGGTTGGAAGTGACCCCAAAAGCTCATCCAGTGTAACCCCCCTGCCAGAGCAGCAGCACCTAGAGCAGGGCACACAGGGACTCATCCATCTGGGTTGGGATGTCTCCAGAGAAGGAGCCTCCACAGTCCATCTGGGCAGCCCCTGCCAGAGCTCCCTCACACTGAATAGATTCTTCCTTGTGTTTCTTTGGAACCTCTTCTGTTCCAGCTTGTTCCCATTGCCCCTTGTCCTATCACTGGAAATTATCCCTGTCTTCTTTCATTTCCTTGGAAATACAAGAGTCCTATGAGGTTCACCATGTCAAATTACCTCTCAACTGTGCAGCTTGTATGTGTATTCACCAGCTTTGAGTGTCTTGCTCATCTGTAACCTGACTTCAGACTCAAATAAATTCTTCATAGATTAAACTGGTGTATGAGGAGAGAGCCAAGAGTGAGCAAAGGCTGTTTGTTTCACCTGAGATCTGGATGATGGTGCCTTTGCAAAGGACTAGTGGATATTTCTTGCTGAGTCAAATCCCTCTTAGAAATGGGGGTTATTGCCACCTGAATTCTCTTCATTTCCTGTTCCTTGTCTGTGTTTGTCAGTTTTCTGAGCCCAGTTTCATCTCCTCTGTTTGGGGCCCCAAATTGAAGTGTTTCTTTGAGAGTTACACTCAACATCAGCTCTCTCAGCAGTCAGGAGAGGGGAAAACAGACACATCCTGAGGCTGATTCTGCTGATGCACAGTTACGTGTGTGGGGACAATGAAGGCTCACAAATCTCAGCCTTGATAGCTGAAATGCTTTGGGTTTAGGACAGGGTATTTGATGAAATGTGACAGCTGATCTTGTCCAAGGAGAAGCACTTGAGGGTCGAACCACCACCTCTGACCTGCAGTTCCACGAAGTTCCCAAACAACTTCTTCACCACGCAATCACCTCTCCACTTGTCACAGCTTGCTTGTTGGCATCTTTCCACCACTCTTTCCTTTTTCCTGAGTGTTTTGTTTGTTGTTTTTTTTTTAAAGAAACTCTTCATATTATTTTGCATGGGAGAGAAAAATCAAGGGAGGTGAGCAGCAGCAAACTCTCTGCCTACCCCTTTGTAAACTGCAGCTTTGAAGCTGGGTCAGGCTCTGAGATTTCAGGTTGAAACTGCCTAATCTTTCTACCCTTCCCTCAAGCAAAGCAACACCTACACTGCAGCCAGAGGGGATTCACAATCTCCCCTGGACTTACTGATGGCAGAAACACCCTGTCCCAAGCACCTTTGGCTTGCTGAGTGTTTTTCCAGCAGCGGCAAGACCTTCCACTCCGTCTTTTGGCAGGTGATACCTAACGCCAAACTTTACAGGCAGGAGGGTGAAAGCCAAGTCTGGAGGATGCTGTCAGCATGGAGGGATGTGCTGTGACAGTCAGCTCTTTGCCTGGCCCCGTGGATCCCAGGCAGGTGGGGTAAATGGTGTGTTTTCTCTCCCTGCTCTTGACACGAGGCTCAAGATGCCCATCCGCTTCCGCCGTGGGCTCTGATACTGACTGCCATGGGCTCAGTGTGGAGCCAAGCTGGCTTCACCAGGGAGATAGCAGTGACCCGGTGTGTCCCTTCATCTTGTCACTCTCCATCCTGACAGCTCTGAGGAGGAGCAGCTGTCCCTGCAGCAGGAGCCACAGCTCCCCAAATTTCCTTCTCTGCTTGCCTCTAGGTGGTTATACACGTCTTCAACACACCTCTTTGGCACCTAGAAATCGTCTCAAATAGCTACATTGATCTTCCCAAGGTGCTGGAAGGCTGAGCAGAAGTCCCAGCGTCTCACACAAAAGACAGCAGCATTGAACAAGTCAGTGAAGTTGTGCTGCTTGTAATAAGTGTTGCTCCCACATATCACTTGATAAAAAACCTGTCCATAGAGCACGTCACAAACACTCACCCAGGCGTACACACACACAACTCCATGCAGGCAAACACACACAGGGATTTAAGAGACAGTTGACTGCTTTAAATGACAGCTGCTGCTTTGATCACCTTGCATTTGAAATAGGGAAAGGCAGGACTAGTTTGATCCTGTTTTACAGATGAGGTGAATTAAGGATCAGAGAGATTAAGGGCTGGGTTCGGAACTGTGTCTCAGCAGCCATGGGTGAATGAAGCCAAAGTTCCTGCTTTTGATAATCCTTCCCAAGTCCCTCTTTGATCTGCCAGATTCCTAAACCAGCCCAACTTATTCAAGGTCACTGTGGTAGACCTTGGTGCTCCTTCAGACATGCTTTCAACACTAGAGTGACCTTCAACAAGCTTTAAGTTGTGTGACTTATAGGTAGGGCAGAGGAAAAATAGGTTTGAGAAACACCAGGGCTGCAAAAGGTTCATCTTACTGCAAGAAGAATATGCAACACATCTGGCACATATTCACACAGCCATCCATACAGAGCATGCATACACACGAGAAGTACCAAAGAAAACAGCAGCAGCCTAAAGACCTGGGCTGATCCCAGCCAGACTCTGCTGCTGCTGCTCATGTTTTTATGGAAGGCTTCCTGCCTCTATGCTGGGAGCACGATGGCTCTTCCATGCAGGGTGACTCACTCCAAATGTGAGGGAGCCAAAGCTCCCCACCTTTCAGTTCCTCATTCATCACATCCCTCCTCCTCCTTGCTGTCTGCAAGTGCACAGGCATCATCACCACAGACCAAGCTGGGGAGCCAGCATCGCTCCACAGAAGACAGAAATGGTGAAACAGACAATATTTTTTTGCTTATGTTCCCGTGTAGCTACATCTGATCTTAACACCAGAACTAAACGGTCATAACAAATTCCCTTGGCTCTCAAATGTGCTCATTTCATCCAATTCACTCTCTGGAAAGTATTCGTTCTTCTTTGCCTACACAAATATACAGGTACAGATAAATATGTGCACATACATACACATGAAGGTATGCAGAGCCACAGCCTCCACACGTGCTTCTACATTTTATAACCCTTCACCTGGATATCTATAAATCTCTAATCTCTTCTGTTTAGGTTTCCCCCAGAGTTAAGCTACAGATTCTTATTGATAAAATATGAACTAATGCTCATAACATCTCTGTGTGTTTAAGGGTGGGATTTCATCCCAGCTAACATTAGCCCACTGAAAGTAAAATTCTAAGCCTAGACCAGTACTCTGGGCTTCTTTATAGCCCATTAGAAAAAAAAAAAGACAGGTATATCCAGAGGGTAATCTAGCTGATCTGGTTTAGTATTTATTAGCCAGATACAAATGTCAAGTGCAAAGCAGGGCTGTCAGAAAGGGAGGTGAAAGGAATTCAGGCACTGATTTGGAGCCCTAACACCATCTGTCTTCAGTGCTTGTGTGTTCCTATGAGCTGGGTATGTATGTTCCCGTTATAGTCATACTTGGTGCATCCAGGTGGATCCTGAAGAGTAATACAGATGACTCTAAAATAGACATTCACCAGCTGATGACCTAAGCTGTGTCTTCAGGCTGCAGCAATTAGAGTACCGGCAACACATCATCCTCCAAATACAAAAATGAGGTGGAGGCTATGGAGTAACCAAGAAATCTACACAGGGCTTACAAACCTGACAGGACATCTGGGAGATCTGCATCTTTCTGAAGCAAACCTGAGGGATCTACAGGGTAAGCTGAAAAACTTCAACATTAAGTGACTAAGTACTAAAACAACCTCAGGCTTCTAGGGAGCATGAATGAAGCAGACAGGTAAGCAGGTCACACAGAAATGGGGCCACTTGGTCCAGCACCACATGAGCTCTCTCTAGCTGCCTCTCTAGTCAAGCACAGATTTGCTACATGTTTTGTGTCAGATCTAAATGCCCCATGCAGACACTGCAGGTATTTTGGAGACAGCTCAGATGGCACAAAACCACAACATACTTAACAGAGCATAAGAGCAACCTTTATGCTGAGATGATAGATGGCTGAAAAAATGAGTTGCAAGCATACAGAAAGAGTGTGGCTACTCCTAGCATGATACAGGTTGGAACACACCTACAAAGGGTATCTGTTCCAGTTTCCAGGACCAACAAACCAACATTTCTGACCATAAGTTTAGAGAGTTGTTCATACTTCTGCATTTAAGGTTAGTTTTCACTTATCATATCTGTCAATCGAGTAATTCCATGTCCTCCTAAGCATATCTTTTTGTTTCCTTGGAGTTGCATTTCTTACCATGACTCCTGGGTCAATGATGTAAATGCTCAGTCCATTGAAGAAAGGAGCTTACATGTCTTTCTGGACAAGGTTCTTCTCTAGCTGTAAGAGCTGAATGGTAGTGGTAGTTAAAGTGAGTCTTAAGTACCTCAAGGCTTTGGTACTAAAAGTCCTACAGCATTGACCCCAACAATGTTTGTTCCTTGACTTGTGAGCTGCTGCTTTTTCTTTCTGCAGGTTATAAATGAAGTACCTAAGGAGGGGAAAAGAAACCATCCACAGATACTTTCCTGGCAGGTCTCCTCTTCATGATAACAAAGCAGTGTCAATAGCTCCGGACTAGCATTAAGTTCAAACACAATAACCATGCATTAGGGCAACCTAGACTAGTTTAGGGCAACCTCAGAAGAACAGCCTGAAGCTTTGATGTCTTCTTCAGATCAGTGAAGGTGAGAAGATCCCTTCCTTTCACTACAACTGAGTTTTGACCACATCCTCATTTTACAATCATTCTTACTGTCTGCATCTATTTTGGTGCTTGCATGCTTAGAATAAACACTACAGTGTTTCCAAATAGTTTCTTCCAAGCAAATACTCAAGGAGCAGAGTGAATACATATTGTCACTAGTCTATAAGGATTGCAGATTGGCACGAGAAGCAGCTCATATTGGAAGAAAAAGAGAAGTAAATGAGCTAAACAGCTTGCAAGAGTTAGCATCTGCATCTCCCTTAGACACTCTCTGCTTTTTGGGCAAATAACTTGTTTTCTAGTAGATACTGTTCATTTTTGCTTTGTACTAGGCAGTTAGAGTGTTAAACTCTTATTGTTTAGCAGCAGTTACATATGGAAGCAAGTATTAGTGCATAGGAGTGTATTTGAGATCAGAGGATGGAAAATAGACCCTGTGTGCAGAATTGCATGATGAGTATTTGGGAGAAGACATCTCACTATTTCCTTTGCTGAGATTGTCCATCAGGTGGATTGACAGCCCTGCTGCTCCCCAGCTACCAAGGGCAAAAATCTATAGAGACTCCATCATTTCCTTCCCTCAGCAGAGGAATTCCACAGTTATTATGTCTTTGGTGCAGGAGCTGAGGTCATGGGTGTGATTCAGTGGCTATGAATTTTGCTGGGCAGGGCTCTCAAAAGGTTAAACTGATGACTGGGCAGCAGCCTACAGCAATTGGAACAGCACACACTTCTCTGCCTGACCTGCTGGCAGCCAGAATTCAGTGCAAGAGAACCAAAGCTGAGCAAAGACACGATGCAATGGGCAAGCAGTCATGGCAAGTGTGGACGCTTCAAGCAGAGCATGAAGTTCACCTGGGGGTCATTGCAGCTGTCAGCTCCTTCTGGGTCTTGATCTCAAACCAACTGACCTCAATACAAAGCTTTCCCTTGCTTTCCATTTGGCAGGTTTTGAATTAGTCCCTTGGTGCTAAAGTTTGGAAAGGATGAAAAAAAAAAAAATCAGCAGTTTCACCTGTGGTTTGCCCTGTTTGTGTAACCCATTAGCACCAAGATAGCTGTGTGTTTCAAACCCCAGCTCAGATATCTTTGTGCCCTGTAAATTCCTCTCAAGAGTGAGACAGTAAATTTGTGTGTTTTCCAAACTCGGCCCCCTTGGGAGGAGTGAAAAAATAAATCCCATGAAGCTATCCATATCATGGAGACACTGATGAGCCCAAATGACAGTTCAAGACATCCATGATGTTCCAGCTTTTCAATTTAGGGCTTTTCAGGCTTAATGCTAACCTGACTGTGATAACTGTGCTGCTCACAGGTTTCCTTTCTTTGCAAAAGATGTCTCACTAAGTTAGAAGCCAGTTTTATACCCAGAACTGGACGAAACAGCAGCTGACAACAGGAAAAAAGTGCTGCCCCATCCTCTTGACATCCACCTTTTAAATTCTTGTGTTAATGAGATCCTTCCTCAGGCTTCTCTTCTCCAGGCTGAACAGCCCCAGCTCCCACAGCCTTTCCTCATAGAGATGTTCCAGTCTCCTCAGCATCTTGGTAACTCTATACTGGATTCTCTCCAGAAGTTCCCTAAACCCCATGACCTTGCCTCCAAAGCATTTCACGGCGACACTTCTGACAGTCCCCTGGGTCGTCCCACCACCAGACACACACATGTGCACAAAGACACGCTCCTGAGTGAAGGCAGCGGGCTTGCAAACTGTGAAAACAAACTGCAAGTCTGAGTTCAAGCTTTACAGCCACTGAGGCTCCATGCTATGCAGCAATAACATTTACCAGGCACGTGGGGCTGGGCTGCCTCGCTCCGTTACCTGCCGCTCTTACAGACATTCTGCACGCTTGGATGCCTGACGTTACCTCCAAGCCCTGGGTCCTTGATTTATAGTGTCTGGTAACGTCTCCCTCGTGCTGAAATGGAAATGTCTGTGATTTTTGGACACTGGAGGAACTTTGGGTTTGCTTTGAGCTGTAAATGAAGAGCTGGCAATCAATCTTTAAAAGTATTTGTGAAAATGAAAGCCCCTCCTTCTCATCTCCTCTCTCTTTTTAGACTGGTATCTTACCACACTTAGAGGTTTTTTCCACAGTTAATTGAGCCAAAACCTCAATTTTGCAGACACTGGAAGTAAATTTAAGTGCTCCATAAGGTGGTTAGATCAAAATCAACAAGTTGTCCACAGGTGAAAAGCACCAAAAATCCCCCAAGCTGAACAGAGAATCGGATCTACTGAATTTGTCTCTTTTTAGCTAAAGGATAGACTTGGCTTCTTGTATAGACTAGAGTCAATGAAGAGGATCAAAACCTACTGAGAAGACATTATGCTATCCTGAAATAGGGAGTTAACAATAGGGAGATGAAACCCATTCATTCAAAGTTCTTATCTTTTCCCATTTAACGTGGAGTGACGCAAATAAAACGTTGACTTAGACTAAACATCAAACTTGGAGATGTCTTTCCCACGTAGGACTTTGCACATCATTTAAACTTGTTAATAATGTCCTTAAGGGTGCATTGAAGCCCTTTGGGATGACACATATACAGACACCTCAACTCTTCTTCCTAAAATGAACCTTCCTCAGCAAGAAGGAGCATAGCTTCAGAAAGATAAATCTACACTTAAAGGTCTCTATGAAAAGAACAGTAAGAAATCCTGTATGAACTGTCCCCTAATGAGTCTGGCCTCTAATTAACTAACTGACACACTTTCCTATTTGCAAATGGTGGGAACAAGGTACATAGGCACTAAATCTTGATCAGTACATGCAAAGGTATCCTTCACTCTCATTCAAAAAGACTTCAGAAGACCTCAGCTTGCACAGAAGGTCTCAGCTCCAGCCTCAGAGACTTGTCAGCTGAAGTTCAAATTGTCCTACTTCATCTTTCCTCTGCCAGCTTCAGGAACTGTTTCTCCCTTCCACCTTATACTGTCTCTGTAACTCCCTTTAAGGTAAAAAGCCATTGATACAAACCTTCCCAAATACACAAAAAAAAAAACCCTCCATTCATTCTCTTTGGATGTTTTCTCCTCCACCTCCAGTGTTCAAATACGTACTCAAAGAAAATACATCTTTGAAAACAAACCAAGGAGTAGTATACAAAAGTTTAATGGTGTTGAAGTAAAACTTCCTCAGAGGT
The DNA here is from genome assembly GCA_013401255.1 of Urocolius indicus. Lineage (NCBI taxonomy): Eukaryota > Metazoa > Chordata > Aves > Coliiformes > Coliidae > Urocolius > Urocolius indicus. Next base: position 141,819 of record WBNH01011241.1, on the reverse strand, counting down.
TCTCTTAACAGCTGGAAACCACAGAACAAGGTTATTAATGGCACAAAACTGTTTTGCACAATATTCTTCTGTGAAACCTCTGGGAGAGGAAGCATTGAACTTCTCACTCCCTTCTTTTACCTTAGCAGAAGGAATCAGGATATGATTATTATTTTTGTGTATGATTTCAATGACTCTTGATACCATGTTTAACTACTTCTGTCTCCCAGCAACGATTCACATCCTTTGTGCTCTGCCTGTAGAGCTACTCTCTGACAAACTGTGGTTTCCATTGCTAGGAACTGCTTATTGAGACCTGCACCCTGACAACAGATTGCACCAGGAAAGATTAACTAAAGGCTCTGATTTGGAAGCTCCAGGTCATATTCTTAAACACTAGAAGATGACCCATCCACCTCTCCATCTGCTTATCCATCCATACTACAGCTACACCTATTAGCCAAGCTTAAGGAACACTGTCCATATAATGTTTTTCTAAAGCCACCTGCCTCTTATTTCAAACATTGTATTGTTTCAATGGTGAAGTTATTTTCTTCCTCCTGTGTCTTTTATGTCCTAGTGTTTTGGGGTTTTCTTTTTTTTTGGGGAGGGTGGGTTATTTTTCCATAGTACCACACATATTATTTAGAGCAATATGACTTTATGGATCCCAAAAGCACTGTAAAGATGATGGGGAAAATAACTTGCACAGGCAATAGTCCCACTTCTTACTGCTAAGAAACATTCAAGAAAGGGTTTTAGGAGCTCTGGCTGCCTGGGACACAGTGGTGGAGCTTATCTGCAAGGCTGCTGTGATATGTCTTTTTTATTGGTGATATTCTGAAACGCTTCACAAATGCATTCCAATTCCCAACCCAGTGTTTCATGACAAAGCTCTGTCCAGGAAAGGATTATGGTTCAATCCAAAGAACCATGCAAAGACTCCCAACAGGCTTCAGAGGACTTTAAAACTGCCCCAAATGCCTTACTCTGGTTTAACATATAAGGAGGCAGCAGTTCTTAAAATGATGTCAGGAGGAAGCCTCGGCATGGATTTTGTCAGAAAGCTTCTTCAGAATTATCTAGGGCTCAGGTAATCCTTTGGGCTCAGCCTGAGGTAAGGCACACTGGGAAAAACATCAGGGTATACAGACCTGGTCTTTTGGAGGTTTCTTTTCTTGTTTTGGGTAAAAATCTGCAAGTCATCAAAGCCAGAGACTTGTTTTCTCCCTTAGGTTTCAGCAAGAGAGCTTTTCAGGTGAGTGCAGAGGAGAGAATCGTCTCTAACCACATCTGTTTGTGTCTTGTTTGTATTAGAGAAAGGGAGTCACTTCCCCTGATGAAGGTTTGGATTTGATTCATCTTTGGTTTCAGATACCTTTCGACAGAGAGGACAGAGTCTGCCTATGGGAAGGATTTGGAGCTTTTTCCACCTGCTCCAGAAGAATCCTAGAAGGCTTTTGCCATTCCTGTCTGGAGCATCTCATTCCCTCAACTGAGAATTCTCTGTTCCCCAAAGAACACTGATAAAGCCCCAGCCACAAATCAAGTACTTTCACTAAATTGCTTTTAATTAAAGTAGATAAGAGAGATAAGTGGAGTGATGAGGACAGAGACCTACCTCAGGTCACAAACCAGGGCCAGACTCATCATCCAGGGTCCTGTGGGCCAGGTTACACATAACCCAGGGAGATGTATTCTCATTGCAGAGGACTAAGGGAAATGGAAGATTCATACCACACAGAAACTGCTCCTCTGGGCTGCTGAGATTAAGAGCACACATTTCCTAGATGGGAGGGGGGCAGGGGGAATGTTTCACAGCTGTGAAACATTCTCCTGTGATACAGGAGAAGCTAAATGCAGCTAAAACTTGTGCTTTTTCTGGTACCACTGACTGTATTTACATAACATTTGTGCCACACTTACAAGTGGTTTATATTATTAGAATGGGTAGAAAATATCCATCTTACCTTTGCAAAGAATCCATTTGGCTAGCCTCTTCCAAAGGAACTGCATCATATTGCCTTGAACATCTCCTCAGGCTTCCTTTCCCTCCTACTCAGGTCTGAGGAAAACATCTGCACCTGGATGTGCTTTGTGACATGGGAAAGTCTGCATGGCCTTCATAAAAATGCAGGTACTAAGCCAAATGACAATGTTCCTTACTCAGAAGGATGCTGTGAGACAAAGCTATCATTTAGATGCTGAGCACTTGTAAGAGAAGAGCCTTGAGATGTCTCATGGTGCTTGTCATCTCCATTAATTAACACCTTCCAGATTAAAAACAAAAGCCCAAACCCATTATAAACAGCTACATCTTTGATAGCAGCAGGAAGAGATGCTGGGGATAGAGAAGCCAGTGCTCATTTTTCTCTCTGGAAAGGGTGGGTTACCCACCTGGTTTAGGCTGATGTGTCCTTTTTGAAGGTAATGGGTAAGTTTCTGCTTGGTGTTAATTAGCAGCATGAAGCTGCAACCAGTGAGGTGAAATCTGAAAACAATTGTTGCCACCTTTCTATTAAATTAAATTAATTCAGCTGTTGAAAATCATCACAGTCAAGTCTCTCGGCTCCCATTTAGGACACAGGGGGCAAGAGTCAATCCTGCTTCATGCATCTCTCTTAATTAAATGTGCTTATAACAGACTTGCAGAAGGCAAATTCTGCACTACTGTGTGGATGCTGCTTGGTAGAGCTCCCTTGGAAGCTGCTGTCTTCAGCTACAGCCCTGTACTGCACATCCATCACTTATTGCCACTCCAATAACAAAAAGCCAGTGTGATTCTCTCTCACCTGTAAATGCAAAGGAAGGCAGAGGATGCAGAGATTGGCATCTTAGTGGATGCAGATCAAGACAGTGAAGCCACTTTGCTTTGAACCATGTAAGGAACAGACTGCAGAGGGGTATCCAGTCCCATTCCCAACCTGGGTACAGTCCTCAGCATCTGATTTCAGTTGGGTCAGTTTTAAGCCAGGGACCAGAGCAGATGCTCTCCATGGGTCCTTCCAACAAATTATCTTGTGGTTCTGCTCTCTGATCAGGCCAAGAGAATTTTTCTGGCTCTAGTATAGCCAAATATCTCTCTGTGTGGGTTTGCCTGATATTTTAATGGGGATGTTGATGGGTGTAGCTCTTAGATACATGGGAGTCATTTCAAGCTTGTGTAGATCTCCCATCTTTTCCTGTTAATCACTCTGGAACAATCCAAGGGAAGTCCAAAGGCCAGTTTTTTTTGAACTGGCCTAAGCTGCTATGGCTTTACTGACTCCAACGGAGCTTTGCTAGTTTGCAGCAGCTGGAGATATGGCCTTTGTCAACAGGAGTTTTCACAGAGATCTGATACTTGATGGTACAGGCTGTTTGGAAGCAGAGTGTGTGCACTGTGGGCAGTTTGCTTCCAAAGATGAAGTGCATTGTCTCAACACACATTTTAAACACATGAGTGGTTGCTTTGCTTTTCTTTCCAAACCAGACAGATAGAAATCAATGGCAAGTGGAAATCTATTTTGCTATTAATTAGTAATACACTGTGTATTATTACTATTCTACTATTCCACAGGGGAAGTAAATGCCAATAAAAGGGATTCTAAAGCAACATGCATTTTCAATTTGGTCCCATAGTGCTGCTCAAAGCAAGCCTTGCCAAATGTCTAGCTGATGGGACACAGCTCACAGCAAGTTCTGGACACACACTCAGAAGGAAGGGAGTGATGAAGGGAGTCCTCTTCTGCCTCAGAGCATGACTGGCCAAGCAGATGGTGAGAGCTCCTCCTGGCCCTCCTCACAGAGAGCCAGAGGGTCAGAGCAAGGACCAAGCTAGGTTGAGATCCCTGTATCTTATGGTCAGGGGAAAGAAGGGATGGGAAGGAGGGCTGGTGGGCTGAGATGGATCACTTCCCGCAGAGCGAAGATGCAGACAGAGGCCATCTGTGTTGCATTAAATCTCCTGGCCCTGGCAAGAAGCTGTGCAATTAGGAGACAACCCTTCTTCAAGCAGGCTGGAGCTATCTGTAAATAAACCAATGCATGTTTGGCCACACTTGCAGTCACAGAATCAGAATCTCAGCATGGTGGGAGTTGATAGGGGTCTCCAGAGCTCATCCAGTGCCACCCCTTGCTAAAGCAGGTTCCCCTTGATCTAGATCAGTCATTACATCTCATCCCTTGTAGCTACATAAACACAGTTTACACACACTATACCCTCATATTATTAATCTACACAGCACAGTGTGTATGTGCATCACACACACATCCACCATACACAGGTTCTATCTACACATGAGCGTGTCTCCTTGCCTCTAGACACAGGAGCTTCAATCAGGTAAAGAGTTCAAGAATTCTGTAACATTTCTATAAATATGTATTTATGTCACAGGCACAGAACAAAGAAACCAGGCCAAGGGTGTTGTGATAGAAGGTGGAACAACAAGGGAGACCCAGTGCCATCAAATAGATGGGCCGCCGAGGCTTTTGTCTCTAAGACATTATCTGCTCTCCTCCTAAAACACCCACTTTCCAATTAAATAGAAGTAAATCTTACTCTTCTTTTCCTCTAGGAATGGGAAACTGTTCTCATTGCTATCTGGGACAGGATTTGACAGCTTACATCAGGAATGGGCGTGAAGTTGCCCAGATGTGTCTGCTGAAGGAACCATTTTCCTGGTGATGACAGAAGTCTGGCAAGATGCCTGAGAAATATCTAAGGGGGACTTTATTTCCCACCCCCACCCCCTCCCTCAATCCCCTTTCAAAACCAAAAGTGGGGAAAAGAGAAACCTATATGCATCAACCACATACATCTGACATTTTCTTTTCCCAGGTAGAAACACTGAAGTGTTCAGGAAAGACAGGAAAATCTTAACACTGCCCTCCCCAGAGCCTCATCTATCAATCAGTCCTTTCCTCTGGCCACAGAACATTCAATCTCTCTCCCTCTCTTCCTCAATTTGTTGTATCTTGTACAGGAACCCAAGGCCATGTTTAATATGTTTGGGTTTTTTTACACTGACAACATAAAGGTCAAGACTGAAGTTGGGTTGGGTAATCAGATCGATCCCCTGGGACTAACCACAGAGCAAAATAATTCCCTTTTAATTGTCCTCTCCTTCCAGCCCCCTCCTTCTGAACAGCAAAGTCCTGTTATTCCTTCCTTCCTTCTGCCTTGGAATTACTTCAGGGCTGGTCTCAGGTTTATATGAAGCTGGGATAAGGTTTTCAGGAACACTTAGGCAAGGCTTCTGTCATAAAAGTCTGAGGCATCTGGGAAGGAAAAGGGGGAGGGGGGGGGATTTGTCTTATGTTGTTATAAGGGAAAATAAAAAAGAACAAGATGCAGTGAGATTCTCAGCAGGAGTTAGACATACTGGCTTGGTTTGCATTTTTATGCAAGTGAGTATCCACTTTCCATAGTGAAATCCATGTTGGCACTGAGAGCCAGAAAGGGACTGAACTCCCTGACGTAGGAAGAGATGGGAGAAAATGTAAATCTCAGAGGCTGGCTTCATATTCGATCAGAAACAGCTCTGATTTTGGAAATGTCAAACTGAATTACTGCCCAGCATGGTTATAGACTTGCAAAGTGACAGGCTGAGTATTAACCTGGAGAAGAAGGACCTGTGGGTAAGGTGAAGTGCCAAGGCTTAGGAATAAAACTGAGTGCCAGCAGTTCATCCCCAGTGTTAATAAGGCAAACCACATTAACAACGTAGCACATTAGAAAGTGCATCTCCTACCTACCAGAAGCAGCAATTCCTCTATACTCAGTGTTTTGTGTCCAGTGTTCAGGATGGAATTGTAAGAGTGAATTACAGGGCTCTCAATATGACTGTGTCCTAGCCAAAGCCCTCAGTGGAGATAGGCTTGCATGTTGGGGACAGACTCCAGCAATTCCAGTGACAGCCAGAAAAAAACACATCAAATCTCTTCTTAATCATGCTACGTGATAGAAGGGGGCCATGGTTTATGGTTGGAAAGGTTTGGTCTGGGCATGAAGAAGAGTGTAGTGAACAAAAGTTACTGCTTATTGTTAACTGGAAAGGAGAAGGCGTGAGAGCTGTTGAGGAGCAAAAGCCTCTGCAAACAGGAGTGTGCCCACTTCAGCTGGGAGGCATATAACACTGGATTCCATGCAGTATTCCTTTCCACACAACATGCTGCTTTGTCACAAAAAGGAAGAGAGAGACTTCTTGTTGCCCAGCTAGAAACTGAATAAGAGAATGCCTTCAGCAGCCCGTGGTTGTAACAGGACAGGAGGATGCAGAGAAGGGCTGAGTATGCTGAGACAGAAGCATGGTATGAATCACGTAGATCAACAGTGCAAAAAGGGCAAAAATAAAGAAGGGAAGAGAGAAAAATAAGAAACAACCCTTCAGACCGTGCACAGAGTAATTAAAAGCAAATGTGAAGCCATTCTCTTCAAGACAACCACATTAGGTCACACGAATGCTTGTCCTTTGGGTTTTTTTGGGAGGGAGGGGAGGAGTGTTTCTTTTTAATACGCAACACTAAGCTAGTGGTCCTGGACAGTATGAGTGGGGAATATCTCTTGGATGCATGTGTTTGCCATCAGGCTGCTTTGGATTCATTTTTGTCATTATTCTGATTGTTTGATATATGTGTTCTGGGCTTTTTTCCCTCTCTCCCACCCCCCCAACCCCAACATGCCCCCCAGAAAAACAGAAGCAGCCCACCTCCACACATTTCTCATAGTTGTGATCAAATGCATTCATGGAAAAATCTGCTTTGCTGAACTGCTGTGGGCAGGACTCCTGCAGACTTTTCTCATGCTGGATGTTTGGAGAGAAATTTTTAGGTACACACTCAAGTTTCCACGTTTTTGGATTCTTTTGCGTGGTGAACAAGCCATACCTTGGCTACAGAGACACCTGACTGACCCTAAGCAGGGCATCTAAGCTTTGGCAAGGCTTTTGAATGCCAAAGGTAGCTTTACACACTCTGTAATCCATGGCAGGTTGGCATCTGATGACAGAAAGAAGTGATTCTACCTCTCTCCCACCAAGAGCTGCTCCTTGTCCCTCCTGCCAGCCCAAACATTTATGTATCTGGGAAGTGGAATGAAAGAAAAAGCTGAAACTCAGGGCAGGTATTTCAACACCTTCCATGCTACCTCACAGCTCAGGGCAGAGCTACATAAAGCACCATCCCTTCCCTGCTGTCTCTCTTTTCCTTCCTCCACTTCAGCCCACTGTGGTTGCCTTTGAACTGCTGCGTGAACATCAACAAAAGCAGAGTGCTTTGATTCTGTCCCAGGTTGACTACAGTGTCTCCAAAACAGAAAGAAACAATTAGCAAAGGGGATGAAATCAGGACAGTGTCAGGGATGTTAATTCTCACAGCTCTAGTCTTTTTTGAGAGGAAGACACTCAAGGGAAAGCCAGTGATAATAAGCACTGAAATGTTCCTCATTGATCACCCATATCCAAGCTTTCCTGGAGAATACAGACACACAGGCATGAAACCTCACTGTCTTCTCCAGCAAAGACCCCAGCAAGCACATGAAACCACGTGTTGGAGCTGTGGCTCAGGCAGAAAAGGGAAGTTTCTTTATGTTTTGCCACATAAAATTTTATCTATCCCTTGCAGGTATTTGCTGCCTGGCAAAAGGTCCTGGAGTTGTTAAACATTTTGAAGGAGGGAGGTCCCAGGCCAGGGTACAATCATGGGACAAATAATGATTCTTTCTAAGGAGGATCCTTAAGAGAAAGGTTAACAAAACATGCTGGGTACCAGAAAGAGAGTGTTAACAATGACTAAAACATTTAATAGGGGTGTGAAAAATGTGAACTGAGAGATCTTTTCAAAAGGGGGGAAAGACTACGAGGAACCTGCTGAGGGTCACCCAGGGCAAGGGCAGAGTCCTGCAGCTGGGCACCAACAGCCCCCTGCCCCAGCACAGGCTGGGGGGGACCTGCTGGAGAGCAGCTGCAGGAGAAGGACCTGGCAATGCAAAGAACCATGAGCAGCAATGTGGACGAGAAGCCAATGGCAGCTTGGGGGCATCCAGCAGAGTGTGGGCAGCAGGGCCAGGGAGCTTGTGCTGCCCCTCTGCTCTGCCAGAGCTGCTGAGGCCTCAGCTGGAGTCCTGTGGCCAGTGCTGGGCTCCCCAGCTGCAGACAGACAGGGAACTGCTGCAGAGAGGCCGGGGAGGGCTCCCAAGATGCTGAGGAGACTGGAGCATCTTTCTTATGACGAAAGACTGTGAGAACCAGGGCTGTTCAGTCTGGAGAAGACTGAGGAGGTCCTCACAACATTTACAAGTATTTAAAAGGTTGGTGTCAAGAGAATGGGGCAGCACTTTCTTCTGTTGTCTCAAGTGACAGGACAAAAGGCAGTGGACAAATTCTGCAATAGAAAAAATTTCACTCAAACGTAAGGACAAACTATTTGAGTGCTAAGGTGAGGGAGCCCTGGCCCAGGCTGCCCAGGGAGGGTGTGGAGGCTCCTCGGGAGGTTTCCAAAAGCACCAGGACACGTTTCTATGTAACCTGATCTCAGTGGGACTTGCTTTAGCAATGGGGTTGGACTGGATGATCTCTAGAGGTTCCTTCCAATTCCCACCATTCTGTGATTCTAGCCAGACCTGTAACAGTTGCCTCAAAGACAACTCGGTGGAAGTTGTTGGTACTAGAAACTAGTCACAACATTTGACTACAATGGATGAAAATGTGAATCATCCAACTCAGCACCATCAGAGACTCATAGAATCTGAAAGATACAGTATACACTTCTTTCCTGACCTGAAAGAAATAGTGATTCATAGAATCATAGAATGGCAGGATTGGAAGGGAACTTTAGAGATCATCCAGTCCAAACCCCCTGCAGAAGCAGATCCCACCTAGATCAGGTCACATAGGAACATGTCCAGGCAGGTCTTGAAGACCTCCAAGGAAGGAGCCTCCACAACCCCTTTGGGCAGCCTGATTTGTACTTTTCTTTCTCTTCTAGCCAGGAATATTGAATAAAAAAAAACTGTTGCAAAAGTAAGAACCTGTCACTTGACAGATCCAGTCATTGTGAATGTTCCTGTAAGTGCCTTCCTCACTCTAGACACACCATTCTAACATGAATGCCCATAAAATCAAGCTCCTATTCTCCTTTCCTAATCAATGATGAGTTACAAGCTCCAGAGGAAGATTGTTGTACTTAATTTGCCATCATTTTCTACTACACCATCTAGATGAACCTGACCCTTTGTTCATAGCCAGAAACAAAGGGTAGTAGTTAAATGAGGAGGGGAGAGAGGGCTGTAAAAGGACAACTCCTCTCTGCTTTATCCTAAGCTGTGCTGGAGATGGTGACTCTGCAACCACTTTTCAATCCCTTCAGTTATTTCTGCTGCTTTCAATTCCTACCTGAGTTAGTGAAACGGTTGCAAAGTTATTTGTGTGTAACAAAGCCAGGTTTAAATTCAATCCCATCACTTATCTGGGTGAAACTCCTGGTTCTTACTTTGTAGCTCAGGTCATAGCTTTTCTTACCAACCAAGCACCTGTATTTGATTGCATTGAGCTGACAGAAGCAGCCATCGATAGAGCATCCCTCTCCCTGAGAGCCTACAGCCTTCTCTAGTGGCTTGCAAACAGTGTCTGCTCAATGGTGCTGCTTTATATGCTTCCTAGAATGGATTTTCCAAATGAAGTGTGGCCAGTCTGCTCACAGACACAGTTGTCCTGCTTTGGCCTGAAGTATTCCCTGGTAGAAAAACGCTCCTTAATTTGGCAAGCTCCTTCTTTGACCCCTGAAACAGCTTTATCGTGGCAAGGCAGAGTGCTGTGCTGAGGCTGTTTCTATTTAAAACTCTTCTGAGCTAAAAGGAGTGGAGGGAAACCAGAAGGAGAAGGGAGAAGAGGTGGGGGGGAAAAGGCAGGAGGGCTGGTGAGTAGATGTTGTAGTCTGTTTCCATGACACATGAAGTGTGTGGCGTGTGATATAAATACCATGACCTGGTACCACACTGACAATTGCACTTCTGGAGCAGTGGAAATAGTAGCTCAAATCAACGTTGTAAGTGGAGATTAGGGGACTGTGACGATTTCCCTTGGCTAACTCCTCACCCTGAGCTTTTCAGCAGATCTGCTGGGGGTTTAACTATACATTATGGTTCCCATGACCTACAGATAACCCAAAAGAAGGAGTCAGCATGGCAGGGCATGTACAGATAGGGAAGTGTTTGATTTTCTAAACAAATACACCACAGGGCTCTGTGGGGCAGCTCAGGGAACCATCCTGACTCCTTGTCATCCCTCAAACAGAGGAAAGGCACTGAAAAGTGAACCAAGGCTTACGGGTTCTTCATGGAGACTGAGAGGGAATTCTATCAATACCATGAAACGTGTATGTATCACCCACAACACTTGCCATGTAACAGATCAGAAAGCCCTTAAACTGAGCCAAATGAGCAGTTTAAACTTTGCTGCTGTTACCTGAGAGTTGTGAGCTCAGCACTTGCTCTGTAGAGGGGCTGAAAGCTGCATCTGTTTTACACATAGCTTGAGATGCTGATGGTCCTTCAGGATTCAAGCATCCTCGCATGCTATTGATATTTCACTCTTTCAAGGGCCACAGCACACAGCAACTGAAATGCTGTGTTCTCTGAAAACCCCAGGAGGTATTTCTTTTCAGGTTAGACCCTTGATTTAAAGTCAATGGAAGTGGGAAAAGCTGATGTGCTCCAACTTGTTCTGCTGAGTGGGGATGGTGACACAGGCACAGATGGGGAAAGTGAGTCTGTTGGCTATGACATTTGTGAAATGTCATGTTTCTACTGGGGATGAGGTTTCCAGTTTGTAAATGGGACTTACAACCTAAAAACAAGTCAGAATTGCATTCCGTGGTTTTCCCGTAGCAAGGAACTGGGCAGCCTGGTTCCTCTTTATGTCAAGTTAAAAAACCAAATGGGAGCACTTTGGAGAAACTTATTTTACCTGACCAGTTTCATTTAGTTTAGGGTAAGATGAACAACACCGTAGACTCAGTTGGCTGTAGCAGATATATCCACACTGACTAGAAGAAGGAATGTGGAGGAGATATCTACAATGAATCCTACTCTTCATCTTGATACACAAAGGATTTAAACACCTTCTTCGCTGCCAGTTGTAGAAATGAGTCCCAGGCTCATACATGCATCTTTTCTCTGAGCTCATGCTTAATCTTTTATAGGCAGGGTGGGGTATCCCCCCGGTCTTCAGCTGCTGCTTCAGAAAGGACATGCATCTTCTGGAGCTCCCACATCACATCTTGTTGTGTAACTGTATTGATCTCTCAGGAATCACAAGAGAAAAACCTCACTCATCAAGTGTGGGTATCAGCTTTAGGGTGAAATAAATCCTCTTATCATACTAAGCAGAGTCAGGACTCAGTTGCACAAACCCAGGTATGAAATGCCATTGCTGGTATTGTTTAGGAGTACCCCAGACATCCACACAGACCTGTCACACTTGATGTGGCATCTCAGGAGACCTACACTTTGTCATCTCAAATGGCATTAGCTGAGTTTATGTGCTGGACTGCAACATAAAAGCTCTAAGTGTTGACATCCAATGCAGAAGCAGAAACCTCTACACCTGGCCATCTAAATGAATCTGTCTTAATCTGCAGTGTGGATCCAGACACATAGCATTAGGCAAGAGGAGTTAGTTGAATGACAATTCATACCCAGACAACAGAACTCAAGTGGGATTCAGGTGCCTGGAAAAACACTCTCTGAGCTGCAAAGGAATGACAGACATAACAAGAGGCCAGTGGAGATCTGGAAGGGTGGGTGAAACACAAGTGAGACACCCAGGCTGTCTCAAAAGCTAATGGCTAATTCCCAAGGTCAACTCACAGGCACCTAAAATTTGCTAGATCTGGTGTTTCTGTCTGTCTTGGGGTTTTTTTTTTGAGAGGGTAAATAGGTAAAAAGATCCATGAAAACTAATCTTTTCAAGGCACAGCTGGACCTAACTCCCATTGACTGCTGTGAATATCTCAAGCCTAACACCTAAAAGGAAGGAATGTTTCTTGCACCTCCCAAGTGTCTTGCCTCGAGCTAGGATTGGCCATGCACGAGCAATGTGCTTAATGCCTTGGCATAAAACATCCCCCACCTGCATTTGCTTTAAACTCTGCTTCATTCTGCCTTATTACCAGCTTAATAAAAGTCATATTAATGTCTTCATTTCATTCTGCGAGGTTTGGGCTTATTAGACTGGCAGCTAACCAAGGTCTTTGCTGTAAATTGCAATGCAAAGGTTGTGTGCAAATGATATCTTGCTCCTTGGGTTACAAGCAAAAAGGAGTTTTCATAGGCAGACAAGGGAAAGAATTGTGCTTTTTAAAGAAAAGAGAGTAAATAAAGTGCTACCTTTTGGTGAACCACAGCTGCCCAAAAGAACAAAGCTTTTTGGGGCATTTTGGTTTGTTTTTCTCTCTGGTTAGGAGCTGTAAAACATTCTGCTCTCACAGCACAGATGTCAGTGTGAGTGCAGTGGCCGCAGTGGTTCTTATGGGTTTGTGGGGTTTTTTTGCTATAGACTCCCAGATTTCATGTTTTATTGCCTCAACTCCTAGATACAGGAGTCATACCATTCTGGGAGACTCTCAGCCTGAATTTTTTTGGTCCAAATGTTGTGTTTCTTCCTTGCAGGAATAAGGAAACACTTCAAAATGGAATCTCCCGAATGTTATCAAACCAAAAGGCAATAGAGCAGCAGCTATTGGTACCAGTGATTTTGTGACTTTTTCCTATTGATCTTCTAGTTCCTTGAGCACCTGACTGATATTTGAAAGCAGAGGGCTGCAAAACAAGCTGAGTGTCGTGCCCAGAGCCTCCATCAATCACATCACTTCCCTGAGTTCAGCTGGGCACATGCTTTTGGGTTACGTCTCCATTGCTCAAACAAAACCCCAGCACAACTGGTCACATCAAACCCTTCTGTGTGTTTCTGCTGTCAGTGTTCTGCCTGCTGAGGTTTCTGACCTCTGCATTTCACGCTTTCATTTCCAGTACTAACGACCCTGTATTTTTAGTCTACTACTAATAATAATAAGGTTAATGACATCAAGAAAATTGCTCCACTTCTGTTGGCTTTTCACTCAGTTTGAGAACATGGGGCTCAGCCCCTTGGTGCTGTGATCAGTGAACTCTTTCCGTGCTGAGTGTCACAGGCTGTGAGTGTGCTGACATATCAAGCAGCTGACATATATTCTGCTTTAAAAGCATAAGCTCAAGCTGCACTACTGTTTGCTTTCAGCTTGGGAAATTACTGGGTCTGTCAAAAAGAAGTTGCTCTGTGTATGTGTGTGTGTTAGCATCCTGTCACTTTTAGGTCACTTGCTGAAAAGCCCTGAGCTCTTGGTTTCTCCTGAAAGCCTCCAGTTCTACCCATGGTTTATTTAAAATTACTGGGGACTCGTGTTACTGATTTCAGTGAGGGCAAAACTGGGGCACTGAAAACTAAATCTATTAATCTCCCCTTGCATTCACCTCCTCAAAAGGAAGTTCTAGTAGCAGACTAAAGAGGCTATAAAAGCTTTTTGGAAAAGAACTCGAAGCATAAATCCATGGAAGTGTCAAAGCTGCAATTCACTTGAATGAGAAACAGAGCAGCCTTCCTTCATTTGCAGAAGGTGGCTGTCTGAAGAAGCCCTCTGAAGTGGTTGGCTTCCTCTCCAGAGTTGATTAGTGCCTTTTCTGCTTGAACTGAGCATAATGTGTGCTCCTTGCTGCTGCTCTCTCATTACCAACGTGGGGCAAAGGAAAAAGAACACAAAAAAATACGAAAAAGTAAAAAGCAAGAGAGAGAAAATCCTTTGATTCCATTTCCTTATGTTAAGACTTCCTTAAATATTATCATGAGCTGCTGTTTATTTCACTAGGACTGGAAGGGGCAACTGTGGTCACACATCCAACTGTTGGTGTAACTTAGATCAGAGTATCCCTGACTGTGATTATTGGATCCTGCTCCAACTCCTGCAATCCAGGCTGAGGCAAAGCTTTCACAGTTTCTGACTCTGCTGATCCTCCTAGAAAGCTCCAATCTTAGCTGGTCACAGCCACTGGCTTCAATTGTGCTGTTACTGGGAATACATCTGCAAACCAACCAGTCTCCAATTTGTACAGTGCTTCCTGCTCAGGGTTGGGCTTTATATGCTACTTCTCAAAATCACCCAAGCCCTCACCTGAGTAAGCACAAGAGCCAGGATTGGGAGAACAAGTACAGCTGAGACTGTCCCAGAAAGCTCCACAGAGCAGGGGGTGGATAGACATGTTTGAATTGCCTGAACTTGCTTAACGTGAAGCCACCTTGACTGGATCAGGTCATGGCATTTCCCACATCAGCTCTCTGGGCTTGAGGATGACTAACCCATTTGCTTGCCAACACTTTCTCCTGAGATTTAAGCATACTGCAGTTTTACTCCAGAGATGCTAACATGCCCAAAGTCACAGGTTACCTATCTGAAGCCAGGAAAAGTCCATTCCCAGCTGTGGCCAATCTTACCCAGTTGAAAATGCTGTTTACTTTTTCTTTCTACCATTCCCTGAAAGTTCAAAAATAACAAAAGCTACAGCTCTAAGAGTCTGCACTTTAACCAGCTAACAGCTATTAATCATACTTTTCCTTAATCGACTGGCACTTCAGAGAAATCTTCTATAAAATGGGATATGGAAATAAATCCTTCAGCTTGTTTGTGCAAGTGGATGCTCATATTTATCCCAGGCTGTTCATGGTCTCTCTGTGTACAACTGAAAGAAATAAACTCACGTGCAAATGAGCATGTATCAATTAACATATTTTTGCAATTACTTCTACTGTAGAATAATAACAAGCATGTAACTTCTATTCTTCTGAGTCCCAATCCCACACATCATTTTCTCTGGAGGCTGGAGCCAGGCTGTGCTCAGTGATGGCCAGTGATAGGACAATGGGCAACAGGGACAAGCTGGAACAGAAGAGGTTCCAAAGAAACACAAGAAGGAATTTCTTCCCTATTGAGCTGAGGGAGCCCTGGCAGGGGCTACCCAGATGGGCTGTGGAGGCTCCTTCTCTGCAGACATCCCAACCCAGCTGGATGAGTTCCTGTGTGCCCTGCTCTAGGTGCTGCTGCTCTGGCAGGGGGGTTGCACTGGATGAGCTTTCCAGGTCCCTCCCAGCCCTTGAGGGTCTATGATTCTGTGATTCTCCAATTCTGTTAATTTGAGTTGGAGAGCTTAAAAAAGTTTGGTGAGTTCAGTGTGGTACTAGGAAAGATGCTTCTCCTGGTATTGAGAGTAAGAGGCCCTGAGTCTAAGGATATGTAGCGTTGCAAGTTAAACTCCTTGAGTTTAGCATACAGGGACTGAACTCCAGCCTCTAGAGCAGCCTCACAAAGCAGGATAGATAGGAGCAAAGGGATGGAAGCAGCTACAATGCCACAGACCTAAATGCAAGCTTCTGCCAGAGGAATATGTCTGATGTCTGAGTTCTTGCTTCAGTCTGCAGGGATTCAAGCTGGGATTCAGCTGCTCTGTTAGGCACCATGGGGTACCATCATGGCTGGGGAAGTATCTCAGATCATAGGCTCAGCTGAGCTGGAGACCACCTTGGGGCTGTGTTTAGTCCAAACTCTTGTTCAGAGTAGGGTCAACACCAAACTCAGAGCCAGTTGTTCAGGGCTTTGTCCAATCAGAACCTCAAAGGATGGAGAGTTCAACATCCCTTTGGCAACTTATTTTAGTGTTTAATTATCCTTATACTGTGGCTGGCTTTTTGCTTTTTTCCCCCCTCTTATAGTGAGCCATAACCTTCATTGTTTCAACTGATAACCATGGTCACCACTTCTTCTGCTGTATGCCTCATTAAGGGGCCTGGAATCATCTTCTCAGCTTCTCCCTTCAGGAACAGGAATGCAAGTGGTGTTGTAACTGTGGGAACATGTTGAATATTTTCTTAATCCAGGGCTATCATCTTCCCATCTTCACCTCTGTGGGTAAATGATCCACTCAAAAAACTGCCCACTGGTCCCCTCGAAAACATGTGTGGAAAGGTTCAGGCTCAGCCTGTGGTCTGATGAACATCTCAGGGAGGGTTTAGGAGGACAATTTTGTGGCCAGGCTCAAGACACTGTCAGGAAAGTCACTCTGGGTTTGACTGTCCTCCAGATTACATGTGATGGCACTCCTGAGGTGAGCTTTCTGTATTTAAACCCTCTAGCACAGCAGCATCAGTGATCCTCAGACTTCTTGGAGGGTCCTGCAGGGGTTAGCCTGCGTGGTGGAACTGAGTATCCCTTGACCTTGAGAAGGCCCTTGGGAGGGCTGTACAGGCAGTCCAATATGTCATAGATGCAGCCTCTGAGCCTGAGACACATCTGGGCTGACAGCCAGCACACAGGTCAAGAGGCTTGGTGTGCTTCAAGCCACTTAGACACATTTCAGCTAGGAGTGAAGACACAGTCAATCTGCCATTTCTGCTAAAACATTTTCTTGTCTTTACCTCATAAATCCAGCCAGCAAACCTTGGCTCTCTGGAGCTCTGAGTAATAGTGAACCCTGCAAGCATTCAACACTTTAGCCTAGGGGCTTACAGCCACCAAGTAATGGTCTGGAGCAACGGGCAGCCGTGGGGATGGAAAGAGAACGAGCTATGAAAACTCCTGTGTTTGTTTAATGCTACAGGTTTTCTTTGTACCATGCAGAGGGAAGATGCCAAGGAATAGCCCTGGTTCACTGAGCCACCAGTTTTTCCAGCTTGAAAGGTACTCAACCTGCAGAACCAATGCCATGCATGAAGGCAGGTATGTCAAACACGCACAGCAGATGTTTGGGCTTCACAGGGGGTGGTGGTGTGAGGGAGCAGGGGGCCTCAGATGTGATCATGGGAGGAAGGAAAGAGTAAATAAATGTCTGGGCATGCACTAGAGCAGCCAGAGCCAGTGGTCAAGGGCACAGGAGAAACAGCTGTGGGAGATCGGCAAGAAGGCAACGGCCTCACGGCCACGAAGGGAAGATGGTGTTAGAGCCGGATGGGGAAGGACTTGTGCTTTATCACTTTGGGGTCTTGTGATGACAGAGATCCAAATGGTAAACTTTATCATTTTCTTCAATTAGTCAGAGTGCAAAGCCAGCCATGATACAGAGATAAACTAATATCTTGGGCGACTGGGCAGCTCCAACGTCAGCTAAACGATGTCAACGCAGCTGGGAACCTGCAGAGCTGACCCTTTACTGCAGCTGAGTCACATTGCCAGAGGAAAAAAACCCTGCCCCATTCTCTCTAACAAAGCTGTACATGTTTCCTCAGATGATAATCCTTTCACAGCACATGGAGAATTTTTCCCCATTCCATATTTTATCCTCTATGGAAAAGCACCTAAGACAGCAGCCAGAAGAAAACAGCCACTGTATCCACAACCAAGAGCAGCCCAGCCCAGAGCAGTGTGGTTGGGATTTTTCTTCCCAAGAGCACCCAAAAATCAGCAATCTAGGAGTTTCACAGCTACACAAAGGACAGTAATGCTTGCTTTTGCCCTCCCAGGACTCTCAAAAGCTCTGTCTCATATGCATTGCATTGTCATATTAAGCCCCACAACCTTGCAAATACTTAATGTGGTAACAGAAGGCAGATGTCTAAAGATGTGGGCTTTGATTTGTAGTACTGCTCCCTAACTGCAAAATCAGACAGTGTGAGCTCCCTAGCCCTGTCTTCTGGAGGTCTATGAGCATTTCTCTGGGTCTTTTTTCTTCCCTGAGAGCGTCTCCACCATAAGATGCATCCGCAAGGCAAAAGCTAAAGGAAACAATACAGATACCACTGCTGGGTTGTTTTTTTTTCCCAGTTAGCATCATTTTCTTTAAAGGGAAGCAAAAGCAACAATGTCCTGATTGTCCCTGACTAAGGTTTGGATTGGTTTATATGTAAATCAACACAACTATACACATTTTCCTTATGATGATTGCATTTGTCATCAGAGCATACAAATCTTTGTGGGATTTCTTTGGCAGCACCTGCAAAACAGCAGACACATAAAAATGGGTGGAACTGTTTCTCTTGTTGTGTTTTGTTTCCCAAACCAAGCTGAAAAACCTTGTTGCCTGGGCCTTGCCCTCATAGAGATCTTCTGAGAGCAGGCAGGAAGATAGGAGCCCTTGTGAAGGGAAGCAGCACCACTGATATACCTCAAACTACACAGCCCTGCAGTGGAAAAACATTGCTGTGCAAACTGTCATCACCAAAGGCTGAGAATGAAGATGCAGACTCGAGTGTGGAAGGCATAGAGCTAAGAGGAGGGGCAGTGAGGCAGCGAATGCTGTGCCAGGGACTGGCTGGTAGTTAACTCTTGCTGGAGTCACTGCTTGTGACTCCATCTCCCCATATCTCTCACCTCCTCTCCAGCCCACCTTCTGAAGTCACACCCTTACCCCATGATGCTTAATATACCACCCAAACAGGGTTTCCATACTGTGATCTCTATTTTCTCCACCCTCCTACCATAAATCCCTTTGTAACCAGTGCTCTCTTCTCCTCCTAGGATATCTTCCAGATGGACTTTACCTATTCTTTCCTATGCTTCAGCTGTTAGAAATTTGGTCACCTGGCCCTGTAGGACTCCTCTCCTGTCTGGATTTCTACATGCTCCCAGCCCACAGTGAAGAGATGAAATCAGAAGCATCATAAGAGAAGTCCTTCAGTGCACTTTGAGATAGTCCATTCAGTCTACACATGGGAACCTGTGGACGTGCTGATGGTTGATGTTATTTGGCAGAAAGGACTTGCTTCAGTTCATCAGCACATGAAAGATCTGAAGTGAAACACTGACAGCTACATTTGATGAAGGCAATACTAAACCATGTGTTTAATACTTGGAAATACCTATAAAAAGAAGGGGCAGAAGATGATGACTAAACCAAGTCCACTGAAATATGATGATGTTGTGGTGAAAAGGTTTAAGTCCTGAACCGGGTGATGTCAAGCAGGAGCAGTGCAGATCAACCCCTGGCAGCAGAGATGTGACTTGGAACTACTTCTGGAGGAAGGCAGCAGCCACATCGTGTCACTCCTCTAAGGAGGACATGGCAGAGCAGTTTGTAAGGAGCTTATATTGCCTTAATAAAGATACTTGAGGCAAGTTGTGGGGAGAAAAAGAACAAAACAAGGGGAAAAGGAGTTTTGGGGTTCCTCAGGGAAGAAGGAAGAGAACGTGGTCTTGCCAATGAGTTTCTGGGTTATGCTTCTATTCTGGTTCATGGTGTCATAGGATGATTCAACATAAGCAATAGGTTTTATAGGGAACTAAGAACACAGTGGGAAATCAGCAAGGAAGACAAAAGCTTGATGATGAAGATGATAGGAGGATTTAAATCAGAAGTTATGACAGTTTCTCCCATAGCAGAACTGTAATGTAACCAAGTGAATGGGTGTTTCAAAGCAAACACATGGAAACTGCTCCACACAGCACACAGTTAAAGCCTTTGAACACCCTGGGATGAGATATTGTGGCTGACAAAATTTTACAGCAGTTAAAGACCAAAAAGAACTCAAACCCACTGACTCATGGGTTGAAGAAAAGTTTCCTTTTTATTGAATGGCATTATATTGGTGTCCAGGGGTCTTGTAGGAGTTTAGGACCCTGCTCACTAAGCTTCAGATAGGAAAAGGCAGCTCATGTCCTACAGTGTGTGGGAGAAAAAGATCTGAAACATGGAAGAAATGTTGGATTGCATTTGGAAGGGAGAACATGTTCCATGTTCATACCCATATTGTCCAGGTGTCTGGGCTCAAGCACATTGCAGACCTTCAGAAAGCTCTAGGGCTCACTGAAGGATGCAGATGCTCACACTCAAATGGACTCAGATCCTTCCTAGAACCATTGCAAGATCTGCAAATAAATCAAAACTAGAGACATGATGTTTTAACTCAAGATGCCTTTAAAACAGTGTTCAGTCATCACACATCCTATGGTCAGCTGTGTAGATGAGCTGCTGGAGGAGGATGAGCACAATGCTTTTGCCCACTCAAGCCCACTTTTCTCCCTGTTTGGACAGGCAAATAAGATCCCAGTTTATCAGAAGTTTACAGACAACCAGTCATCAATTATTTCCCAGGGAAGTGGCTGCATGAATATTTTTACAATCAGGATGTAGGTGACCCAGAGAAATGCTTCGGGAAGCAAGTTTCAGAACCAAGAAATGATGGTTGATTTCCTAATTCATCACTGACATATTGCACCAAATGACCAGGCATTAGGCCATGAAACAGGAAATACTTCAGCATGTGAAGGACAAACAGTTCCACATAAAGTTAAGATACTATATCATGTTTATAAAAGCATCCACGTACTTAAGAGTTTGAAAGCTCAGAGATGTATGTTGCTGCAAGGGATGTTCTCATGCACTGACAGCAGGCATTTTGCTCCTGAAGTTAACAGCAGGAATGAAGGAAAGGTTGTCAGACACTGGCACAGGATGCTCAAGGTTGGGATAGAGCTCTCATCCCTGGAGATAGTTAAAAGACATGTAGCTGAGGGCCATGGGTTAGTGGTGAGCTTGGCAGGGTGAGGGGAGTGTTTGGACTCAATAGTCTTAAAGGTCTTTTCCAATCAAAATGATTCAATGATTCAGAAGACAGATACACATTCACCATGCTGCTTCTTGACCATTTGAAGCGTAAAGTTATTTGTTGGATGTCATGAACATCACCCCATGGATTCAAACCTTGGGATTCCTCAGTGGAATCCCATTGCTCTTGGCTCAGTGCACCCACCCAGCAAAACAAAATACGTGGAGAAGCTCACTCCTCCTCACAGCAGCACCCATTGTCATTGCAACAAGAGAAAACAAAACCACTGGAAGTTGTTCAGGCATATGAAATGTGGAAGGTTAAGTCTCAGTCATCTGAAGGTCTCCGCACAAGCAAATTCCTTTCCTTCCTTATGATTGACGTGTGTTACTGGCAACGTAAAGCAGCAGTTGGCTGTCAACTGGAGCTCGAAATCAGTTGGAAATTATGATAGCTGCTGGAATAGGAAATTCTGGGTTTGTTAACACAGCAACAACAGCCACAGCCAATCCAAAAAGGGATTAGGGGCACGTTGAATCAATGGGGAGAGTGATGGGTTTCTGAGAGATGATGAAGAAGGGAAAAGGAAGAGAGTGAAGAGAATGTTGGGATGCTCCATGAAGACAAACAGAGGGAAAAAGAAAGAGAAGAGAAAGAAAATCCTCCTCCCACCAACAACAACCTCAAAGCTTTATATGTTCAGACTATATAGGTGGCAAGTTGGTCATTTAAACCCATGCCAAGACCAGAGAACTCCCAGCCAAAACAGATGTGGGTTTATAGAAGCAAAGCAAGCCTTTAAAACAGGTCTAGGGAATTCCAAACTCAATAGCATGTCGATATAAACCTGAAGACAGGAAAATGGGATCTGAGCTTTTAAAATGAAAGAACTAATGAAGTGGTGGTTTTATATGTCACAGCCCACGTCTTGCTTTACCAAAACACAGTGGTCCTCTCAAAGCATTAACTCTGATTTTTTTTTTCCACCTTTAGATCATAGGGATGAGGCCTGAGAAATCCCCACGCAGAACAAGTTGGCTTTCTGACATCAGCAGCATTGTTGCTGTTCCCACAAGGTATTGTTTTATGCTAGGGTTGGACCACACAAATTGCATTTGCTCATGAAAGCCGGGAACACTGTGTCAGGGACCAGATCTACAGCCTTTATTATACATATATGCAGCCCATGGAGCTAGGCCAGGCACACACAGAGCAAAGAAGGATGTATGCACACACACAGACACCCACATCCAGAGAGTCACAGAATGGTTGGGGTTGGAAGGGACCTTTAGAGATCATCTAATCCAACCCCTCTGCTAAAGCAGGTCCCACCTAGATGAAGTTGCATAGGAACACATCCAGGTGGGTTTGGAAACAGCTCCTGGGAAAGACTTTCCACACCCTCCCTGAGCAGCCTGTGCCAAGGCTCCCTCACCCTCACAGTAAAGAAGTTTTCCCTGAAGTTTAAGTGGAACTTCTTGTGTTTTCAGTTTTAATCCATCACCCCTTGTCCTGTCACTGGACATTACAGAAAACAAGAGTTGCCTCATCCCCTTAACATCCACCTTTCAAATACTTGTAAGTATTAATGAGGTCCCCCCTCTGCCTTCTCTTCTCCAGGCTGAACAGCCCCAGGTCCCTCAGCCTTTCCTCATAAGGAAGATGCTCCAGTCCCCTGATCACCTTGGGAGCCCTCCCTGGCCTCTCTGGAGCTGGGGAGCCCAAAACTGGCCACAGGGCTTCAACTGAGGCCTCAGCAGCTCTGGCAGAGCAGAGGGGCAGCAGAACCTCCCTCAACCTGCTGCCCACACTCTGCTGGATGCCCCCAGGATGCCATTGGCTTCTTGCCCACAAGAGCACACTGCTGGCTCATGCTTAGTTTATTATCTTCAATTAATTAGTCTATTATCATTTGTTGTACATTATATATTACCCCTTATGATACAGTGCACATCTATACAGAGCTGTACAGTCTCACAGTGTAAACATTTGTCCAGAAGAGCAGAGCTAGTGGTTTGCCTGTTGATGCTTACATGTTTGCATCACTTTCTGAATGAACTAAAAAGAAAATGATAGCCTTGTTTTACAGCAATTTGCACATGATATGATGGATGTGCAGCAAAGTAGTCAACCAAGACAGAGATGGAAAAAGGCTGCTGCTCTCCTGGGACCGTAAGATGTGTTTGGCTGATTAGACTACGCTGCTGTTCATGATAATGACCACTGCCAAGGACTGGATAAATATGTAATGGCCTTGTGGTTGCTGCAGAACCTGATCCACTGAGAGTAGATACCAGAACAGAAGCTGGAAAGGAGACCACTGCTCACTGGATACCACGAGCAATCTTCAATGGGTTTCCACAACAAGTCTGTAAATGCCCTCTCCCAAAAGTCCTCTGTCTACAGGTGAAGCAAAGTGAACCAGAACAAGCCTGAGGCATCACAGTGCAATGGAAACTACAAGAGAGCTACAGAAAATACTACATCTCCTTTTCTATTGTGAATACTACCTTTCCTTTTCTCATCCTTCCCTCCCAAGAATGAAACATCATCAAACGTTATTAAGAAAAGCTTTAGAATGCATTTACTCTTACACCTTATGAGACATAACAAGACAGAAGATTCTGTGCTAATTTCATTACCCCAAGAGTCAGGGTGTCTTGCAAAAAAACCCCAGTTGCAGCTCACCATTTCCAAGCAGGAATCTTCAGCAAAAACTGAATTACCTGATTCCATCTCCAGCAGGGGCAAGAATTCCTGCAGAGATTGATTTATCTGGCTGAAAGGCAGTCTTGGGTTTAAATGCATTCCATGACAGGTTGAGATGATAACCACCTCATCACCCCAAGCTGCAGCAATCATGCTTGGAGATCTCCAGAGCTGCAACTGGTAGCAGCTGTTAAAAACCCCTTGGGTTCTTGTAATGAATGCAAGAACTCAGCTGTCCTGGGTCAGAGGAAAGGTCAGTTTTTAGCTCAGCATCCTGTCTATCAAGAGAGCAATGATCTTCTTCCCCTTTTTCTGCTTCTGGGGACAGAGAAGCTGTAATCTCAGTGGAGATGGAGTCCTACATGCATGAAAGCTGTGGTCAGCCCATTGCAAAATGACTTGAGCTAGAAGCCTCCGAGAAGAGTCTGTTCCCACAACAGCCCAGATGCAATGTAAACCAGTGATGTAAAGAGGATGAGGAGTGCTGTCAGCTGCACCCAGAGCACAAACCACCCCGTTCCACTCTCAAACTGGTCCAATTTATCAGTCACCTGGTGCTGTCCCCTGCTACCTCCCACAGCAGGGTACAAGTAGCATTGTACTCATTTTGTTGATCTTTCTGCACAAGAGGGAACCTAATCAGTTTTCTTAGTCACTGGAAGTATCTATTTTCCTTATCTAACAGCTGCAAAGGCTTCCTCATTGCAGAAAATGGAAGCAAGACAGACGTCAGCACTCTCATTGAGGTTTTAAATGCCATTTGCCTTGGCAGGAGAGCACTTGAGGTGATCCACAGAAGTTTATGATTGTCCAATGGATATTCTGCTTTGCCAAGTCGCCAGAAATCTGCAAATCTGTGATAGACTCTAAGCATCATTTTGATAGATCTGTTCCTGCCTTGTGGTTCTCACATCAACTTGAGGGGAGTGCAGGCTGGAAAGGGATGCTGGGACAAATGAAGCTTGTGCATCTCCCCATTTCTAAGGCATGTTCCTCCATTCCTGGGCATTTTGAAGCAAGCACTGAGAGAAGAAAAACATCCCTGCCAGCCTCACAACCTGCACTCCACTTCCACACTCACAGCACTATTTCCCTCCATCCCCTCCCATCCCTTTTCTCATCCCCTGCTCTCACTTATAAATAGCTATGGGCATGGCTGTGCTCATTTTGGGCTCCAAGCACACGTCCTGAAGTCTGCACAGTGATTATGGGGGTCAGTTCTTGCATAAACATCACCCCCTCCTCACAGGGCTGTTTCTGAGGCCTTTGCTCTGTCCCACTGTGAACTACAGCAGGAAATTCTCCTGAGCTATCTGAGGGCTAATTAAAAGAGCAGCTCAGAGACCCCATAACCTCCTGAGAGTCCCACAGAACTGCTCTGGCCTCTGTCAATGCACATGACAAGGTTAGTGCTGGAGAAGGAGGTCGGGGCTTCTTCAGGCAGATATCACTGTTTTATAGAGCCTGGCCAAGACTCGTTAGCTGTAATAAATGTGCTTGGGGCCATGACAAGCTAAAGCTCTCTCACTTTAGGGGTCTGGGAGCTTCCTGGCAGCTCTTTCCTCTAGGACTAATGACCATTCTGTGCTGTCACTTACATGCCCCGGGCAAAGCTGCTCTGGGCTTTGTGCAGCTTTAATTAAGTAGAAGTGGTCTTGTTCCTTTGGTTTATGTTAGATGCCCTTTGCATTGCTCTGCTCATTAAAGCAAGGAGAGTCTGCACTGGAGACATGGGTGGTTTTTTTCCTCCCTTTCTGTTTTTGGGTTGGTTTTCTTAATGATGACGTGGCTGGAAGTCAGTGGCACTGACAAGAAGCAATGGGGAGGTGTTTAAACGTCAGGAAGCTGTAAAGTAAAGGTGATGATAATATGCCTTCTGACTCCTTGTGCTTTTAGGACATGTTTGGGGCTGACACGTTAATGAGAGGGGAGAACTATGGGACTGGAGAGCTGCTGCCACGTGGCCTGATCTGTATTTGATGTAACATGTTGGATGCTGGGAATGTGGAGTGGTCACCATACTCTAGGAGCTTTCTTCACATTTCGATGTTAAATCTGCTCCTTGCTGCACTGAAATCACCTTAGAGGTTCTTACTGTAAGTCATGAGGTCTAAGAACTCTCTTTGTTAGAGAAAATGATGAGTTACCCAGTGTGGCATGAAGACAATGACTGAACGCTGGCTCAACTCATGGAAACCAGCGTTCATTAAACCAAAACAAATAAGACAGACATGTAAAAGTGCACCTATATGGTCACTGGAATGCCATGTAGAACATTTGACTGTAGGGCACCAAGGTTATGTCCCAGAACTGCCAGAGGGGTTGAAGTACCTGAGGGCATCCCTTGGTGATGGTCCATCCCTGGGATGCTGCATCCAAAGCTATTGGGTGTCTGATGAGACACCCAATATGTGTCTCATCACTTCTGTTAGATCTGTTCAGCAGCTAATTTCTATCCTCCTGTACAGTAGCTAGTAGCTTTGTGATTTCTATGGGGTTTTTTTCCCCCTCCCCAGTTCAAGAATGAACCCTCAGGACAAAAAAAAAATGAAACCTAAACTAAAACAAACCAACCCCCTCCAATCAAACCACAAATGAAACACTCCCAAGGCTGAAACAAAACATCATCCTGTCTCAGTTTACAAACCTTAGACTCCTTAAAACAATACCCTACATTGGCATTTAGGCTTTTGCTTCAGTTTGAAACAAAAAATCTCTTCTGCACCTGCAAAATTTTCTTTCCTTTGGGGTTTTTTGTTTGTCTGGGACTGACTTGCCCCAGTTAAATGTGCAAGAAGGTTTAAACATCTAGAAGTATTATTCAGCTCTTGTTAACCTCATTTGCCCCTTCATCACTGCCTAGGAGGAAGCAGCCCTCATTTTTCCAGACTGCTTCCAATTTTGCCCAGTAAGAGCTCGAGGTCATTTCAGCTCAATTCAGCAGCCTGTGCCTCCTCAGGGGGAGGAAGTCATGTCATATTCAGGAGTCTCACACAGCAATAAATTGTGATAATCACCCTTCTAATAGACAGAAAAAGAGCCAAGTCTTAGGAATTGCACAGGAGTGAGGAGTAAGAGGAGGAAATTAGGTAGAAAAAAAGAGTCTAATCTCACCAAATTACCGTTCAATTGTCACCATAAACTCCAGAACATTGCTTCATCTACTCATAAAATCACCTTGCAACAAACAGATCCACTTTGCCTCTTTGCAAACAGTTTCATTCTTTGCACTAGTTTCTTTTTCTAACCCCAGAGCAATCTCAGATGGAGGATTATTCCTGCCAAGTTCTCCTTCAGGTGCCATGTACCTTCAATAAGGCATTGTTACATACCTTTGTTTGTTCTGGGGGTTCAGGCAGGGTCAATACAATCGTGTTTCCCTTTTCTATCTAATGAAACCAATCTAGCCAGGAAGAAATTTTCATTACTAGAAGGCAAGTGAGCTCACTCAAGCAGTTTCTAAGTTAAGGCATGGAACTGATGTTTGGCTCTTCCCTGGTCCTGTGTGCAAGGTATTAGATTTTTAAGGCTTATAGTTGACATTTTCATGCCCTCTTCTCTTTCTTCTCCTCTCAAAAACTTTACACTGCTGAGGAACTGTTTCCAAAGAGATGATGGATCTTACCCACAGCCTTTTGCAGTGACGCACATCATGAGCAGGGACAAGCCAGGAGTTTATGATTTTTGTGTGAACAGCACAAAACAGTTTGGGATCAACTCATCAAGATCATGGGACTAGCTTACAAAATACTTGAAAGGGGCTTAGATAGCCTTAGGTTGTATTCCCTGCTCTACCTCTGCCCTGGGAGATGCTAGATGCCCCCTGAGGAGGCACGACAACTGTGCTTCATTTTATCCCACCTGTGAAGCAATGATGATTACATCCACAAAGCTCTTTCATCTCTCCACTGCTATGAGGTGGAAAATACTATCAGAGAACCATCTTTTCTTCCTTCTGTCTCCTTCTTTACTTGCCTAGTCTTTGTCATCCATGTCGTGGTAATCAGCCAGTGTTAACAGCTATGGCACATAAATCCCCCTAACATTTCACATCTAAATACCTACACAGCTAAACTTAGTCATCCCAGCCTCCCTCACAACCTGCATGAGACACATATACCTTGTACAGGGATTTACCAGTGCTCCCTAAGGCATCTGCAAAGTCTGAGGCCAGGAGAGTTGTGTTCTCCTAAGAGCTGAGAGAGGGAGGGACACTTAAACAAGTTGTTCACAGTGACAAAGATTAAAGATGGACTAAGGATCCCCTCCACTAAAGGATGGGGCTGGGTTGGCTGAGATGCTGGATTCCAGGGAAACATCTGAGTTGGAGTTTCAGCTGCTTCTGCTCATCAACTCCCACCCCACACTGGGCACTGGCATTGTAGAGAAATCCTTATGCGAGCATCACTTCCTTATCTCCCACATGATACCTGCCCCACAGGGGAGCTCTGCTTGAATTCCTTGCAAGCTGCAGTGACTCAGGAGCCACTTGACACTTTCAATTATCCACCGTTTCAGTAGACAAGTGCCTAGCAAGATCTTTCTTTCTCCTTGATGCAACAGAAAATTCCTTTCACTGAATGGACAGCTCTTGGAAAGCTGGCATGTATCTCAAACTCTAGAAGCTATTCCTCTCTGATGGGGCAGCATTCCATGACACACAACTTTATCCTTGGCCTCCTTGTCAGCGAGTGTAGGCTAAGTATTGGTGAGTGAACATCCAGAGACCCCAAAATTCCAACTCTTTTCACAACAGATTCAAACAACACATTGGATGTTTAGCCAAGGCTTTAAAATAAAACATCCCATGAACAAATAGGTACATTTGATTCAGCCTGTAAGGAAAAATACTGCAGGTTTCCACTCCTTACCTTGTCATAGTGTAACGATCCTCCTTAGTCCTCAGCCAGCCTCCACCTCTCTTTTATGATGTCAGGGAATTGCTCAAAGTTATGCATTTCCCTCGTTAAACAGCACTAAAACAGTACTACAGAGGTAAGTCAAGACCACACACGTTGGCATTCAGGCACTAAATACCCTGAGCACAGCTGGCACCATCACATACATTAATGTTTGCTCCCATCTAGTGGGTGGAAGTAGAAATGGCATTGGGGGGGTGGAAAGTTCTGCAAATGTGGGGGTTTTACCCAAATTTGTGGCTAATCTGCAGAAGGTGGGGTGGGGTATTTTTCCTTCTTTAAGCTGTATGGCTTTGTGTCTGACCTTGGCTCTTCACAACACATCCGTTAAACAGTTTGCATTGAGACAACCCCATCTCTGGGTCACTTTTGATTCATTGTGGCTGTTACTCTTGGATAATATCCAAAGATGGTAGAAGGGTTGGTTAATCTGGTCATGGAACAGTTGTGCCCCAGGTTGTTGTGCAGGTGACAGAAATAAGTGCACACACCAGCAGCAGGGCTGTTTTCTGTGACTAAGGTGCAGGTCTATGATCTTCCTGGAAGGTCAGTGTAGCCTATGTGATATATAATATATGGACCACTAAAAGTAGAGGAATGAGATATAGCCTCTGTTTTACTCTCAGTTTTCCTATTATACTGCCATTAATTAGTTTTGCCTAGGTCAGAAAATCACACTAGAAGGATTTCTCTGCACCTTCAAAAACAAGCCCCTTAGCCACAGGATAGAGAACAGTCCCCAGGTACCTGCTTCATACTGTTCACTGATAACTGGACACATGACCCTATAATTTGCTTCAGGTGTAGTAGTAAGCATCCCAGACTCAAAGTAAGGAGATGCTCTAAGAAGAGAGATGGGGAAGGAATGAGAACCAATAGGATGCTGAGTCTTAAAGGAATAGCTTAAGGAACATTCCTAGGAGATCCTGACAAAGCACGTGACACAGGGGGAAACAACTTTACAAGGATGCAGGAAGGGCTCAGACCTTGGAGGAAGGATGTGAAGATTGAGCAATATGAAGCCAGTGCACTTTGGAACCAAAGAGTAGATCAGAAGGAGCACCTGCAGTGTCATCTTCTGCATACCCAGATAATATGAAGGTGAGATTCAAACCATCCACTTTAGGTACCTGACTCCAACCTACAAGACCTAAAGGACAGGTACTTACCTCCCCAAATGAGGATGGGCATAAACCTCAGATATTTAGAACCATTCTGTTCATGAAACATTAAACACCTACATCTCATGAGCTAAACTGTTCTTTCAATTCAGCTGATCCTACTGGCAACAGTGATTAGTATGTGACCTGAGACTCCTTGCTCCCATCACATGATGGGATGCAATTCAGCTCCATAAGCACACGTCTTACAAGGTCTGAGGCACATGGGTTTGTAAGAGGTGCACATGGGGCTTACAGGATGGACACAGGACCTACAAGACTCTCTGAACGTTCAGAAACATGAAGTAGAATAGATCAGGGTGTGTCTAGAAACCTACATTTAAACACATGGGTCTTCTCCCTATAAGCCAAACTTACTTCTTTTAAACTGCAAGTTAATTTCTGTCTCAGTTTACAGATGAGTAATCTGGGTTAGAGCCTTGGCTTGTCCCTCACCAGCAATGACTTTGTCACGCCAGCATCCGTAGGAACAAGGAGGCAATGAATATGCAGCATCCTTGAAGCTGAATAAGAGAAGGCTTCTGCTCCAAGCATGAAGGGAGTGCAGAAGACAGGAGATGTTCTATTATTTGGGAAGAAAAGTCCTGTGTCAAAGTTAACACCACAACATAGATGCAGCATTCTCAGAAATCATGCCAATCTCATGGACTTTTCACTTTGGAGAGCAGTCAGGGAGGGGTTTGGTGGGGCTTCTTCTGTTAAAAGAGCAAAACCTTTTGAAGGTGAAATTGGCTGCCACCATCTAGATTTCTGATTCTTTCAGTTCTCAGGTGGAAAAGAGTGGTAAGCACTCAGTAATCAAACCATCTGACAGACTGAATGGAATCAACCTTTCTGCATGAGCATGTTTGCATAGGACCTCTGCAATAGGGAGCTGGTCCAAGGCACCAAACTGTGGTTTAACCCATATATGTCATGCAAGCCTTAAGAAAAAACAAAACAAAGCCAAACAAAGCAACTTATTCCTGCTCAATACGTTGTCAAGCACCTTCAGAGCTACAGAGATTCTCTGGATTTCTTGCTTGTTTCTTGTCAGGAGATGTGCTTCAATAACAGTTCTATCTTAAGCCAGATTTTGTGGAAGGGTTCCTAATTGGTCCTCTAATGTGATGAAAAGAAAGACAAATGTATTGAAAGCTTTGAAGGGAGGACTGGATTTATCCTGTGTAACTTTAACCACCAGAAATGTATGCCTGTGGTCCCAAGCAGCCATCTAGCTTTCCTTAATAGTCAATGAAGTGAGAGAGAGGCATCTCATTCCAGCTATTTTGGACACCTCTGCCAGGACAGGGTGACTCATAACCTGGAAGTATCCCTTGCTGTCCACTGATGATAGGAGACTGGCTGACCTGCCTAACACGGAGATGGTTAAAGTTAGGTGAAATCCACCTCTTTTCTCCTCAGCCTTTGGGGATAACATGAGTTTTGGGCATCATGCCATAGTCTTTCGTGGGAAGTCATGTGGTTTCTCTACCTGAAGTTCACACTGGAGAAAAAGGGGGCCAGCTCTCAAGTAAGTAGCAAAGGACTGACACAAAGCCAAGACCTTCTCACCAGGGGTGATTAACTTCAGCCCAGCACCTCAGCAACATTGCTTCCAGATCAGAGAGCAGATTTCTCTCATCTGCTTACAAAAGACAAGCTCCACTATCATTTGACACCACTATCAGCAGGATCCTACAGTTGGAGAGGTTTGCTCCTCCTGATAATGACTTAGTGGGACTAATTCTCTCAGCATTAGGCCACGTTTGTTGTGTGAGTTGTCCTCTAGAACAAGTTGCCTTCTTGGTAACTTCAAAAAGGCCACAGCTAGATGAAAATTAACTGTAGCAGTTTCCTATTATTAGACAAAGAGGGGAAAGATGCAGCAGATAGCAGAAGAAAACGGATAAGGTCAGGTTTTAAAGCTCATTATTTCCTTTATTCACATCATTGTGATTGGTTTTGGTTGGTTTTCTTGCTGAAACAGAAGAGTTGAGTGTTGGACTGAGAACAGTAATGGATCAAACTCACATCATTCATGCTATTCCAATTGGTGTTCACTGGCAAATCCCATCAGCATGAAGCTAGATTTTGACCTTTCTTAATTAATTAATTAATTGGTAATGTCCTTTTTTTCCCCCCTCTAAAAGCCAGAGAAAACATTCTGCAGTGGTGGTTATTTCACAGCCCTGGGGAAACCAAGGGCAAACAAGTGTTGTGAAGGTATTTGGGTTTCCTTTTCTTTGTTTCAGTGGAGCATCCTACTTCACAGAGGCTAGAAGCAGGCCTAGCTTTGACACTGTGTGCATCAGTACTCACAAACACATTATCTACCCTTTTGCCAGAGTGATTTCAGCTTCCTTTGGTGTATGAGCCATATTTTATCTGCTGGCATAGCTGTATATAACTCACTTATTGCTTCCCTGGAGGAGTTGGAACTTTCAGGTTTTTGCTTTGACATAGTTTTGTTTGCTGAGGAGTGAAAACCTTTAGTCCAACAGACCTCTTTGGGCTTGTTATAGGGTGACCAAGTGAAACCTAATGAGAGAGACAGAGTGACCTAATGCACTTGGGATTTGAAATTAAGACCACTTACAACTGTAAACACTTCCAGCTTCCTCACATCAGGAATCTATTCTCTCACTTTGAATTGTTTGATACTTGAAGAATTGTTTTCCTGCTGAACCTTCACAAGAGGAGTGCATGTGTTTCAATCAAGTGAGCTTTTTCAGAGTTCTCTTAGTTCAAAGCCACTGTTCCTACCCCACAACTTTCTGTAAGCCTAGGAAAATAAATAGAGGTGTCTAGTTTTATTTTAGCCCCTGTGGATTATCTGGATGCTGCTCCAGAGAGGATCGTGGCACACGTAGTTTAGGTTGAATAGCTCTCTAGTCTCAATTGACTGCTTTGGCTACAGATGTAATTTATTGCCCAAACACAGATGTTTGATGTCATTTGAGGTAACCCAGCATAGCCAATGCGTTTACACAGACCTGTCTCTAATGTGTGAAGCCCAAGGGACCCATGCTCTAATGAAGATACAGCTGGTAGCCAGGAGGGTTGTCTTAGAGCGTCCCAGGTGGGACAAGGTGCAACTGAGTCAAGTCCTTAATCAGTATAACCAGTGGAGTTCAGAAAGCATCTCTTCTCACCTAAAAGAGAATGATTTGGCCAGAACAATGACCTTTTGACTCTGATTATTGCCTAATGGATCTGATGCTGTATGAGAAACCTTTGAGCATCACAGGCACCCAACCAGAGCTGGGGGCTCTGACATAGGACATTCAGGTTATTAATGCCTTCCTGAGCAAAGCATCGGGACAGGAGGCAGAATACCTCCCAGCACTTAAAATGATATCAGATATATCTATGTGTAAGCAACTGAACCTTGCCAAAATTCTACATTCCCTATGGTGGGAATTTGGACCCACATCTAGATACAGCTCACGTACAGACAGACAGACACCTCAAAGTGTCTCAAGCTGTGATTTGAATCACATGACAACCACTGGAATCTTTGCCCTCTCTTTCAGGGGTTTTCTCTGTTGGCAAGCTTCCCCAGAAAAATGTGTAGTTTGTTTCCCATTGGAACTTGCCTGGCTTCAGCTTCTACAAATGCTTTTCATTTTGTCTCGTTTTCCATTTAGGCTGTAGAATGCATTGTCAGCCCATACTCTGTGCCTGGAAAGGTGCAGAGGTGTTAGAATCAAGTCAGCTGTCAATCTCCTTTCATAGACTGAGCAGATTAGGCTTCTAAGCAAATAAATTCTTCTCTGTAGTCCTCACTTCTTTCTTCATAACTCTTGTAAAATCCAAGAGTATAGTGCTTTGTTGACACAAAGGATCCCTCCACTGAATTATCAACAGAACACAGAGCTGAGCAGAAGAAGAAAGCACACAAAGGCAAGAATATATAGGAGAGAATCATTTCAAGTACTGGAGCAGAAATAGTCCAGAAGGATACTGAAATTAATCATAAACAGCTCACAAACAGGAATCCCAAGACAGTTGCAACAATAGGGACAAAATTGTTCTCTGTGCAACGTTTGGAAGTCAATCAATGTCCATCAGTGACCCAGGAAAAAGAAAACCTAAGATGTAATAGGGCAAAAAGTCTGGTCTGTTCATCCTTCAGGACACACATTTTTGCTCAGGTGGTTAGGAGCAAAGAAAACTTGTTTCCATTATACTCCACTAATCCTCCCAAGGATCTGAATTAGGGGAGTTTCAAGTGCTTCATATGCTGGTGGAGGGTATTTTTAGTTGTCTCTCTGAACCTATTAAAACCTGTTAGATGAAGTTTTTAGCACCAGGAATCCATAGGTCAGTCCTAGTTCTTCTAACTGAGCTGTGGCTGTAACAATACCAGAGGCTTTCTGCTGAGTAGATGGAAGCATCCTGTGGCAGAAGAGTTGAGAATAGTGAAAATATGCTTTGAAAACAACTTTTACCTTCCACCATTCCCTTTCTTCTGCTTCTGCTGCTTTGGATGAGCTAGAAAAGAGACTGTACCCTGAAGGAGACAATAAGGAAAACATCTTCCAATAAGTGAGTGCAATGGCCAAGAGAGACACAGAAACAAAGAGAAACAGTCTCAGGAGGCAGGCTGAGTCAGGGATGAAAGCACAGGGTAAGAATGAATACCCATGAGTTGAGACAGACAACCTACAAGTGAAATTCCCTACCCAGAAAAGGAAGGGAAGGTTTTGAGACATTCAGATCATTGAGTTATTTAAGAGGAGCTCATTTGAGGGAGAAGGGAGTCAGGAAGGCAGCAGGAATAACCTCCCACAACTATACTCCACCACTGGCTCTGAGGAGCTCAATGTCAAGATTTATTATTCCTTCAATTATTCTGACAGCTTAAGTGAGGAGCAGTTCGGTGCCATTGCCAAGTAGCACACAGAGATACTCTACCTCTTAGAAGCTCTCCCATTTTAAGGCATTTCTTCTTCTTTTACTCCTAGTGAAGTCATCTCTGTTCACAGACAGAAATGTCTGTTAATAAAGTACCTAAAGCACAAGCTACACAACTGACAGAAGGTGGGATGCAACATTCATTCTGAGCACTGACCTAGACATTACTGACCACCTTTTCTTTTGTTCACTAACCTGAGCTGCAAGACTTCAGCAGAAGTCTGGGATTGTGCTGGGCACCAGAGATGAAGCAATCAAAAATGTGTCTAGTTTATCCATTTTGTCAACTGAGATAGCACTAACAACATCGGATTCTTCAGGTTCAGATGCATTCCTTGGTGTGGAAAACTGCCAGGCACACAGAAAAAATAATCAACAGCCTTAAAAGAACAGATGGCAACCATAATATATTAAGCAGCCCAGATGCAATGGATTCTGTAACATTCTGATTTCATTTTATAAGGCCACAAAAGCCCTCTATAAAATCAACCTTTGTTTTTCCATGCTGAAGCCAAATCGTGTGTAAATAGCTTGTGCCATAGCAAGAGACACAGGGAACATGGTGTTTCTGTATAAAAAAAGGGCTGGATTGTCTCGTTATAGATGTTGAAATGATCCCAATCAGCCCCTGTGATAATGTCCTGCTGATTCTCACTGGCAGAATGCTGCTGAATATGAGAGCTGTGATAGATGTGGTGGGAGATGTCCAGGCATTGTGTCCAGTAGAAGCTCCAGAAGGATGATGCTGAGTTAGTCCTGATTGAGTCACATTAACCAGAAGGATGATGCTGAGTTAGTCCTGATTGAGTCACATCGACCAGAAAGACAATGGAGAGAGGAACTTAGTTGCAAGTCACTGGGTCTTCTGCAGACACAAAGATCAAGTGAAAGATCATCATGATGGCTCCTGCTGTGCCTCCTTCTCTTCCTTTTACGCAAGCCTGCATGGGTATGGCATGGAAAAACAGGTATTCATGATAAATCAAGATAGAAAGCTACAATTAAAGTGCATGCTAAAAGACATCCAGCTTATTATGAAAACCAAGAGGGGCCCACACTGAGTCTGACCAAATTCCTGGAGTCTCTTGTCCTGTTCCCAGCAGTGACATCCAGCAAATGCTTTAGGTAGGAGTATAAAGAACAGGATACACATGGATTGATACTTCCTCCAGGACATCCCTTCCTTGTACACATGGACGTAGGCTCACGTGCACTTTCAGCTTCCAATTCCTTTAACACTATTTTTACACAAATTATTTGCAAATTTAGGAGGAAAGCAGTACCTGGGAGCTATGAAGAATTGAATATCCAACTTATTTGTTGCTAAGGAGTTCTGTGAGCCGCTGCTTGTAGCTGTACCTTTGCTTTCAAAGGTCTGTGATGCGTTTTGCTTCCATAAATGTATCTGATAGAGTTTTGAATCCACAGGTATTTTGAGATGCTGAAGTGTGTTTCAGTTTTCCTTCTGGATTAGGTGTCCTGCAGCTATTCTGCTGTGAGAATGATGAACAATTCCACAGTCACCTTTTTTTCTAACTCACTGTGATTCTGTGATGATTCTTTTCCAGGCAAAAGACAACTCATTCATTTCTTCTCTTCTCACATGGAAACTTTTCTATACCTTTGATAACACTCCTGACCTCATAATATTTCTACATCCATTACACTATTCCTGAGAGGGCAGGGAGAGGTGTATTCCAGAATCCAAGTCACCATTCATCCTTGCAGGAGCATAACCAAGTTGTCCTGCTTTGTTATCTACTCTTTCCACAGCTCTTCCTAACAGCCTTGCCTTTTATGACACTCACTGACCTGGGAGCAAATTTTGGTTGTAGATTTCTCCACAAAGATTCCAAGACCAGTTTCCTGAATGGTAAAAGCTACCAGAATCCATTAATTTGTGTTTAAAATAGATGATATAAGGCTTTTCTTTCTTTTTGGTGGTGGGGCGGGGGGGAGATTTCAGGGTTTTTGTGCCTTGGGGTTGGTTTTTAATCATTACAATGACTGTTATTGTTTCTTATCTATTTCTATTAATTTTTATCACTGGAAAAGTCTATTTCTATTAGTGGAAAAGTCTGCTTCTATCACTGGAAAAGTCCTTGTCTTATTTCTTACCTCCTTCTCTAGATTATTTAGGAGTATGTTGAACAGTACAGCTCACACATTTGGTCCTTCTGGCACTTCTCTGGTAATTCCCATCTTTTATCTACCAATGATTCCTTTCACTCTGAGTATTTCATTTTGAGGACAGTGTTTTCCCCTCTGTTACTTGCTATGAACAAACAATCTGAAACTAGCTGGTATTTTGAGAGCCAAACTGTGGATTTTCTGCTTCTCTGCAGCTGTTTCAGACGTGGTGGCTTTTGGTAAGCGCTGATGCCTCCCCCTGGGGAAGTTTATCTGCTTTATTTAAAGAGGGATGCTGAGGAACTATCAGTTTGGGAGATTTTGTTTGTTCTGTAACTGCAAGCTTTGCCCAGGGAACACAGAGTTTCCAACAGAAACAGGAGAGTTAGTCATGAGATAGGATGGAGATGAGACATTAGCAGTGTCCCAGCTTTGCTGCTCCAGCAGCTGGTGGGAATCCTAAGTGAATGGGAAAAGCTGGGTAAGGACACTTTGGGAGGAAAGCACTATCTATTTATCATTAATAATTAAACATTTGGATTAAGAAAATTAATGAGTCACCCTTACTCACAGCTTGGATGGAGCCAGAGCCCTGTCAGTGACATGTCATTTGTTTCTCACCTGCTATCTGGGCAGCTGACAGGTAGCACAAGCTGTAGAGATCTCCAGCTTTCACCATTCTGGCCTTTTCAGCTTGTTATCACAAAGCACATAGGAGCTTGGGAGCTGGTGGCTTGAAATGCATGGCAATGTGCCACACACCGGGGAGGGGAACAGCCCTGAACAGTTCAGGAGAGCTTCAGTTACTAGAATGCAGTGAAAAAAGACATCTCTAGAAACCCCAAGAAGGGTTTTATCAGAGAAACAAGAGGCCAGTAAAAAGAGAGGTGGGATGGAACTGAGAACTGTGGAGAGAAAGAATAAGCAAAGAGAAAAAAAACCCAAAAGTAAAGGGAAAGTGGATTGAAGTGATAAAAACCCATCAGCTTTCAGTTTGCAACTGATATCCAAGGCACTGTGGTAAAGGAGACATTAGGAATTTTGGAGCTGGAAGGAGAGAAGCAGCAGTATTTTAATCTGCCCTTTTCCTTCATGCATCACAAACAGAGTGCATGGAAAGACTGACTGACCCAATGTATTTATAGTTTGTACTGATTTCTAGTTGAAACCCTTGTAGTATTTGTGAGCTCTGTTTCTCAGGATGACTCCACTGCCAAGACAAACTTTCTGGTCTCTTGCTGAGGCTTTGAGAGGTTCCTCATCTCCACGTCCCTCTCTGACAATGAGTTTCCAAAGGCAAGGGTGGAAGAAGGTAAGCAAAGGCTCATTCTCACATTGCTTTTGGTGGAAACCACACTCAGGTTCACTCATTATCACTCACAAGCTTTCTTGCTCCTTGTGGGGTTAATGAGAGGATTATTGGTGACCAAGGTTTGCTCTAAAACTCACATAGTGTGTGTTCAGGAAGGCTGGAGGCTGAGACCACGCTTGCTTGGATATGTAATTCTTCCAGGCACAAGAAATCTGTCTCCAAAGAGTATTTACCTCTGTTTAGATATCTCAGATAACAATGTTTAATTCATTTCCCCTTTTTTTCTTAATGTTTTTGGGTTTTTCATGTCATTCCATACTGCCAACTCTTTCCAAAGCCATCAGTAGAACTGAAACAAAACTAGTTTGTGACTCCAGGCATTTGAGGACAGGGCAGGTCTTTACATCAGGGTCCTCCGTTTGGATCTAAGGCATTAATCATTGAAAAGCCTAGCCAAATGAGGAATCTTTATGAATGAACACACAAGATATGTTGACCTGGGCTCAAGTGTCCTCCCACCAGCGACTTTTGGTCTGTGAGGAAACGTGTAATGGGAAAGAAACAGAATGGAAATGAAGTGAGGATGGATAAGAACAGACTTGGATGGGTGAGTCCTTGTTAGTGGGACTGTTGGAGATGTCCATGTCTAATCTGTTCCTCCTGTTACAGTGGGAGGATTGAAGAGTAGTGTCACCAGAAAACTACAGGAGATATATTGTCTATATGCTCTTGCTTCTAAAGATAATGGCTCAGACCTTCCATGGGTGAACATAAGCCAAAGTGGAATGAAGTTGGAAGGATCCAATTCAACTGCAGGATGTGTCTTTTGCTGTGTTTACCTTTTTGTTTTGTCCCCTCAGACACAGCAGGCTTTCACCTGGCTTGTTTTCAACTGGGGAAGTCACCCACCTTCAAAAAGTAATGTCTTGACAGGGAGCCTCAGGTGTGCTCCAGTGAAAACAGGACCATAAAAGTGGTAGTGAGGGATGTAAAGAGAGCTCCAAGCCTTACAGTCACATTTCTCAGGCTGCCACAGTGCATCTGTTTTCCATTTGGGCTTGCACACACGTGGGGTTTGGTTTTTAAGTTGACATTTCGGGAAAAAATGGGAACATTTTGTCGTTTCCCTCTGTGCAGATGCAGAGGCAGGAGAGGTCTGTTCAGCTGGGAACTTGGGTTCAGCTACAAGGGGAGAATTTTCCCCATGTTTAAGGGTAAGATTAAGATAAGCTGAACCTTTGCTCAAAGTCCTCACTCTCAGGGACAGAGGATAGGCTCAAATCTCACCTGGTGCTGAAAAGAAAGGGAAAAAAATCACAGTTCTTCTCACCTTTCTAGCTTCAGTGAAGGGCTTGAAAGGCAAATCTGTTGACTACCAGAGTTGGTAGAGAGCCTTAACAAAGAGCGAATGAGGCTCTGGGAGACAAGGAACTGCTGGAGAGAGGCCAATGAGGGCTCCTAAGATGCTGAGGGGACTGGAGCATCTTCCTTACGAGGAAAGGCTGTTGGACCTGGGGCTGTTTAGCCTGGAGAAGAGAAGCCTGAGGGGAGATCTCATTAATACTTACAAGTATTTGAAAGGTTTATGTCAAGAGGATGGGGCAATACTTTTTTTTTAGTGTCCAGTGACAGGACAAGGTGTGATGGAAAAAACTGTAACATAAAAAGTTCCACTTAAACACAAGGAGAAAGTCCTTCGGTGCTGAGGTGAGGGAGGCCTGGCCCAGGCTGCCCAGGGAGGGTGTGGAGGCTCCTTCTCAGGAGGTTTCCAACCACACTTGACCTCATTCCTGTGCTCCCTGAGCCAGGGGAACATGCTGTAGCAGGGGAGTTCGACTGGATGAACTCTAAAGGTCCGTTACAATCTCCACCATTCTATGATTCTGGTTCTATGTAGGTTTGTAGTGCATCTCTCCTGAGATCTATGTAGCTCTTCATATTCTCACATAAACCAAATGGAACTCTACAGGACTTACAGGCAAGAAG
Source organism: Urocolius indicus (assembly GCA_013401255.1). NCBI lineage: Eukaryota > Metazoa > Chordata > Aves > Coliiformes > Coliidae > Urocolius > Urocolius indicus. The sequence continues at coordinate 102,167 of WBNH01011241.1, read as the reverse complement.
GTTTTTCACATGAGAGCAGTCATATAAACAAGAGGGTCTGTTGTTTTCCCACACTGCACTAATGAATTAGGTTAACATCACCATTCTGCAGCTGCCTTCCCCTGTATCATTCCTTCTGCACTCCAGCAAAGGCCACCTTGCAGCATTCTTGTGCCTTCAGAGTTGGATTGCAAGGCATTCCAGTGATACTCCACATCCAGTTTGGAGGGGTTTGTGGCCAGGCCTGCCAAGGTCCCATATTTCAGTGACAGCCTCTCCTCACCAGTGAGTTCACCATTCTGCACTGATTACTGTACCACCTCCTTCATTTCAAACTGGAATTAATTGGGGACTAAGCAGAACTGGCCTGGACACTCTGCTGGGCAAAGGAAATGCTCTTCAACAGAGCATTTAGGAATAAGTTTGTCTACTAAATCTTCCAGATAGGTCTGAGGGGATGGTAAACCTCCATCCCTCAAAAAGCAGAGTCTTTTAGCTTGAGGGAAGCATCTTTCCTAATCAGGCGACACTGAAGCAGAATGAATTGCTTGCTGACACACATCAATACCTTCTGCCAAATTATACATGATTTAAGGCAAGTAATGCACTATGTGATGATAGCTGAAGGCAAGCATATCCCAAAAGATATATTGCTTGCCACCTGCCTGGACAAGAAGCACAAATATTATTGCACAGGATTTGGGGCAGCTCTGCACTCCTAGAGTTCTGACATATGAGTTTTGGGTGAGTTGTTAAGATATTTTTCCATGAGATGTCGTTTTCATTTTGTCACACTGTTAAAAACCAAAACTAAGTCCTTATTTCAGAGATGACTTGTGTGAAAAATAAAGTAGGAAGTTATAAGCTGATAGTAACAGCAAGAATAATACTAATAGCTTCATATTTTGGGAGGTTTTAATATTAAACAGCCTAAAAAAGAATCCCAACTATTTGTCCTTGCTTGGAACGAAATAAAAAGTTTAATCACAGCTGCAATAAATGTTTGATATTTAAATTTAGCCAAACTTAGTGAAACCTATGTCCTGGTGATAGAAGATGCTTTCAGAGTGCTGGTTACATCAGCATCTGTCGAAGCAAATAGGTGATGCATTTTCTTCTGTGTATAAAAATCAATGAGTTTAAGGAAAAAGGTGATTTTTTTTTCCTAAGTATGAGAGCAACAGTTTGTCATCTACATTTTCTCCTATCTGTGCTCCTAAATCCTGAAGTATTCCCAGCAAAAGAAGAAGTGGTTAAAATGGTACCCATGTCCTCCCTTCAGAAAAGCTGTACTCATCATATATCCTCTGTATGATCTCTAAAGGTCCCTTCCATCCCCTACCTTTCTATGATTCCATGATATATGAACAGCCAGCTGCTAGATTCAGATTCTCCTTACTGTAATCTGCTGTATTTCCAGCAGCATTACCTTTAGCAGATGTGACAAGTGACAAGCCTTCCCCTTTGTTTTGCATTGGAGGCTCCTTCCTTGGAGGTCTTCAAGACATGCCTGGACACGTTCCTGTGCCCCTTGACCTAAGTGAATCTGCTTCTGCAGGAGGGATTGAACTGGATAATCTCTAGAGGTCCCTTCCAACCCAACCATTCTATGATTCTATGATGTCATTAACCTGCAGAGGTAAAGATATTGATGGGTACACACACATTTGATCCCAGCAAGGTCAAAAGTGAAACCAACAAAACCCAGATTAAACCCCAGAAGCTTTTTTTATTCTTATTCTCTTTTTCTCTCCTTTCAAATTCCTGCTTGCCTTTGAATGATAAAATGAAATAAAAACTCCAAAATTAAACAGTTATGTTTGAGATAATGGAAACTTTAACCCACATGTCAAAGCGATGGAAACATCTCAACCAGTTCCAACAGCATCCACTTGGTTTGGAGAGGGTTTACAAGTGTCCTGAGGAGATGGCAGCCTTCTGATAGATAGGACATCTTCTGAAATGAAATCAACCATGGCAGATGTGTGTTGAAATAGTCTTTAAAAAACCTCCAGATTGTTGGTTCAGAGCTCCTTGAGCAAACGACAGTTTGGCAGTGGAGCTGGAATTAGTGAGATGTTTTGGCTTGCCTAGGATGAATATTTTTCACCCACCCCACTAAATCAGACACAACAAGGAAGAGGAGGAGTGGAAAATCGTTTCAGAGCAACATTCTACTGTGTGAAAGTGTGTGGAGATTAAATGTCTTGCTTAAGGTCAGATAGGAACTGTATGGCCAAAGGCTTTTGGGAGGTCTAGATCAAAGCTTGGACTGATGTCTTATCCTTCATTCAGGGGCCTTTGGGAGGTCTAGATCAAAGCTTGGACCGATGTCTTACTCTTCATTTCTTCTTGTGTTTATAGATGGGCTGGAGATATTACACAAAGGAAGAGAAAAAATGCCATCAAGGGGAAAAAAAAAGGAGCCTGTTTTTCTTTATTTCTTCTTCTTAGCATAGAGCTGAAGATCTGCTGGGAGCTGAGTGAAGGTGTGAAAACCTGGGCACTTGAGTTTTGCTCCTGAGCATAAGATTTGACCCTGCTGTCAATGTCTGCAGAACAAGTCACCTCTTTGGTCCTTCTATTTCTACTGGTTAGCCAGAAAAAGAGCTGAGGCATGTGGATGTCTATTCTGAACAGCCACCTAAAATCCCTTCCTGCCCTTCATGTTCTCACCTTTTCTCACTCCTAGCTTCCTTTCTTGGGCAGAAGAGAAGCAACCACAGGGTGTTATGGAGCAATGCCAGAAGGTAGCCTTGCAGATGGACCTGTCTCTGGACCTTTACATACTTGTGTATTTATAGATACATTTATTCTCACATTAAAGAAATCAAATTAGTCCCAAAGTTTCAGGCTCTTTTCCTCTACCCAACAGCAAAACCTGGACCTTGATGAAGGCCAGAGAAAGGCATGAGGACTAGAAACTACAAGAAGTACAAATCTTTCCTTCTGGAAAGGAAGGGCAAGAGTTTTGTCCAGTTGATGGTTTCAAACAAGGCAGGAAAAATTGATTCACAGTGTCTCCCAAGAAGCCCCCCACAGAGATGCCCTTGAGAACACCTCACTTGGGTGGATGAGCTGCAGCTACTTCATTTCTCTGGGTTGGGGAGATGCTGGTGCCATAAATCCGTCACCAGCTCTTTTGTTTCCTTCCTAATTCATCTGATATGCAAGATCTCCTTGAAATAAGGCCAGCTGGTGGTGTGAGATCTCCCTGCTGATTGACCCTCCTGCCTTTCCTAGATGTCACAGTTTTTTGCCAGGGTGAGCAGAAAGGGAAGAAAAAAAGAAGTGAAGAGGGAGAATAAAAACCTCACCTCATTATTCCACATCTAAACCAGCCTGTGAAGTCCAGAACCCCTTCAGATGTCTGTTTGCAACTGAGAAACAGAAAATAACGTTTTTTTCTACGAAACACTGATTTCAGCACGTACTGAGCAGGGGACAAGTGACTGCCAGGAGCAACCAACCAACCAAAACCAGACAAAAACAAGACAGGGGGAGAAAGAGATGAGAGGTTTACACAGGAACATGTCCAATTTAATATCCAAGAGCCAAGACAGGAGATCAGTGGCAGGTACTGGGGATTCGGTTCCTTGGTTGCAGGTGTAGGTTGTGTTGAAACAACTCATGTTGAAACCAGGGCTGAGCAGGCTCTGTCCCACCTCCAGATTTTGCATAGATAGACTCTGTAGATGCTTCAGTGGTGCTGAAGGTTTTGTGAAGTATCCTCTGGCTTTTTAGCCCAGATCCTCTGGATGGATCTGAGCTCATGAAGCCTTGGTTTGGAAAATGGGCAGAAGCAGCACATGTTTTGTTGGGACAGGCATCTTTTTGGGGATGGATCCAAGAGCAGTGGTTAGGAGCCATAAAGGCATGTAAGACACTGAAAGGGGAAATTAAACCCAAACCAAATCAAACCAGAAAACCCAACCATCCCCCTAAAAAACAACAACTAATTGGAACTCTGTTGTTCCATTACTGACGTTGCCAGTGATTCATAGCACGAGCTTGGCCAATTCCTATCTTACTGTGCTGGCATAATGAACTGACAATGAGCCCTTACACAAAAGTCTTGTCCCAGGAAGAAGAATTAGTCTTCAGGGTCCTGTGGCTGTCAGGAAAGTCCTTTCATGTAAAGAGTAATGGCCAAGCCTGGTTTTGAGACTCTAATAGCTCCCAAATCACATGGGGACAGCAAATGATTTACAGAATGGGCCAGCTCAGACTGAGTAAAAGCTGAGTTTTGGCAGGAATGGCTGGAGGGAATAGGTCCAGTAATCGAGGGATTGGAGATCTTCCCTCACCAAAGGAAAGTCATGGGGCTTTGGCTTATTCAGCCCAGCAAAGTAAAAGCAGCAAGGAGAAACATCGTGGCTGAACTTCAAAGAACAAGATGAGTTACCAAAGTAATGTGACGGTGCTGGCATGAAAAGAAAGGAGGCTGTAAGGAGAGAGAGGCCACTTAGTAAGAGAAATAGGACAGAAGATCTAAATGCTTAGGTAATGGGACAATAGATCATTCTAAGTTTGTGGAGAGCATCATGGGAGAGCTTGGTGGTCAGGGAGTCACCTCCAAAACCTCACCTTCTCCACAGACTTTGTATAATCCACAGGGCAAGCTGAGGAGAGGCATGATCACCCTCTACAGCTATGTCAAAAGGAGTTGTAGCAAGGTGAGGATGGGTCCCTTCTCCCAAGTAATGAGGAAACAGCCTCAAGTTGCACCAAGAAAGGTTCAGATTAGAGATGAGGCACAACTTTTTCCCTGAGAGGGGTGTCAGCCCCTGTGCCAGGCTGCCCAGGGAGCTGGGGGAGTGCCCAGCCCTGGAGGGATCCCAAAGCCACGGAGCTGAGGTGCTGAGGGCCAGGGGTTAGTGATGGCTGTGGCAGGGTGAGGGGAGGGCTGGGACTCCAGGAGCTTCAAGAGCTTTTCCAGCTAAAACAATTCTATGAGGTTTCCAGCTACCCAATAGTTTTGACATCATTAGCAGAAACACTAACAGAAATATTACACCAACCTGTCAGGTATGCTAGACAGGCAGAGATAGGGAGAGAAACAGGGCCAGTACAATTAGACACTGGTGTAACTCATTCTAGTGCCAGTAAAACCAGAAGAATAACTTCAGCACATCACAGAAATGCCCAAAGGGTGAAGCAAGGCTCTTGAATGTCAAAAGGACCCTGGCAGAGAGTGAGGCATTGAAAAAGAATTGCCTCTCCCTCAACAGCTTCAAACTGTGAAGAGAGGAATAGGGCTGAGGCTCTGAATTGTCCCAGGGGATAGTTTGAACCAAAGCCCTAAATATCAGTGAAGACTTTGGATAATATCAAGCTGAAACTGAACTTGTCCCAGTCCTCTAACTGAGAGGAATAAAGCAGCTCCAGGGTTTGGAACCTCACTGTAATACTGAGTTTGCAGATCCTGTTCTCATCTCCTCTCCCCTCCCTTGCATCTGTCCGTGGTCTTTGGCTTGTTTAGTCTAGACTACACAATCTCATTATGTTTCCTAATTCCTGATCTCTTATTAAAATCAAACTGGATAAGATTACATGCCAGATAAGGCAGAAAATTCCACCAGAGCCCACTGACATGCTCTTTTCAAATGATGACTTTAATTCCTATCTCTGTTTATTAGACCAGCATGCAATGTGGAACCCAATGAGAGTAACCTCCATCAGTCTCTCTCCTGTCTCCCAGTTTCCCACCTGTCAAGGATTTTCAGTGAAGGAGATGTTTAAGGATGAAACTATCTCGTTAAAGGAATCCATCCTCTTCTGCAAGACCCTTTTTCCCTTCCTTCTCCTATATCTCTATATGGTATAGAAGTGGTTTGAAGCTCTTCCACATGCTCAGCTGCTGAAGGATGGCATTATCTCCTTGGTTGCACCTGCTGGCAACCTACACTGAAAGGAAAAAAAAGGGATTGTCTAAGAATGAAGAGTTTACTGTGTGCTGAAGATGGCTTTAGGGCAGAGCATGGCAGGTGGTGTAAGCTGTGAGGTACAGTGCAAGGATTATATCAACAAGCCATTTGCTACTCTTCCCCCTCCAGTGAGCCAAAAAAAACATGACACCATCTAGACAGATACATATGACCATTTCCCTGTATCCTGTGTTGTGAGAGCTAATTCCATCTATGATTAAACAGTGACCCACAGAGGCACTGCTCACGCAAACACCAAGGATGAAAAAGGCCCATGGCCAATCCCAGGGGAAAGGGGCTAGTTTATATTGTGACTGAAGGTGATAAACAAGCTCCTTCTTGCTCTGCCTGCTGTGAATCAGCTTGAACTGTGCAGAAGCACACACCTGCCTGAAGGGTGGAGGTTAGGAACCAGCTGTCCTGGCTGCTGCTCAAGCTGAGAGCAAAGCAGGCTGCAGAGACTCCAGTGTTTGCCTGAGACCAGGGGGGTCTGTGAGAGATCAGAGGAGCACAGAGAGGAGATAAGTGCTTGGAGATGCTTTAAACTCTTCAAGAACTGTTGAGGCTCAGCATCTTCAATGCTAAATGAAAAGATGCTTTTGCTTGCCTGTTACTGATGAGTAAGAAGGATTTTGGGTTGTTAAAGGAAAGGATCCTTGAGGGAGTTTTGTTTCTGCCTAACACTTACAGGTAATGACAAGCCTAGCCAAAGTCTTAGGGAGAAGCATCCTCCTCTATTTGCAGCCTAAAAGAGGCTTCCAATGGGATCAGGTTTTTAATGCAATACTGCATGTCCATCTTCTGAAAATGAAAGTCATGGTGACCTTGTCTGTGCTGTTACTTTGAACACGTAAAGCACTTGCAGAACAAGGAAGATGATTGAAGCTCAGAAGCAAAACATGAAGCAAAGGAGAGGCAAGTGCTTTGCAATGTAAACCTGGCCAGTCAGTGCCTCTCAGCCAAAAGTTGCTACCTGCTCCTATTTCATTAGCAGAACAGACAGAGGCAATGACACAGGGGAAGCATGGAAAACCATTAATCACTGTGGGACATTCAGGGGGTGGGTGGAAAAGTAGGTGAGTAGGTAGACCAACAGACAGGTAAGTAAACACAGAGTATTATCATCATCAGAGTATCATTTCCCTGGCTGACAACATCCGTGCTCCTACGTACTCTAAATATAGGAAGGTAAAGAGATGCCAGGGTTGCTTGGCTACCTGGAGGTGGGCAAAGGATGAAGTTAGCACTGATTAACTTCCCATTCCCTGGGTGTCCTGTGTAAAATAGAAACTCATTGTTAACATCCTGCAGGTCCACAGATTCACATCCTTCTACACACACACACAAAATCCTCATCTCTTCCCACACAGGAACTGAGGGAGAGTAAGAATGTCTGCAGAGCCCTGAAAACAGACAGCTCAGATAAGCCAGCAGAAGTCTGAGCAATGGAAAGGAAGACAGCTCACCTGAATAAACAGTCCCTGTGATCTTTGCAATTGCTTGGGCTGGCCTTCATGCTCGTTTACAACTTGAAATAGCCTGCAACTGATTTGGTGTTTGTTACTGAGGGGTATCTGCTGTGTGTACAGATCACTTGGAGAGAGGAAAAGAAGGAGAGAAGGGAAGCAAACGGGGCTTTATTTGAGCAGCCAGAAAATATAACAACAGACAAAGCACTGAGCTGTGGGCAAAAGCTTCCCTTGCTGTTAACTCCCCATGCACGGGGGTGCACAGCTTGAGCCCTCCATGACTGAGTAATTTTGCCTGGTGCCAAACTTGCATTTGTTTTCATAGCTTTACATACTGGAAGGTCAAGTTAGCTTTGGCTTCCTTTCCCCTACTCATCTCCTGGGCACTGTCAAGGAACTTGAGCCCTTTTCTTTTCCAACTGGTGGAATTTGCTCCTCTCTGTGCAGCCAGGTACAACTCTGATAAGGGCCTTCCAGTTCCCTTCTTGTCAGCTTTCCTTGGTCCCTTTTTTTCCTCCAAATGACTCTAGATAAGTCATAAAACTAAGGAATAGCTCGGTAAAGATGAAGAGACCTAGTCCTGGCAAAGGGCATCTCATCTCCTTAGAAGCTGTATTGAGACCAGTCAGTGCTAAATCTGAAGTCCTGGAAAACTGGAGGAGTTTGGTTGCTGAGTTGATACTAATGTTCATTGCAGCCTGGGATGTGTCATTTCTTATGAGGAACATCTTTTTTTTGTGAGGAAAGGCTGCGAGACCTGGTGCTGTTCAGCCTGGAGAAGAGAAGCCTGAGAGGGGAGCTCATCAACATTATAAGTACCTAAAGGGTAGATGTCAAGAGGATGAGGCAACACCTTTTTCTGTGGTGTCCACTGACAGGTCAAGGGGTAATGGACATAAGCTGGAGCACAAAGAGTTCTACTGGCACAGGAGGAGAAAGTCTTTTGGTGCTGAGGGGAGGGAGCCCTGGCCCAGGCTGCCCAGGGAGGGTGTGGAGGCTCCTTCTCAGGAGGTTCCCAAACCCACGTTCCTGTGCCCCCTGAGCCAGGGGAAGCTGCTGGAGCAGGGGCTGGAGCAGCTCTGCAGGGCCCTTCCAGCCCCCACCATTCTATGACTCTATGACTTCAGCTTAATGTCTCTCTCCCTCTCTAAAACTGGGCTAAGGTCTGAGTCAGGACCAATTGCCTTTACCAGGCTGAGAGCTGAAGATTAGCTTTGTGATGGGGAATAAGACATTGAATCAAATGCATCACCCATGTACTCAAACACCTCACCTTGCTCAGGACTGCAGGACCTCACCAGCAATGATCATAGAATGGTGGGGGTTGGAAGGGACCTCTAAAGATGATCTACTCCAATCCCCCTGCTCAAGCAGGGCCACCTAGACCAGGTCACTAAAGTTAACACGATATGTCAACTTAGGAGAACGACCAAGTCCTAAGGCTGCTGCCTGCCCCCACAAAGCCAGGGTGAGCTTGGACAGGAGCTGGCTGTGCTGCTGAAGCTGCCTTTTATTGCACAGAGAAGGAATGTGGCTGCTTTCCCTTTGGTTGCTAACATGATGCTCCCTGGCTTACCTATGGCTCAGGCCTGGGTTGAGTTTTGTTCTCCCCCTCCACCTCTCATCCCTTGGCCTCCAATGGGAAGCCTTACAGGTTTGAAGAGAGCTCATAAAAAAAACACCTCCCCTCCTCAAACAAACCCTGACATCAAAGGGAAGTGTGAAGGGGAGCCAAAATCCCTGAACCAAAGGCACTGACTCATTGCTGCTGCACCCTCTGCCTTGCCAGGAGGGCCACAAGCCACCGTGGCCCCTCGAGGTGAGCTGTACATCCACCCTCCTTGGCTCAACCCTATCACATCTACACCCTTTTTTTCCCCCCCATCCCAACCTCATGCCATCTGCTGCAGGAAGAGAAGGAATTCAAGGTCCAGATCTCCTCCGTGCCCATCCTCGCTCCGTCCTGCAGCTCAGACCCTCACCAACAAACAATGACCAGGGAGGCACTTCAAAGCCAAAGCTTTTCTTGTTTGTTAATGACTGAAACGAGGGACAACCTCTGACCTCCCCACAGGGGAAACAATAATTGTTGACAGGGCTGGAAAAAATGTTCTCATTGTGAACATAAACAGGCTGGAAGGAGCTCGCTGTGCCAGATGTGGCTGAAAAGCATTTAGGAGCTGAGGCAACATATGACATTTCCATCACATTTTCATTCATCAGTACAAGGGGTTGGGGTGGTGGTTTTTTCTTTACCTTCCCTCTCCCTCCCCTGGTCAACACCAAATGGAAGTCAGCAACATTGCTATTATTTTTTACTTCCCTTTCTTCCTTCACCAATTTGAATTGGGATTTTAAGAGGGTTGTCCTGGGAATGCTTTGTCTGAAATAATCTGCCTTGCCTGTGCTCTGATGTTTTTCTCTCCCTTTCTCCAGGCTGAGCATCCCTTATCTTTTAAAGCCATTTCCACCGTTTTACTTGATTCATTAAGAGTTGCCCCCAAGGAAACAAATGCCCAGTTGAGCTCTCCCTTTGCAGTGCTTGCCCAGCATCCATGCATCCCATCTTGGGATGCAATAACAGGGATCAAGAAAGGCAGCTGGAATGAGAGATGGGACTTGGTTGTACTGTGTACCACTGTTCTGTCTAGGTTTCAGTTCCTGAGCTTGTGCTCCCTGGATATTTTGAGCCTGTAGAGTCCTGGTTATACCCAGGAAAACTTGAGAGTTGCAGAGATGTTAGTGGTCCTGCCCTCCAATAACACATGCTGGGCTATATAGCTTGGAAACTCATGAACTGGGAGAGCTTTGGATGCTAAGTAACATACCACAGTGTACCCTTCAGCTGGACAGATGAGTGTAGCTTCACAAAGAGCTGTGAAGCTCTCTGGTACCTACGATGACGTTGCTTCTTGTTTGATTTAGACACTTCAAAGCCTGGTAAAGTGAATTAGACCTTCAGTGTAAATCTCATTGTAGTCCAACCAATGGTTCTCAGCTTAGATCAGCTAAAGTCATCCTAAACATGCCTTCCCACCACTTATCTGTCTCTATACTCCTACAGCTCTTAGTAAAATCCATAATACATAAGAGGTTAGAAAGATGCTGCTCTAATCTCTGAAGTTTGTTGCTGGCTGATGTTAGTCAATATTCCTGGTGGAGCAGCACCCGTGGAAGTCAGGGAGGATGAGCCAGGTCAGGTTACTTCTGTCTGCTACAGAAGCAGATCCTTTTTGTGAGCAATAAAGTACAGCATTCCACAAAGCTGGTGAGTATTTCCTTACACAAGAATCATATCTGAGAGACCTCTGTATCCTACTCACGGCTCCAGGGGGTTTTCTACTCTGATCCCCTCCAATCACACACCACAGTGGTCCAGTTGAACCCAGGATACACAGATGAATGCAGCAGTGATAGTCCTAACCACTACAGTTTCTTACACCCTCTCAAAAACATATCTCCTAATTGACAGGGTCAATCAGTCACAGGATTGAGATCATATGTGGGCTTCAGTGTCTCAACTCATGTCTCCTAACCTTAGCCTTGGGATACAGAAAGTGAGGTTATCAGACAACACTGTACAGGCCCCTGTAGCCAAAGACAGACTGGCATTGCAATCTGCAGATCTCTCCCTCCTTAGTTGAAGAGTCTGAAGTTAGGTGAGAAGAATCTGACTGGAAATATTTTGTCCTACCAGTTGCTCAGGGTGTAACTGCCCAGGTTGTTCAACAAACCACCCTGCTGAGATGACATGGAGGGAGATTTGCATGGTGACAGGTTACACTGCCATCAGGTGCACATTGTGGGATGGGGGTTGGACAAGGCATTAGCACCACTTGTTGAATCTGAAACCTGGTTGGATAGGAAAGGCTCTCGTGTGTCTGTTGCTATCTGTTCCATAGCTCCAACCTCCCTCCTCCTGGCCAGCTGGACCAATCCAGCTCTGACTCAGAGGGAAACCTGCCATTTCATGCATCACCATCAGTTTTCTCCAACAGATAGGTATTCCTTGGAGGTCTCCAATGAAACTCCTCCTTCAGACTGGCCTTGCTTAGCTTAGGCCAGAAGCAATAAAACAGATTGTGGCAAAACATCCTACAGCCAGCCAGGAGAGGGCTGGCCTGGGAGAAAAGGAAATCAGAGGGCAGCCCATATCTATGAGCCACTTGCCTGCCAGTTGCCATACCTCCTGAGTATTCCCTTGCTTGGAAAGCAACTCACAGGCATTCCCCTCCCTCACCCAGGGGTGCTACTGTGCCTCTTTCATCAAGCAAACTTCACACCCCCATAACCCAGGAGGTTTATCACTCAGTTCCCCTGGCTTGCACGGATTCAGAGAGTCAGCAGAGTGTGAGAGCTCCTTTGGAGATCCTCTCTCCTCCTCTCAGATCACAACAACCCTTTGCCATTCCTGACTTTGACGTCAAACACTCGAATGTCAGCGGCTCCCAGCGGAAACTTTTGCTGGAGGTTGGTTTCAAAGGGCTCTTCAAACAAGACATGAGTTCAGCCTCATAACGATGCCAATAACGCCCAGAGCACTAACAGGAAAACAAATATATATTGCATTATTTCTTCAGAGCCCCAGTCATGAACCTTTGAGGGTGCTCTGCAGACAAAACAAGAAACCAGCACTATCCAAAAACGGGCTCAAAGCCCACGGCTGAGCTCCAGAACTGTGCTTGAGGCCCTTTTGTTTGGCTTCCCAGCTTCTGAAATAGGGATAATAGGTACTACAAAGTTAAAATGCAAAGTCTTACAGATCATATAAAGAAGCTCATTAGTTATTAGAGTTTATTGACTGCCCCTCTTTGCAGTTTCCCATGTTAATGGTTGGGTTGAGGACTTTCAATCCTGGCCTGGTGAGTGGGTTGGGTTTAGCTCCTGTGGGGATGGAAGGGCAGCCATGATTTGCTTTGCTTTGGACAGAATTTCATCAGACTGTTTGCTTCAGAGTTGGGTTGGGTTTTTTTTTTTTTTCCCCCTGATTTCACTGTTTTTCCTCTCAGATCTTGGCAGACTACACCAGCTTTTCAAATGCATGTCTAGCCACAGCTTTCATTCATACCTAAGAGGTTTTATAAAGCTGCTAGCAGGTTAGGAAAAGCTTCCACTGCAGAAGCAGCCACATTTCAGGGAGAGACAAAGTGATCCCCTGTCTTTACTACCACATTAAGCTTAACAAAAAAAAAAAAAAGCCACTGGCTGTCTCCAAGGGGCAAAGATACCCAATGAATTTCATTTACTCAAGTTCAAGTCACAGAGGGCTCCTGAAATTTCTCTCTGGCATACATCACAGATGAAGTATGTGCTCCTCAGGGGATTTTTAACTCTCACAGCATTGTAATGACCAATCTAGAGCAACATGTTTTGGCCATGTTAGTGCTTCAGCTTCTACTTCAGCATCATAAAACTAAAGCTAGAGCGACTGAGCTCTTGTAAAGGCAGATTTGCAACCCACCCCTCCACCAAGTCAAAATATTTGTTTAAAGGATGACAGAACAGGATCCCAGCAAGAACAAATTCTGCCTCTTTTGCTCTCTTAATGCAAGTGGCTTTCTCCTGTGTGGTAGGAAGCAGAGCAGAGAAGTAGGGAGATGGAGAACATTAATAGCTTTTAGTGATTTCAAAAAAAAAGCCCTCCCATAGTCTCCAGCAGCAAGTGTGACTGCTGGAATTGTTTCAGTTGACAGAAAAGAAGCCTGTTCTTCTTTCAGCCCAGGTGACCTGCAAAGAGGCTATGGAATAACAAATACACTACCCAGCACTTGATCAAGTGAGTGGAGCATCTCCCTTCTGATGACAGGCTGAGGGAGCTGGGGCCCTGTCAGGAGGATGGAGCCAGGCTCTTCTCAGTGAGGGCCAACAACAGGAAAAGAGGCAATGGGGATAAGCTGGAGCAGAATTGGTTCCAAAGCAACACAAGGAAAAGCTTCTTCCCTGCTGAGGTGAAGAAGCACTGGGCAGGGGCTGCCCAGATGGGCTGTGGAGGCTCCTTCTCTGCAGACATCCCAACCCAGCTGGATGAATTCCTGTGTGCCCTGCTCTAGGTACTGCTGCCCTGGCTGGGGGGTTGCACTAGATGAGCTTTCCAGGTCCCTTCCAGCCCTTGAGGTTCTGCAATTGTGTGTGATGTGAAATTCACTGCAAAGGGAATGGGATTTTTTGCACAGAGTGGTTCACAGGCAGAAATGCAGAACCTGGGGTTATTTCTCATGGCTTCTCTCACATCATTTGTCTCACACTTTGCAGAAGCTGGGTAGCATCTCCTATTTCACAGCAGCTTCTCCCTGACTTTTGCAAGTCCTCAGTCACCTTTGGCAGTGGTTCTTCCCAACATGAATCTCTTGAGTTTATGTTGGTCCCTCTAGCTGACAAGTTACTGCTTCCAGCAAGTAAGCAACAAGTTCAATCTTTTCTGCTCTCTTTCCTGGATGTATCACACTGGGTTTTCTCTCTTGCAGGGCCTGGATGTTGGCAACACTCTTTGCATTTAGGATGTGGGAAAATGTATGAGATGTCCTTTGGGCTCTGGTGAGACAGGTATTGATAACTGGACTTGAAGGTCTCCATGACATTCTGTGCAATCTATGAGCTCCATATAGGGACACTTGTGAAGGATGAAGACCATTTCACCTTTGGAAGATACTGGTCTCAGTCCACTTTTACTCTCTTATTTTCAGCTAATCTTCTCTCTTTCCATACCCTTGTCTGACAGGGTGTGATGACCCAAGCACTTTGAGCAAATGAGCTACTTTTTCCCCCCCACACACACACACAATGTATCTCAAAGCTGCTCCTGCTGTGAGCAGGGAGCAGAAAGCTGAGATGTCAGCAGCTGGTGCAGTAGCTCACTCAGTGTTGCTGGAGCTACAGATGCCCTTCTGATAGTCTAGAGCTCCTTCTGCTGGGCAAAGAGCATCACACCTGGGTTCTGGCCCCCAGCTCTGACATAAGAAATTGTGCTTTATCGTTTCTCACCAGCTACCAGACAAAGTCTGATTTGGGGGAATTTACCTCTCTCTTTCTCCTCAGAGATAAAATTAATAATAACAGCACAGTTATAATGGAAGTAATAGTTATTACTTATAATTATGGCTTTAATTATAAGCTTTAATCCCCAGGATATTAAGAAGAAAATGAGAATGTTCCCTTTAACCACTTCCAATATGTGACCAAGTCCAGGGAGCAGCAGGACAGCTGTTTAACAGCTGTACCTGACAAAAAGAGAGAGGAGATGAGGAACGTCATGACCAGCACACATCATGGGAAAAGCTCTTCTTTTAGGTGCTGAAAGCTCAGTGCATCTCCAGTTCATTCCAGAAGCCTTAATGGAATCCCTTTATTAAATACTCTGCATGCAAACACTTGCACTGGAACTAGTGTTTATCATAACCCTCATTACCAAGATATCTTAGTGTGTTAAGACACGAGAACACACCTTCCCCAAAACCAATTGCACAGAAGGCAAAGAGAGAAAGAAAAGCAACCCCAGAGGGGCTGCTGTCCAGCTTCTCTTCCCTCCTGGCTTGCACTGTCTCTGTTTTACACTGCTGCTAAGTTATGTGCTACTGACAGATTCATTGCCAGCTGAGATTAGCACCACTGAAAAGCTCAGCCAGCCTCTGAGGGTAGGAGGGTCCACAGCTTCTTTCCCACTCTCCTGGGGCAACTGTGAGGTCTCCATCTGAGCCTCAAACATAGGCAAGTTGTGTTTGGTGTGTTCAGGTCGCCATGGTCAGATCCTCATCCAACATGAGCTGCTGGAGAGCTCTTGATTTCAGCTGCAGTGCAGTGTTACACAGCCCACAAGTGCTAAGAAAAGGGTTTTTCCTCCTGATGCATCTCTCTCCTTGCCTTTTTTTTTTTGCTCCCTGAATAACTATCAATGGCATCTGAAGGTCAGGATCTTTGTTCTCTGTAGTGCTTACTGCATTCAGAGAATGGCTTGGGACACGTGGCCAGCCTGGGTCTGCTGCAGCTCTCTGCCCAATTGATGAAGCATAAAAGCATTGCAGCTGCCAAAGCTCATCCTGAAAGCTAAACAAGGGAAAGGGCTCACCAAAAGGGCAAGGAAGCCTCTGCCTTCTGATCAAGTGTGTGTGTAAGCAGGTTTGTATCCGTTTGACTTCCCAAGGTGCTTCCTCTCGAGACAATGCTCGTCCTCTTTGCAGAAGGGGCAAGGAAATGACACAGGAGACACAGAGTGAGGAGAAGGTGGAGGGAAGGAGAGAGGGTCAATTTCTACTGACAGATCTATAGCCACACAACTCAGCCTCTCCAGGACAGCCAGATGCCACTGTTGGCATTGTCACCATGTGCCTCTGGGCAGGACAGTTGTCTTTGGATGGGCAGTTCATTGCAGAACGCTGTACCCACAGAGAGAAAGAGAGATTCCCACACCAAAGTAATCAGTATCTGATTAATCTTCCCTGGTAGTTTATGATGCCTGCACAGTCCTTCCTATCCCCACAGCAGTCATGACAGCAAGAAATGGCTGTCCAGTCCTTGTTTTAGTGTATTAACTTCCCAGGGTTTAGACTAGCAGATACAATGCTTTGTATCCTCTCTCTGTAAGGACTAAAACTCTGCTGGACAAGGTGACACTGCCCTCAGTATTGAGTTTCCTCAAGAGAAAGACAATCAAACACTGAGAAGAACTTGAGGTGTAGGATGGTAAGTATTCATTGTGTGGTTGATGTTCTATTGCCCCACAGTTGGGCATGAAAGAACACACAACCCTCTGATGTCCCTGAGTGCAGCCTGGGTTGGAGACGAAGTGCTGAGCTGCCAGAAGAAAAGGAACAGATGGAAGCTCAGGTTCTTCACACAGATTGTCTGTGTTCATTGCTAAAATCATCTACCTAAGCATCTCCTGCCACTGGAGTTAACAGCTGCCAAAAGTATTCCTGTCTGAAACTTGTCAGCTTATAAATGGGCCCGTCTCCCACTGGGTGCTGAGGGCTGCAGGTGAGCCAGACTAAATTAACTGACAGGTTGAAGATCTTGCTCCAAGGTTTGGAGCCTGTTGGGGGGGGTTTAGGACATAAAACCAGCCAAAATAGGTCAGACCAAACACACAGCTCACGCAATATCCCGTTACAGACGCCCAACGAGCGTAAGAATGCAGCGAGTCGATGGCAACGCTTCCATCACATCCTCTCACAGTCCATAACTGATTCTGCCTTTGGGATTTCTTAAGCTGGACATGATTTCTGTGCATTTTGGTACCTTTTTAATGGTTTTTCTCTTCCACTGAGTTGTTTGGCTTCCCTGTGAACTGGTGGAAAAAAACAACCTGCTGTGTCTAAGACAGCCTGTGTTATAGAGCAACAGGCTCCCTACACAGGTAGTGAACTTAGATTCACACTCAGCTTGCAGAAACCACTTTACTTTTCCTGTTTTGACATTGCCACTTGCTTTTAAATGTCTGCATTTTGCCATGCAGTGGGAGTTTCTCCTTGCTGCTTGCTTCAAAGGGAATTGAGAAGGAAGAAAACGCTCCCATGAACTACAGCCCACTGATGATGCCCCCTCCACACCTTTTCTTTTACAGACTATTCTCCAGTGTACCAAGGTCATTTGAATTAGGATCCTACTTTGGAACTTACCCTGCAGCCCAGAACAGCTTTGTGACATCTGCAGATATAATAAGATCCTTCCTTCTTCCACCTTCCCTCTCCTGAATGAGAGTGCAAATACCACTAGAGCCAGCAGAGATGCCAACATGTCCCATCTTGGAGCATCCTTCCATTTAGACAGCAAACTTTCAAGCACAAGTTTATCTTTGTTCCTTTTTCCTAGCTTTATCTGGGTCCTATTTTCCTCTGTTGCTTGTGCAACGTGTGAAACAGTGTCCAAAGCCTTCCTAAAAGCACTATCACTTCCTTCTCCATCATGCTCAAGGGCTCTTCGACCATCTGAACTAAAAGTTCGGAGAACATCCCCCTGCCACAGATCTAGACAAATGCTTGTCACCATTTTGTGACCCAGAAACCCAAAACAGGGCTGCCACAGATCAACTACCTCCTACAAATGGTCCCTGGGTCACACTAACTCTCCACAGTCTGCCTAGGACAGGCTCTTGTACCGAGGGACACTTCCAGTCATGGTTCAATTGATGTGATTAGTTGTAGTTTTCAGGTAGACAACATTGAGATCCAGCATTCCCAGATAACTACTATTCATTACTACCATCCTAAAAGCAGGCATCTAAAATAAGTCACATGCATCACTCTGAGTCGTTATTCCTCTCCTTCAGAGCAAGCCATGTGTGCCTAGCTCGAAGTGAGCCATCTGATTTTTCAGAGGTTTCTATTACCTTATCCAGCAGATATCCTCTAACTTCATCCAAATACTCCCAACCTTGTGCCCAAAAGACAGTTTTAAAACCAGACTCTCATGGGTATGTCACTCTTTGATTTGATCTTGTGTATGTGAAAGAAGGGACTGAAGCTGTACCTGTCTCTTCCCACTGCAATCACAAAAACACAATGATCTGGTTAAAGGGATAGTCTGGAAGAAAACAAAGTTGATAGCAGCCTGCAACGATGGCAGTTGCTCCTACAGAACAAAGACAGACAAGTTTCTCTGTTTAATAAGGAGAGGAGAGGTCACAGGCTTGGAAAGCAGCTCTGAAAACTCAGGTGAGACACAAGGCCCATTGTATTAGTGGCAGAGCAAGAGAAGAATTGGACTTGAGCAGCATTAAGGAAAGAGCGTTTCTAATTGCACATTGCAGAAGGCTTTAAAAAAAAACCCCACAATAGGAAAGTTTAATCTCTCCTGAAACTAGATGACTGCTTGAGTTTGTTTCCAGTCCTCTTTGTGACTCTTTAAAGCATCTTCTCGATTGCTGCTCTGCCTCCACTTTCTTTTTTGCTGACTCTGCTGATATTGGTATTTTTTTTTCTCTGTTTAGACCCACATCTCCCAAAGGTGTCTTTTAACTAAGAAGCAATGCACAGCCACAATCTTAAACACATCCAAGGCATGAAAATCCTCGCTTCTTTTCCACTTCACTGACATTTCTGCCTCCTGCCGAGTGTTTCTTAAAACACAACCTAGTATTTATTTGGCATTTTACACAGGGGTTGAGTGAGTAAAGTGTTTGGAAACAGAAGAAGTCTTATCAGGCATTCCTAAAGAGTTTAATACCAGTTATTAAAGGTATGGCAGACGATGTCTTAAGTTATTAGGTTTGAGACAGAAGGATTTCAAACGTATGTGTAGATCCTGGGTGTGACTAATCAACGTGGCATTTGAATTGAGGCTTAGGTCTGGCTTCTCTAAGAGACTTAGGGGCCTGAAGTAGAAGTTAGTTGAGTGTAGTTCTCCCTCTCTAAGAGGTTATCTTTAGAGGAGTTGCTAAGCTAAAAGTTGGCATTCGAGAGCCACCTGGACATGCTCTTATGTGACCTATCTAGGTGAACCTGCTTCTGCAGGGGGGTTGGATTGGATGATCTCTAAAGGTGCCTTCCAAGCCCTGCCATTCTATGATTCAAAAAAAACTGTACTGTGTGTGGTGATTTAAAGGAGTGGATCTTTTATTTTGATTTCTTTAAACCAATTCTCAGAGAAAACTTCCAAGAAACACTAATTAGGACAGAAACAGTGGTGCCTGCTGCTTTCTCTCAAACAAACCACTCCAAAAAAATCCAACTAAAACAAGAGAAAAACCAAGAAACAACCAACACAAATGACCTGATCAAATGGACAAAGAGCCTAAAGCTTTCTTTTGAAAGCAATTAGATAAAAAGCCTTCAGATGAACCAAGAAGAAGAACTCACTGAAAGAGCCAAGTACTGAAGCATATCTAAAGGGTCTTTACCTTTCATTTTAGGGAGAGTTTTGTGTCTTTAATCCAAGGTTCAGCAAAGCTCTCCTTGTCTGATAAGGAAGACAACATCATCATAGCTCTGTTTGCCACAGCACCCAGAATCATCCTCCTCTTCTTCAGCATCAGACTAGCAAGTAACCACCTCCTCTGCTCAATCCCTTTAAGCCTTTGGGCAACTGTATCAGTACAGCTGAAAGGAATTAAGCCCCTGGGAGCCCAGAAGCTTGGAGGTGATGCTCATTAGCATCATCAGATGTGGGAAACAATTTACATTTGCCACAGGAGAAGGCATCTGTGTTTTGTTAATTGGGTAACAAGGCAGGAAAGCTATCAGATGTGCTAATTGTTTTGGGCTGGTAACATGTTGAGATGGGGGTACTGAGGATGTTCTGGCACTGGGTAATTGAGGGATGTTTCCTAAGTAATTTCTGAGGCAAGGCTGTTTTGACAAGGGGCATTTTGATGGGTTTTAAGATGGCAGTGACATAAATGTTGATGTTAAAACAACGTAAAGATTCATGAGTTGGTGTTTAGCTAATGAAAATGGGTATTGTGAGATAGCCAAGAAAGTGGGAAGTCTGAAAGGGATGGCAAACTCCCAGCAAGGTTTATATATATATATATATGTATGTAAGTATAAAGGGCTACAAGGGCTTCTTTCCTTTGGTTAACAAAGAACACCAACTTTGCTCCTTGATTTCTACTTCACTAACAGTGATGTTTCTGTACCAATCTGAATGGGGCTAATAGTAAATATACCTGTCTCAAATATCAGCTGTTTAACTAAGCATCATTAGGAGTGAGGGGTAATAAACTTCTACCTTCAGCAGCACTCCAACCTAGGCTTTTATTTCCCCTGTTATGAGGGCTGGGTTAAATAGCAATTCACTTGACCTGATTTAAGTATTCAGAAGAAGTGAACTTCACTCCAATTTCATCAACAGCACTGACAATAGTGACTTTATACCTTTTATAACTGCAAAGAGCCTGCTCTGACTGACTTATTTGCAGGTATTTACATGCACTTAAACACTGAAGCCATGCTGTCCCTTTGTTTTCCTCCTCAGAAACCGAACACACAAAGCTCTACGTTCAAACATCTTGATTTATCAGCACTTTTGCTTGGAAATGGACAGCATCTTGGAAAGCAAACACGCAGTTTGGGACTTTGCCTGAGTTGCCAAGATGACGTTGTGCTGCATTCTCCTCTCCTAGGATTTCACTGGTGGTTTTGTGCATAGCAGCCCTAAATAGATTTAACTGGGTGAAAAGGAAACTGTTCCCACTTTATCTTGTATTTAATGATATCCATTAGAATGGTGTCATATTTTTCAAGATAGCAACTCAACACAGTGACCACTGAATTTTTTTGGACTGAAACAGGAAACCAAAGGACCTGTTGTAGAAGTGATTCAGCAGATACCATTCTTGACGGGGCTGATAGCTGAGATTTCACACTAAACTGCAGATCTAGGCTCTAGTCTCGGTTTTACTGGTGTTTTCCAGCATGAAAAGTCACACACAGTGGAGGACTTTGCATATCTAAAATGTCCACTTCTGTCAGGGTCCTGAGCACACTAATGTGCCTGACCTGCACCAGCCTGATTCCCTTGGGTCCTCCATCCTCATCATACTGGTCCAGAAGCTCTGTTTGAGTTCAGTGAGGGCACAGCTGTGGTTTTCCTCAGCTCCAGGCTTATTCTGCCCTCCTTGAGAAGCCCTGCTTTGCTGCTCCCTGATGTTGCTATCCAGGATGGTCATCTCAAGCTCTGAGTAGACAACAAACAGAGCGTAATTCATCCTTGCTCTAAAAGTTCAGGCAAGCAGAGCTTTGTCAGAGGTTATTGCTTTGCTTCAACAGACCATTCAGACACAGCTGTAACTTTTGACAGGTGGAAGCAAGTGAAATGTTTCCCACATTTTGATAATAGCCAGAGGATCAAATCAGCTGCTGAATTCATCTAGAACGAACCTTACAAGTAGCAGCTGAGGCAAGTGGGGTTGTTCAGCCTGGAGAAGAGGAGGCTGAGGACAGACACAGTCACTCTCTACAGCTACCTGACAGGGGGTTATAGTGAAGTGGGGGCTGGTCTCTTCACCTAAGTAAGGAGCAATAGGACAAAGGGAATTGGGCTCAAGTTGCCTCAGGGAAGGTTGAGACTGGAGCTGAGGCAGAACTGTCTCCCTGAGAGGGGTTTCAGCCCCTGTGCCAGGCTGCCCAGGGAACTGGGGGAGTGCCCAGCCCTGGAGGGATCCCAAAGCCTTGGAGTTGAGGTGCTGAGGGGTAGTGATGGGCTGGGCAGGGTGAGGGGATGGCTGGGACTCAGTGATCTTAAGGTCTTTACCAACCAAAATGATTCTATGGTTTTCATCAGGTGGGTCCCAGTAGCAGCCCAGTATTGTACTTTCAGCCCAAAGATGTTGTTGTCAAGCCTGATGTGGTTAGCAGGAGCCATCAGCATACAGTCTGCTTCTATGATCGTGGCACCGTTGAAAAACTGCATCTTAGCTTCCCTCAATAACTGTGGAAACACATCTTTAGCCTGTTTGAATACTGAGTTCTGCAGCATGTGGGCTCTCAACTCATGTCCTATTGTGCCCTGATTTCCAGCTGGAACTGTTTTACAGAGAAGGAGCTGATCCTCTTCTGATCAGAAGCAGAACTGAGCAATAACTGGAATCTGGGCAAGAGTCTGAAATGATTCTGTGGTTCTACTGTTCTAAGAGTCTATCATGGGCTACAGACAACACTGAAGAGCAGTAGATGTGCAGGAAGAGAGGAAGCAGGAGAGGTCAGAAATGATTGAACGATTCCTTCAAAATGTGCTTCACGTGGCTAATAAAATGTCACAGTGTTATGATGCATCAGGAGACGTGGGAAAGGAAATGGACAAGATGCTAAACACTTGTTAAAACAACAGAAACCACTCACTGACCTGGAAGCCACCGAGGTAAGCTGTTGACAAAGCATTTGAAACAGAGATTAGCTGACATGCAATGGATACTGTGGCACTCTGCCTTTTATGTGCCACCTTCCATGACAAATGTCTCCAGCCTTTGGGTGGTTGGCAGCAAATACTCTGGTAGGAGGAGAAGGGAGAAGGTGTGATGCTAAAAGCAAAGGGCTAAACAATCAGAGGAAATGCCTTTCAGATAGCTCCTGGGGAGCTTGGCTATCTTCTTACCTGATAAAACTCATTTCCCTGGCCTACACATGCCACTGAGGCTGCTCCTGGCACGTCTCCACACTTTGAGACCAGTGTCTAAACGGTGTTGACACAAATGACTTCCCAAAGAAAGCTCAAGCCTGCCTCCTGTCTTTCCTCAAACAACAGCTCCCTGTTAAGTCAATGAGAATCCCAAGTCTGAACTCCCTTCCAAAAGCTGTTGACACAGGATGCTGCTGCCGTTAATATAGTCCAGCATCTGCAGCCACTCATAAACCAAGGAGCCCTATGGCTACATGCCATGGCAGACACAGTGGTTCCCTTGGTTGAATGACTGGGTCTACAGATACATCTGAGTCACCTGAAGGCAGCATTTTCTGTAGGACAAAGACCCAGAGGAAGAAGATTTGAGTTCAGAGTTTGGTCAGACGTGTCCTGCTCAGCAGGAGTGACTCTGGGATTTGTTGAGCACATCAGCTCACTGAGGACAGAGCTTTTCCTTTAGTCACACAGAATCCAGAATGATCTTTTCACTCATTGCTATTAGTTTTGTGTGTCAGTTCAACCCACCCTATATTGAATAAAGATGATCTGACTATATGTCACCAGCCTTTCTTCAACCCCTCTCATGAAGGAGGTTCCTAGTTGATGCTGAAGCACTTTGCAATCAATAGGATCTGGGTCCTTTCCCTGCTGTCACCTTGAAACCATGAGCTGTAGACTGACAATCAAGATGTTCTTGGAAGGATCAAAACATGTTACAGGAGTTTAACAAAACATGACTTAAATACCACCTCAAAAGAACCCCCATTGGAGTGTTGCCTAGTTCTGCCCATCTGAGCTGGCAAAGACATGAGCATCCACCATCAAAAGCATGGCACAGGGAAAGGTTGACTCCTTACCAATGTCTTGAATGGAGGATGTTTCCAGTTTCACTTCTCTCTCTGTATTTGGCATTTGTGGTTTGCATTTGCCATTTGCACTTGGATTTCATATCCATGTCGTTTGCTCAGCAGTTGGGATACACAACTAACAGAGAAGCTTGAAGCATGGAGTCCCCATGGGAAGATTCAAAGAGGGATGTGCAGTGCCAACATCTCTCTCTCAGTTTCTTAGATTATACTGCAGAAATATAACCTAAGAAATATGTAACCTGTAAGGGTCTGAGTAAACAAGGTGGCAGAAGACACCAGCTTTTTCCACTTGTCCCCACCTTTTGCTGACAAGCCACGACCACGTCACCTCAGGGAACGGTGTCCAGATCCATCCTCCTTGCCAGGCAACAACAAACACCTCTGAGGCTGTCTCTTGTCGAGGCTTAGGAGGGCAATTCCTCATGTGAGTGTGTGTTTCCTTGCTTGACTCATTTCCTATTTTGCTGCCAGGGGAAGAGAGGCACCTGGTAACTGGCAAGGGCCAAAAAGCTGCATCTTGGGATCACCAGACCTCTCTTGTTTGCCAGGAAAAACACCACCTGATCTACTGTCAAGCGAGGCAGATGCTCAGAGGTTTGCAGCTCTTTGCAACCTGCTGGCACTTGTCCTAACCTCTGTGGTTCCTGGAAGCCTGATGCCAAAGGCTCATGCTCCAGATTGGGTGATAATATCTGTCACACCACGAGGTGGGATGACACCCCAGACCCCCCCCCCCGCCCCCGGCTCACCCCATACAGCAGTGGGAGGAGGTAACTGGGAAAGCTGCCAGCCAGAGGTGTGTAATCTCCCCCTCCCAGCACCAGGATGCCTGTCTGCCAGCCCCCTGGCAAATACAATTAACGTCCCAGAGCAGAAGAGAAGCAGCACCATGATGTGAATACCCGAATCAGGGACCTCAGTGGGGAGCATATGGTGGCACATAACATGATGAATGTTATGCTCAGGGTGGGGGGGGGGGGGTGTCACAGGCCTCCTGCAAATTGCTGCTCCTCTCCTTCTGAAGTCACATCTTGCATCATCCCTGACCCTTCACAGACACACCAGAGGAGAAATAATCTCTAGAGAAAAAGAGTGTCACAAAATACCTTCCTCTCCTCTTCCATCTGTTGTAAGAGTCACCCTCAGGCAGTGCTGATGGACTCACTTTAGACATCCACAGAAGGAGCCAAGGGGAAAGGCAGAATCAGCCAGGATGGCTGTTATTAAAAGGCTGCCCCCACCATGTGACTCTGAACAAACATTCTCCAAACCTCCTGAATAACGAGAGGCTGTTAGTGCCAGCTAATTAGCAGCAAGCTAAATGGCTCAGTCTCTGGAGCCCCTGGCTGCAAGTAAATTAAGTAAGAACAAAGGAAACGAAATCTACTGAACAGAAAAGTTATTGGGGGTGGGAGCACAGGACAGTTCCAGGAATAAACTTAATAGGCTTAGTAGTATTTAGGTGTAACTAACAAGAGCAGAGGTTCACATGCTGCTTGCTAATTTATTCCATCCTTTTGACTGAAGGCAAAGAGAAGGGACAGAAAATGAAGAAATCCATGGAGTGGAAGAAAAGCAAACATCAAAATGTCTTCAAGGCTCTTTCAAGGAGCCTTTAGGTGTTTACCTCCAAACACATCTCCAGGGGAAAGTAAAGGAAGAATGAAAGGGAAGTTATCAACTTGGGTACAGCTTGAAGAGTCAAAGTCAGGCTTTGAGTCTACTGCAAACCTCAGACGAGCCACCAAGCTGAGTTTTAGCTGAACTTTCTCCATCTACAAACCCAGGGTGAGTTCTCCTCCACCTACAAACCCAGGGTGAAGTCTCCTCTTGCTTCCTATAGAAGAAAAAGAAAGGTTCCTTTCTGAAGCGAGATACCTTCAGAGTGAAATGTGCCTCAGCCAACTGCAGATCTTCAGCCCAGTGAATAATAAACCTCCAGGGAGAGGTGGAATTTACCATTTGGATAGAAGGTGGCTTATGGTAGCAATGATGTTCATAGCAACAGCAGTGATAACACATGGGAAGGGCTCATTCATGAAGGATAGAAGGATATTCAGTTGCTTTTGTCAGGGAGGGAACCCATGATTAAGTGCAGTGGCCTGATGAGTTCACAGCTAACAAATCAGCTGTGGTACCTGTCCACGTGCATAGCCTTCAGATGTGTGATGGGCTCCGGTTTAGTGACAAAGAGGTGAGTTTTGACCTTGCAATCGGGGTGGGCAAAGAAGATGTTCACACAAGCGCGTAACAGATGACAGTTTGAAGCCACGTTACCTTCATGTTGTGTTTGAGCTCCAGTTCCTCACTGTGACACTCAGTGCTCTGGGTAAGTGTGGTTACACTCTGTCATCATGGTCTGAAAAGGTGAGGAACTGAAACCATTGTTGCAGACAAGAATTCACTAAGTCTGAAGGATCTGAGTGTTGTTTCTCAGCTCAGTTGACATCCCAGCCATGGAGCCTGTGATTACATGCTCACAGCTGGCCCAAAGCAGATGGTAAGTTACTCAGTAGGTTACTCATAACCCTGTGTACGTCTCACAAGCTTCATCCTTAGTCCTTATTTTTCATTTCTGATCATTCCCTGCCATTTCCCCAGACCCAAGGTGGGTTCAGACTTCTCTGAGCATCAGACCATTTGCTCATTTCAACCTGAATGACAAGAAAACCTCTTACACAGTGTGAATCTTATTCAATCCACGAAAGTCAGACCTCAGTCAGCCTCCTCTGTGTAGTCACCAGCTCCTTAGGGGTAATCTATGATGATCAAAAACAGTTTCTGTCATCTGGTGCCGTTCTATGTGCTGAGTACATGATGGTTACTTCGGTTCACAGCTTGCTTTTGATCAGATTGGACAGAGGATGGATTTGAGGTGAAGATTCACCTAAGCATGGTTCACAGAAGCACTGGCATGGCAGAATTCATGGCACACCATAACATTTGTCCCATTATTAAACCATTTCACAGAGGGAGTTCTGCAGGAAGAGGGGGACGTGCAGGGTGTTAGACAGCTGGTCTCTGAAGTTGGCAGTCACAGCTCTCTCAGAGGTGACATTCTGCAGATGCTCATCACCTCTCTCCAGCTCTAGGCATCCAACTCATAGCACAGCTACGTCAGGGATTATCAGCACATCGTGGTTTTCTTCAGTCCAGCATCAACAGGACTGATTTAAGTAACTAATGAAACTAGTTTAAGCAAACCTGGTTGCCTTTATAATCACATAAGCCATTAGGTTACACTGTAAGAGATGTATTGGTTAAATGTACTGGATGGAGATGGGTCATCTTGTATCATCACAGCTAGCTCCATGGATCATCTAGACCTTCAGGACATGCTCTCTGCTTTCACAGATGGTAGAACAGTTCAGTCTTTAAACCAGACTCATCTCCCTGGCATTTTCCTGGTGTATTGGGTAAAGACCTTGGTAGGACATAGGGGCTATTTGGAGGTTAGGAGGCATCGTGTTTGTTTCATTGCTGTTGATGTGAGAGCTTAATAGAGGTGAAACCAAAATCTAAATCCCTTTTTTATCACTTGTTCATCCAACAGTCAGTGAAGATCCCTAGGATCATCCTGTTCTGATGGCTTTGGGTAGCTCTTAAGTCATCCAAGCCTAGGAAAGCATTTCACTGTTTCAATTCTGAGGAGAACCCCTGGAGTCTGTTTTTGCTCCGTGGTTAAAGCTGTTAATTACTCTGTGCCGTGACTTCAGACAAAGTAAAGTAAGAGCACAGCAGTCATGGAAAGTTCTCCCAGGTGATCTGAAGAGTGCAAGGCTTGGAGGGATTCACCTCTGGTGCCTATGAACAAGGTTGGCAGGGCAAGGACAACACTGCAATGCAAAAGATGCTGGTTCAGGGAGAGGGAGCTCTGGAGTTTGAAGACAGCTTCCTCACAGGCTCTTGGATACATAAAGCAATACCTCTGTGCTATTTAAACAACTTTCAGCACACTCTGCTCCTGTGTGACAATGTCCTTACTGATTTAAGGCACTGAGCTTCTTTTTTTTCCTGACCTGCATGACAAAATGGCACAGCACTCTGGTTGTCCAAGAAAGACAAACCTACACAACAGGTTGTTTCCCCCTACACTGCAATACATCCTTCTGCATCACATTCTTCCCTTCTCTCCACCGTTCCCAGGTGACAAAGGTCCCCCCTCCCTTTGCAAAGCTGGCCCTGTTCAGGAATGTCATTACTAGAGGGGCTTTAAAATAAAGCAGGGCACACAAAAATGTGATGACTTGTCAAAAATGCAGGCTGCAAGGTGTTTAAGGCATGAATTTCCTCTTAATGAAGCCTCGCTGAGGGAATATTGCGTTCAGGCTGGAGCGCGAGCGATGATGTATCACAAATTTATGGCTGTCCCCCAGCGTTTCCCTGAGTGAGGAAGGGGGCATGAAAATAGCCACACAAGGAAGGGCTTGTAAAACCACAGCCATTCAAGCCTTTGCTTGGCCCCAGGCCATATCTGTCAGGGGGTTTTCAGAGGCTTGGGAGGCAGCAGAGCTCAGCAGGATCGCTGATCAGATGCAAAGCCTAAGTGGGTTTCCCCAGCCCAGAGCCCTCTGCAGTGGATAGGACATTGCAGGAGGTTGTACATCATCACAGGCTGCATTGGGAAAAGAGCAGAAAGGAATGCACTTAAAGGGGTTGGATGTCAGAAAGCTGCCTTACCCAGTCCTGACAGTCACATTCATCTCTTCTATCCCAAAGTAAATGGCCTGGAGTTTTTTTTCCCCACCTAAAACAGAGCAGAGGTAATGGCTTCAGCAATGGGTGACGTGAAGCCTTCCCCTCTCTGCAGATGGGCAAAGCAACGGGTAGGAAGAGTAAGTCAGTCACCATGTATCCCTGGGGCTGGTGCATGGTCCTGCATGATCCATCAGCTGTGTGTCCTTGACTTAAGAAGGGGCAGAGATCCCTTTGTTTCTTTTCAAGGGTCTCAAGAACAAGTCTTATGAGATGCAGCTGAGGGTCCTTGGGGGAGTTTTGCCTGGAGAAGAGGAGGAGGTGGGGGAGACAGGAGCCCTCTCTGACACTCTCTGACAGGAGGCTGTAGAGAGGTGGAGTTTGGTCCCTTCTTTCAGTAATGAATGACAGGACAAGAAAGGGGCTTCAAGTTGCCCCAGGGGAGGCTGAGGTTGGAGCTGAGGCAGAACTGTTTCCCTGACAGGGGTGTCAGCCCCTGTGCCAAGCTGCCCAGGGAGCTGGGGGAGTGCCCAGCCCTGGAGGGATCCCAAAGCCGTGGATCTGATGTGCTGAGGGCCATGGGGTAGTGGTTAATTCTATTGCATGTGGAAGAATTCACAGCACAGGACAAAAGCTGCATTTATAGGAGGAGAAGTGCTTGATTTCACAGAGCCCTAAACACACAGGGATGCTTTAGAAGACCCTTGCTGCTTTGACACCATTATGCCCTAAGATGCCACACATCCCTTCTGGAATGACCTTTGAGAGCAAGATGGGATGTAGGATGGTAGAGGAAAAGAGGTTGTTAGCAGGGTTCAAGAGATCTGATGTGTTCCCACAGCCCGACCAGTGACATCCAGAACGGTGTGAGGTCAGAGCTGGGACTTGCACCGGTAATGATGTGAGTGAACTTGTCTGGGCAGGTGGAGTGCAGAGATTGATTTTTCTCTGGGTTGCATTTTCTAGCTGGCTGCATTTCCCCACTGACATCCCTCAGGAAGTGCAGTGTACACATTGGACCAGGTTCAGCATCACCTGGCATCAGCAGAGCTGCAACAAGGGCAGCTTTGAGCCCACAATGCCACAAGTGGCTCTGCAGCCCTTCTCTTTGATTACTAACTCACTTTCCTTTCCATGTCTTTCTTCTTTAAGGGGGTAAAGCTGTCCTGTGGTGCCTGGAAGTGTGAGGCCATCATGGCAGATACAGGTCACAGCACTGTATCTCTGTTTTACCTGGAGGCAGGTCACACAGCAGGGTCACAGGGATTAGAATTCATGTCTCTTGACTCCCAGCCTAAAAATTTAATTTGGAATCAAATTTGACTTGACAATATCCTTTTAAGCCTGGAATTTTACAGGCTATACAAGCAAAACGATCAGCTCTGACTAGAACACCTTCCTGACTTTAACAAATGATAAAGAGGGAGAAGAAGGACATTGAAAGAAGAAGAATAGTGTACATGTATTCAGTTAATGGGTTGATCTTAATCCTAAGAAAGAGAAAAAAGGTAGAACCACCCCACACACATACACTCCAAGCCTACAGAGTATTTTTCACTCAGGAGTCAGCCTTTTCCCTTTCAGCTGAGATCTTTTGCAGGGCATTTGAAACAGCTGACATTTTCCCTACATG
The DNA here is from genome assembly GCA_013401255.1 of Urocolius indicus. Lineage (NCBI taxonomy): Eukaryota > Metazoa > Chordata > Aves > Coliiformes > Coliidae > Urocolius > Urocolius indicus. The sequence continues at coordinate 72,544 of WBNH01011241.1, read as the reverse complement.
AAAGAATAAACATTTAATTTGCACTGCTGATTTGGGAGGAAGAATTCTTAATCCTGTTTGCTCAGCCCCAGCAGAAGCACAGCCCAAGTGCAAGATCTTCTGTAATTACCGACCTGGTGCTACACGTGGCACAAGTAATTCAATTAGGGATCCCCAACAGAGAGGATCAGGCAAAAAAACAACACAAACCCAATATGTAGCAAATGGCTTTTAAGTCCCATCCACTCTTCTGGGTCGGTGGTTCCAAGATGGCAAAGGGCAACAGCTTCAGAAGGTTGGTTCCTTGGAGGCATCTGGGATCGCTGGCTTCCAGAAACTGGTGGTCTCTCCTAGATGGATGGATGTCTGTTATGTCCAAAGCACTAATGCACTTCTGGAGCTGTTAGTTATCTCTTTGGCAGCCCCTGTGGAAGAGTCAAGGGTTAAACTTTGCTGAGGAAAGCAAAATCTTTCTTATCTGAAGGTGGCTCATATGGAAGAGCCCAACAGGCAAGAACTAGGCCCAAATCTACAAAAGCCAGGCTCATGTGGCCTTGGTATTAGTTTCTATGTCCTTCTCCTGCCTCTCTAATCCATCATTTTTTGGTGAATTGGCATTTTCTAACGTGGCTTTGAGCTCAGTTAGCAATGGGGTGTAGCAAAACTCCTCAGAGGTTTGAAACAAGAACGACATGACCAAAGACAGAAGGAAACAGTTCTGGATTCTAAAAGTCAAAAGGTGGAGGGGAAATCAAAGAACCATCTTCAGCCTTGTAAGAGATTTCTGCAAAGGCCCTGCATGGTGAGTGGGAAAAGCAGAATATTACTTTCAGGGAAGTAATGAAAGAACTGGGATGAGAATCCCTTGTGCTACTGAGGATAGTTACAGAAGTGAAGTCAGGAATAGAGGATGTTATGCTGGCACAGAATGGGTCCAGAGAACCTTACTTTTAGAAATGCTCAGTTGACTACAAAGGGAGCCCAGTGTGGATAAGTCAATCTCTGGATGTTTAAACAGGTTTAAATCTCATTAGAGATTTAAATACATGCTACATGGTTGTTCCCTGGGGGAGGAAAATGTCTGTGTTTGATGATGGATTATGATCTTTGAGACCTCCTTCAGGTAGTTTTCTGAAACATCTTCCTAAGGATGAGGATATGGAGTCTGCAAAAGAGGCAAGCTCATAGCTACTCCTCCAAGGCTGGCCCTTAGAGAACTGTGAGCAGAGATGTTCAGCATGTAACAGAGAGCAGTTCTTATGGCCACAGTCCTTGTTTGGGATCCTAGATGAATCAGCAGAGACCATTGGAGGTGTCCTCAGGCAGCCTGGCTGGTCACCAGCTGCTGAAGTTCTCCTGTTGGCCCCATGTCAGGTCTCTCAGTGATTTTTGCACATTGAAGACAACTGAAGCAACCCAACTGGCTGCTGCTATCCACACTCTGAAACAAGCTCTAAGATTCTTCCACAAACAAGGAGAGATGGTATTTCCACTGCCCATTGCTCTCCATACAATCAGCTGATGAAACTCTCCCTGAACTCTCCCCTGGCTTAAGACAAAACCACCTTGTGCCATGGCTGAGTTTGTCAGACATGCAGAAAGCTCACAAGCCTAAACGTTCCCTCTTTATCTGAAATGGAATATTTCTGCTGCAGTGCACAGTTCCTGCTCAGGTCAGAACAAACATGGAAAATCAAACAGGAGCTGTGCTTTGGAGAAGGGTATCTGGTCCCCATGGCTTTTTCATCACCTGAAATGCTTCAGCTGCTGGACATGGCCACTATGTCACTGTGTCCATAGAAGCAAACTGACATCACTGTGGGAGGATGATGGCTGAAGTCAGGGCTGGGGGATTTGCAGGGGTGTGTAGGGTGACTTGAACCATGATTTGGGATACATTGCAGTGACTAGAGCATTCATTCAGCTCTAAATAGTTCTATTTCACGTGGAAACACTGACCTGTCTCCCCAGAATCATAGAATTGTTTGGTTGGAAAAGACCTTTAAGCTCATCAAGTCCAAGCCCTCACCTCACCCTGCCAAGCCCATCACTAACCCATGGCCCTCAGCACCTCAGCTACGTGGCTTTGCGATAGCTCCAGGGATGGAGACTCCACCATACATTAAAAGGGAAGATTTAGGCACTTAAATAGGCATCTAATACCATTTGGTAAGCCATGGGGTATCAACATGATCTCCAGCTGCTGCTCCAGGGTTCCCTGTAAGTCTTGTGTTGTATCTGCCAGACTCATATCAGATTGTCATGATTTTTGGCACCTGCAGTAACCTCTGGCCATGGGAAGGCAGCAGGTTCATGCCCCTTTTAGCCTTCTAACAGTAAGCAGATGATTCCAGTTGTCAGTTGCTTGCTCAAGTCATCCAAGAGAGAATCAAAAGCAATGATGAAACGGGTTTTGGCTCCTTACTTTTAGCCTTGGCCTGAGCCACTGATCTATCCTGCTTCTAGCTCTGCTGGGTCACATCTAAACACGTATGCTGGGCCTGCCTGCTCCCTTCAAAGCTCAGGGCTTTGACATCCCATGCAGGGCACTTTGAACTAAGTCCAGCCTCTTCAGAGAGAGACAGTGTTTCCTGTTTCTACAAGCCAGCCATCTCCTTAATCCTTTTATCCAGCTGCTATTGTGCCAACTTGTCCTTGTGTTCCTGCTTGACCTCATCCTGATCCATCCATTCATCCATGGGCTCTAACTCCCACAAGGCATGTGCTTTAAACTGGGGCTCAGGGCAAAGGATTGATGTGGTTTATAGGGAAAGAAACTCTTGAGGAATTGTTCATACACACACACACACACACACACACATTAACCCCTGTTCCTTCCATTTCCCAACCACCCATGACACTGAACGAGCCACTTAACCTCTTGCTGTCTGAGTTTACCCAGCTGTAAAATGGGGATAAAAATACTTCACCTACCTCAGACAGGACATGTGGTTTAATTCCTTTGATTTGCCAAAGTGCTTTGAGTTCCTGAGCTGGTTTGAGTTCTTTCAGGTGACTCAGGTTGGTGGTGCACAATTTGACTGACATTCAAATGCTCTCTCTTGTCCTTTGCTTGATTGCTTCAACAGCAGGACCTGCTAGGGAACCAGAGGCAAATTGTTTGGTTGTAATAGGGAAAAGGATATACACACACACCAGAGAAGGAATGGATCTCCAAAAAACAGACAAATCATTGTGCATTGGGCATTTCTTGCAGCCCAGAGCCAATGCTGCACTTTCTGAGTGAGTGGGTTGTTTTACAATGCCAGGCTCAGAGAAGAACAACTTGCTTGCACCAGGACAAACTGCATTTTCCCTGATTTTCACTGAGGGTTGGGCTTGATGATCTCCAAAGGTCCCTTTTTTCCTAATGAAGTAAGCCTCTTCTCGGACAAATCACTGCTAAGAACTGCAAATACCATTGTTTCCATTTCAGACCAGTTTGGAGGGACCTGGCTGGGGAGCAAGAGACATAACAAGATCCAGTAACACAGAGCTGAAGTTCAGCATGTTCAGGTTCAGCCACATTGGGATTTTTTTGGAGTCTGGTCTATGAACAACTAAAACCATTTCCATGGGGGGCAGTGGGGTTTGCATCATCTTGAGCCCTTCCAAAAGTGATGATCCAACCCAGACAGAGGCTTTTAGAAGCATTGCACAGACCACTGAACTGCAGCATGTTAGGGGTTGGTTGGAATGGTCCTTCAGAGCTCATTCAGCCCAACCCCCTGCCAAAGCAGCTTCCCCTTGCTCAGGGGGCACAGGAACCTGTCCAGGTGGGTTTGGAAACCTCCTGCGCAGGAGCCTCCACACCGTCCCTGGGCATCTTGATCCAAGATATTGAACAGCCAGGCTGAACAGCCCCAGGTCCTGCAGCCTTTTCTCATGAGGAAGATGCTCCAGTCCCCTCAGCACCTTGGGAGCCCTCCCTGGCCTCGCTGCAGCAGTTCCCTGTCTCTCTGCAACTGGAGAGCCCAGCACTGGCCACAGGACTCCAGCTGAGGCCTCAGCAGGGCAGAGCAGAGGGGCAGAAAATCTTGCTTCTTGCCCACAAGATCACATTGATGTTAAGGGGAAAATTTCTGGCCTGAACTCTCATATTACCTTACCTGCAAGAGAAATGGTTGCTGCTCTGTAATAGCTTTCCATCCACTCCCCACCTCCTTTCCAGGCTGAAAGGCCAGTGATTGCATGAGCAAATATGACATTTGTGTTATAGTGAGCCCTGATAAGGTGTGCAGCAAACATCTCAGCTAGGTTAAAATGGCATCTGAGAGGTGCCAGGTGAAAAAAAAAAAGAACCTTCCCATCCTGGACACACACACAGAAGAAGTGATTCTCCATCACTTACCAAAACTAAGCCAGGAGCTGCTTGAGATCCTTGGGGTTTTGTCTGCCCTTCCCATTTTCTCTCAACAGCTGCAAAGGGATTTTTGGAGCCCGTGCAGATACATTTCTCTCTTTTTTACCCCATTCACCTTACTTTAACACGTGTGTTTACTTCATAACTTCTCTCACCTCTTCCTTTCACCATTCACTTTCTTGTTCCTGTGCCCTAACAGCAAATGAGTCCGTCCCACCCACCCAGTGCCAAAAGCAACACACATCACCCCAGTGACTGCTCCTTCTGCTTCCACCCCTGACCTTTAGAAACAAAACAGCCCAAGGCAAACAACAAGAGATAAGGGCTCATTCTGAACGCTGCATTTTTTATTTGCTTCAGGTGTGATTTATAAAGCTGTCACTGAGCTCTGTTGGCAGCTGGGGATGCAGAAGGAAAAGTTGTTTCGGTGATGGGAAAGGATTTTAACCCTTTGGCTGCAGCGTGCCAGTGGCAATTCTTTGGGGCTCTTATTTGAAGAGAAAGCCTCACATCCACAAGCAGAGAGGTCCCAGATCCTGGGGTGGAGGGGTATTACTCACCTAGACTCTCTTAAAGCTCTTCTTTTCCATTACATCTGCATCACAAAGCAATGGTAACATGGGACTTGAGCACTCAACTCCATCTGACTGGGATGCAGGAGAAAACAGGCTTCTGTCTTTGCTACCAGTTTGCTAAATTAGCTTGGACAATTCATGACATGTCTGTGTTCCATGGCTTCTTCATCAGTGTTGTGGAGGTAAGACTCATTTCTCCTCTACGAAGCTCTTAGGGATTTACTGAAGGAGAGAGCTACAGGATAAATGGTCCCTGCTATTGCCATCCTGCCCCAGAGCACAGTCCTGAACCTCCTGAGAGACTTTTCAGCATTGGATGCCACTGAAGTAAGGTTGAGATGACTGTTGGGAAGCCATAAGGCCAAAATGCAGCAGAATACAGGCAGCATGAGCATGGGACAGTCCTGGTGTAAGTCTCATCCAGCAAGACCTTCCACAAGTGAGTCCTCCTCTTGTCTGCTGATGGGAAACAAGGAATGAGGGGAAAACCCATACTCACTGTATGACTGAGGCCTTTCACTCATCATCCCATGCTTCTGAGACCCTCAGTATGGTTATCCTTGGCATGAACCCCACATAGAGAAGATCCTTCTGCAGTCTGCCTGCTCTGCAAGGGGAAAGGGGAAGGAGAGGGACTGTAGTAACTCTTGCACTGAAAGGATGAGGCACAGAATGATTTAGAGCCCAGCCTCACTGGTGTCTGTTGTGTGCTGTGAACCAAAGCAAGGTACAGCAGCACTGGTGACTCCAGAAAATAACCATCATTGAAGTCCAGCATGTTAGCACTTTAATACATGAGACACTCACTCATTTACTATGGTGTAATGATGTGATCTCCAACCTCCCACCTTTCCTCTTTCAAGTTTTGCACTTCCAATAATTGCTTCCTCGTGAAGGCAGGCAAGTTCCAAGCATGACTCTGCCATAAATGTCCCCCACACATTCCTCACTCTGATACCTGCAGGTGTCATCCCTTTCTTCTTGTACTAAAGCCTCACTGTGCATGGAGACACTGAGCCTTCCTCCTCTCATTTTGCATGCCATCTGGTCCCATGAAGCTAAGCTGACTCTGGAAGCTCCACACTCTTCCAACTCATACAAAGCACCTGCATTAATAGAATCTGCATGGGAATCCTTCCATCAATTCCTCTCAGCTCCTTTGCCCCTGTCATTGTCTCCAGTCCCTACAGTTCACCCAGTCTCCCCAGTCTTTGTGAGTGATGCCAAAGGCTCTAACACAGAGTGCAGGCTTCTTATTTCTTACTCCCTCCCCAACCCCCTTCTTGCCATTCACTTGAGGCCTGAGGAGTGGCTGTAGGTAGAAAGTGGCCTGTGGGTTGTTTTCACAGACATTATTACACTGTCAAGGCGAGGTGTAAGGCAAGACTGCTGAAGAAAGGGATTTGACAAGTGCATTTATTTTCACAGGCAACACAATTCAGCCCATTTAAAATCAAGGTAGGTTTGCAAATGCTTCTGGGAATCAGCCCTGCAAAATGCTAGTGTCCATAAGCTCTCTAAAGTGTAATTAATGCAGGAGTTGATTGACTGAAGAAAAATAGAACGTCAGCAACGAAGGCAGTTACAGAAAACAGCAGCTCCTTTGCATTACTGCTCTGCTTTGTGTTCTAGCTTGGAAAACTCCTCAAGAAGGGGAGATCCTGTGGCCTAAAACCCTCTGAAACCAATAGTAAAATCCCTCATTGGCTTTAACACAGCCAAGATGTAAAGCCCCAAAACCAAACCAATGCCAGGGAGGACTCTGATGAGAGCTTTTGAAGAGCTTTTCCCTGCTGAGTCTGTTCTAGACCACAGTAACAGTCAACAGACTGGAGCAGCTCAGGATGGTCTGAACTGGGGTAATCCAAATCTCATGAGATTTAGAAGGTAAGACTCACCTCCATCAGCTCTCCAAGCTGAGTTTCCATTGCATGCTCTCAATACCATGCTTCATCTTCTCTGGTCAGGATGCCACTGCACTTGGCAAGCACGTTCACAGACATGGACACAGACCCCAGTTGTCCTCACAGAGAAGTCCTCTTCTTCACACATGGCACAGCTCACCTCTGCAAGCTCAGAGCACGGCTGTTCCTTTAGCACATGACCTCTTGTGCCAGCCTCTCACCTGTTATTTGACTCCTACTGCACTCTCCTCACTCAGAGAATCTAACAACTGGGTCTACACTCCATGTACAGGATAGATCTTCCAGCTCAAAGCTCCCAGACAAAGCTTCTCCTTTAGAAACCTGGCGTGCAGATGCTCAGCCCCAGCTGTAGCCTGTAGCTGCCTTGCTTCAAAACATCCCTGCAAAAACAAATAAGAGCTTCTCTCCAAATTCATTAAGAGAAAAAGCACCCTAAATGTGTTTGTTGACAGTGGCTTTTTTCCCTTCCAAATAGGGTTGGGAAGGAACTTCTGCCTCTGGAACGTGACCAGCATCTGAGACACAACATTAGGAACACAGCTGGGCAACTCCAAATATCATCTCTTGGAGCTCTGTCTTTCATTTCTCCTTATTCTTGCCCCTTCTTTACCCTCTGAAAAGCACTACACAGATCATCTTGTTTTCCACACTTTGGTGCAGGCACAGTAAATGCAAAGCAGAGCTCTGTGTTTAGAGAGGGGAGAGAGACTCACACAGCCCATGGCCTTGTTGAAGTCTGTTGTAAACACTTCTCCAGACACTGGAAAGGAAATGGTTATCATTACCAGTCCCTTTACAGATGGTGCAATGGGGGCAGAATGAGTCAGTGCAGACCATTCATAGCAGAGACAGACATAGAATCACAGAATGGTAGGGTTGGAAGGGACCTTTAGAGATCATCTAGTCCAGCCCTCCTGCAGAAGCAGGTCCCACCTCGATCAGGTCACATAGGAACCTGAAAGCTATCCAACAGCCACCTCACATGAATTGTTTTGCAGAGTTTATAGCAATACTCTGTCTTGATATCCTTATAAAAGCTGCTGTGACCTCACAAGATCTTTCCTCCCAACCATTTCCTTCCTAACTGCTACCACAGTGTCCTGTAGGTCTTCATCTTGCAGAAGCACCTGGGCTTTCCTTCACCAAAAAGAGCTCCTGGAATAGGCTTTCAGGGATCTGCTTGGTTTGCAAGATGTGCTGAATGCCACGCGATGCTCTTGGCAGGTTTCAGAAGCTGACAGGAGTTTCTGTTTTCCTCTTCAATTAAAGGCCAGAGGGGGAACAAAACAAAAGCAGCCACAAGGAGATGTTAAAGCAAATTGCAAACAACCTTCTGCCCATCAGGGTTCCTGACAGCTTCCACAAACTGGTTATAAAAAGGGTTTCAGGTAGAAACATAAAGATTGAGGGTTAAGCTTGGCAAGATCTCAGTCCCCTCAGAGAGGTGCTAAATGTCCTGAGGTCCCCATGGAGACACTTGAGAGGTTCTGATGGGATAAATGAGGGCACAGGCTGGGCAACTTGCCTAATTGGGCAAGTTGATGATAGTTTTGACACCGTGTGTGGCTTTGACCAGAAGAGCTGACCCCTGAGATCCAGCTCCAAAGCCAGGATGTCTGGTTACAGTCCTAACGAGTACAGCTCTGAAGGATACTTGAGCTTTAACTCCTACAGCCAATGGTCCTGCTGGTTTTTAGGTCCTTAAATCCAACCCTGAGACATCATTAATGCCCTCAGACTTCATTTTCAGCTTCTCACATGGTGGGCTGCTGCATTTCATTTGGCTGCTCGAACCCAGTGCTGTCCACAAACTGAGAGCTGCTCAGAGAGCTGGTACAACTGAAGCAATAGAGGGTACACAAGATAGTCAGGGCTGCCTTTCTCAGTTACATGGCCCATTTCTCTCAACACAAAACAGTGTGCACGAACCAAAGCCTGTCTAGAATGAGGCAGAAGCTGTAAGCATCCAGCCTCAAGACAAAAAACAGTGGTGAAGCCCATGGATTCATCTCTCCAGAGAGGATTCCAGCCAGTGGTCCCTGTGGCCACAAACGTGATGATCCCTCCAAGAGATCCCACACTCTCTGAAAAGGGCCTCAAAAGCTTCTCCCTCCAACAGAGATCTGCTCACATCACAGAGTGTGACACCTATCCTGCATCAAGATACTTGGGTTGGGGTTTCTTTCCCCAGGAACCAATCTTCTTGCTGTGTATTTGTAGCAGTGGTTATTCACACATTGACACTAGTATGACCTACTCTAGGTGGTCCTGCTCTGGCAGGGAAGTGGGGAGTTTACACTAGATGAGCTTTCCAGGTCCCTTCCAACCCTTGAGATGCTCTGATTCAGAGCCAAAGGGAGATTCCAGCTGAAAATGGTGATGCTCTGTCAAGGTGGGAAACAAGGGAGCTGCTGCCTTGGGCTGGATTGTGTGGACATGGTTGCCCTCTTCTGGGGTATCTCAGAACAGTTCACCTTGGCTTTATGTCTAAAGAGCATCAGCAGTTTCATCACTTATGGAGCCGTGCTCTACTGCCAAACCCCCTTTGCCATGAGCTACATTCTCATTCCAGCCTTCACCCCTTGCTCATTGCTTGAAACTCTTTGAGGAAGGAGTTTTTGTCTCATTAGCATCCTTAAACCCTCATGTTTACTTTCATTTGGGATGTTCTGGATCTAGTTTGGATGACAGAGGTTATCTAGAGGGCAAAGGTCAAGCCCATAGGACCATTAGGACTCCTCCTTCACATATTCCCTGGGAATATTCCCTGTGAGCCCTTGTTTCTTGTCCCTGTAAGGGTAAATCACAGTGAACACCCTTCTTGGGTCCCATTTCAGCAGCAGGGCTGCACAAGCTCTGAGAGCAGGCACTAGGGAGCCCTAACCCTGAGTTCTTTCAATGCTTTGCTTGTGTTTGGCCTCACAACATTACCTTCCCTCTTCTTAAGTTGTTTCCATGCCAACCAGAGCAGCAATAAAAAAAAAATCAGGTGTTGGCTGCAGGGTACGGGAAGGAAGGTGGTTTCATGACAAATGAGGAAACAGAGGCTCTCAAGTTACTCCAGCCCTTACACACTGAGTTATCTCAAGCAGGATGGTTCTTTCTACCTCAGTGCAGAGCTGCCATCAAGTGCAGCGACTGCACAAGTCACTGACTGCACACACATACCTGTAGTGTATGCAACAAAAGAAGTGAGGAGTGCAGAAAAAGCCCCTCAACCTGCAAAAATACCAAAGTCATATGAAACTTTGACCTTTAAGTCAGCAAACATGACAAAACAGCCACTCTTTTTTCACTGGGCAATTAAAGGAGGCAGGGGGGAAAGTGCTGGAGAACACCTAATGCCTGGGTGAGAATGTGGACACAGCCATAGAGTTGTACATGTAATTCCTTGCAGTATTCAAGGGAGATGTGAATATTAATGTTCTGTGTGACCCTCATTCGGTGTAAATGTGGCAGTGTCAGCCACATCCACGTAGATCTTCTCCAGGCTAAGGACAGAAGCTACTGAACCTCAAGTTTCTGAGACCTACCTGATGGCTCTCCATCTTCCATTTCACTCAAGGTTTTGTTTCCCTTGTATAACACAAAACCTCCACCCATTGCAGCCCCCAAAACGTTTGCACTTCAAAATCATTGAGTTTTCCTCTGAGGGGAAGCAAAACATGACAAGTTAAAATGAATTAGGTAATGCTTTAGCCCATATAATTCATGATACCACGGGGAGTGGAAGCACATACATCTCTTCAGCTTGTGCTCAGTTGCTCCTTGTGGACTAGAGCTAATAAACTAGAGAAGCTTGGAGATGAGATGAGGGAGGGGAGGAGTCTCTCCCTCCCTCCTCCCCATTCATTTCTTCATCTTGGAGAAGCTGGCTTAAGGAAAAGGTTACCAAACACCTGGAGCAGCACCTAATTAACCAGAGTGAGATTTTAGCTTGGCAGGATTAAATGCTGACAAGCACCCAGGGTGCTGTGGGTTTGGTTTGCTCGCTGCTGGGAGCAGGGATCAAGTGCTACACTGCACAGCCCTGGGGGAACATAAATCTGGGGGAGGTTTGAAACAACAAGGGCTGTGATGCAGAGCAGAGTTGATTGACATCCCTCTTGTGGATAAGCTGGAATTAGAATGGACTGGGCAGGGTAGTGTGCTGAAAGTTTTTACTGGTCAGACAAGGATGTATCTCCCCTCCAATTCATCGTGATTTCTGCTGGCATTGGGGGATGGCCCAAAGATGCTGCAAAGAACAGAGCACTGCAACGTATTATTCAAAGCAAAGACTAGGGGAAAGGTGGTTTAGATGGAAATAGCAATCATGGGAAAGTCTTGGTGAGCAAATGCTGCTCTGAGAGGACTCCAGACTCTTTTCTGTAAGGCAGGATTGGCCACACTGGCTGATGCCAGGGGATGAGCTGGTTTACTCACTTTTCGTGGGCCTTTGAGTAAACAGGAGGGTAAGACAACACCTCCTCACTGAGTGAGGAGATACAAACTTGTAGGTAAAAGCATCTATGTATAGCTAAAACATGCAGAGCAGCTGCCTTGTCTTGGCTGTCATCAAATGGACAATGCTGAGAACAAGCCTGTGGTGGAAGTGTATGAGCACAGCTCTGCTGCTGTAATTGATTTATACTTGTAAAGACCAGTCCTGTGCTATCTGTCAGGAGACAGACAATCACTTATTACCAGAGCTGGAGGTGTAGAAACATTTCCAATGATACTTTCCTTGACAATCCATCTAGCTTCTAAATATGCTGACACAGAGGCTCTACCTCCTCCCCTCCAGGCAGCCAGTTCCACACCTTTCTTACCTTTAGAGCTGTGTGAGTGCTGTGTGGGCATATTATCAACAGCATTATCATTACCATTATTATACTGTTGTTTCTAAGGCTACTTACACTGAGTTTCCACTGAATATTATGTTCAGGCCTTCATATCTGATGTACTTGTGCAAAAAGAATATCCTTTGGCTGCTCTCTGTGTTAAAAGCCCTGTCTCCTTGGCTCTGATTTCAAGCTTTGTTTCTGAACCAGACTTTCTCCAATTGGTCTTGACCTTACCCAAATGTTGATTCCTAGAAAGTTCTCTCAGGCTTTGTTGCAATATGGGCTAAAAGTTGTCAGACTGTAATATAACCCCCCAGCTCAAGTGGAGACACACACAAGGAGGATTCACTTGCCCAAAGACATTTTAAATGCCTTAAGTTATCTTCTGTTTAGTGCTCCAAAAAGTATTGCTGCTCCCTTACAGCCCTTACATCTGTCACTCCTGCATCTGAGACAGCTCATAGGCACTTCAAATCATAGGTTCATAAAATCCCTGAGGTTGGAAATGACCTTTAAGACTGAGTCCAACCATTCCCCCAGCACTGCCACAGCCACCACTAAACCCTGGCCCTCAGCACCTCAGCTCCACAGCTTTGGGATCTCTCCAGGGATGGGGACTCCTCCCCTACAGCTCTGTGCAGCCTGTGCCAATGCTTTACAACCCTTTGATGATCCTAAAATGACTGTATGCACACAGCCAGATGGGATGAGTCTTATCTTCAGCATCAACAACTTTACCAAAGCCAATGAATGTGGCATTAAAACAAGTGAGCTCACCTGCAGTGTGCTGGGGCTCACACAAAGGGAATGCAGCTGGCAAGTCTCCTAAGTCCCAGTTCTGATGATATCTTCATTCTCACACCTCTCTGATCCAGCACAGTCTGTGATGCAAGTGGGATCCTGAAACTCCCTGCTTCATCCTGAAATGGTCCTTCATTGCTCACCTACCATCCAGGGTCTGCTGGGGAAGTTCATCTTTCACACCACCAGACTATCTTCCCTTTACAAGCAGATGTGAGGGGAAGAGCTAGCTGACTTCCTTCAGCTCCTGCAGAACAGAGGGTTTTCATTAGGGCAAAAAAAAAACACGATTCCACCAAAAATTTCCTCCTCGAACACTCTGGTCACAGTCTGAATGGATCTTTGAAAGTGTTGGTGCCCGTTGCCAGATCACCCAGTGCAACAGTATTTGTGGCCTCTTTTCTCCAAGTCAAACACTGGGGAGTAGATTGCAAAGCCAATATTTATTTAGTGTTTAATCAGCCTTGTTAAATCATCCAGCCCCTGCCAAGATCAGCAGCATAATTTGAGCTCCACACTCACCCACCACCACCATTCAGCTGGTGCTGGGTAGGAGCTGAACATGTTGATGGAGTGCCATGGCCATTAGGATTCAGTGGTGACCATTTATCACACCAAAAAAAATGAGCAGGAGCTGTGTTTTTCTATTTTCTGTGCACCATTAGGCCTGGGGTGTTTGCACTTCATGGATCTCAACTCTGAGCAAATACATTTGCAAAGCTGATTGCAATGGAGCTGAAACAGTTGCAGCCCAGACTGACCAAGGTGTGTAAATCCCAAAGGGAGACAGCACAAATTGTTTCTGGAGGTGTTTTGACTGGTGTTCCCAAAGCCACACACCATCAGCCTCCTTCATGTTGCATTAAAGCTCAATGCATTCTTTAGGAGAGGGAAACCCATTGTGATTTTAAACCAAGGCTGTATTTAGGAAAGCTGAAAGAGGAGAAGGAAAGCACAAAACAACACAGAATTGACACAAGGATGCAACAGATTGGTTGATAAAACATTCACCCAAGGCAGAAGAAACACAGTTTCAAGTAATTGGTCTGAAATTAGGCAGAGGAAGAGCCTGAGGCAAGCTGACTGACACAAAAAAGTGACTGACACCCCTGCCAGGTAGGAAATAGCTGCACTTGTACTTCCACTGTGCTCCAAAACTCAGCTGGAAAAACCTGCCATGAAATAGCAGCTTCATCAGGACCTTCACATTCCTAAGGAAACGTTCCATTTCAACACATACACTTTTCCCAGGCCAAAAACAAGGGTGTCAAAACACTCCTAAACAGCATTACCTTACTCCTCAAGGGCTGGAAGCATCTGTCCAGCAGAGACACGTCAAAGCCTGTGGGGAAACTTCTCTGAACAGAAGTTTTCAGCAGGTTTTCACACACCCAGCATGTTGTAAGGAAGGGCTCACACCATTCTGGAAGGGGTTAAAAACAGGGAGAGAGAGGTTATTTCTCCATTTGGATGTTTTTAGTGTGGTTCTCTTCTGATGTCACAGATTGTTCAAAGCTTTCTGAAGTGGTACCAGTGACCCAAGAAAAAAACTCCGCTCAGGAAAGATCCAAAACTGAGGGAATTTTTGGGGGGGTCTTAAGGAATTTAAGCTAAAAGAAAAGTTAAAAGAAATCCTTCTGAAGCCATTTGAGCTCTGAATGAATCCTAAGGGGTGAGCTCTGGGTTTGGACCCACATGGGCAAATCCAGATGCACTGAAACAGGCATTATATAGAGACAGATCAAGGCAACTCCGTGCTCACAGACCCTTTCAATATCAAGAAGAGGATGAAAATCCAAGTGCCTCACCTTCACAGCACTGTGGAGCTGGAGCTCAGGTGTCTCTGCTCACAGCAGGCAGTGTCACTCCTTCACGGTGCCCGTGTCAACCCAGCCATCATCATCCTCACGACCCAGAACGCCTTCAATTCCCACTGTCCCCAGCCTCCTCTGGCTCCCCTTTGTTTCCCTGTAGCCTTGCCGTGGTCTGAGAGGCGACAGACAGCTCAGGCATCTCCCAAAAAGTTGGTTTGGTTTGTTCCCTCTCTGCTGATTCATAAACTGGAATGGCAAGTCATTCCTAGGTGCCTCCTCAGCAGCCTTCTCACACAGGCTTATGATCAGCTGCAGGAGCCTTTATTTTTCTTGTGGTCAACCACACTCTCCCTTGAAAAGTCTCTGGAGGAAGCATTATATTTCCTCACACAGGCTTTGAACTTGTGGATTAGCACTTTCGAAGCACTTCCTGCACAGAAGGAATTTGTTCTGCAGCCTTTGGGGAAACTTTGGGTTAATAAGACCGAGGGAAACCTGACAGCAAGAGGCCAGTTCCAGTTCCCTTCATCCTAACAGCACACAGGGGTTTTTTTTTTTTGCCTCCTCCCAGGCTTGAGTCCTGACTCAGGATGAGCTGAGTGATCCGTGAGGCTCCAGCCCTACGACAAATGCAAGGCAGCTTGAATTTCTTACCTTAAAAGAACCTCACAGCTACGTGATAGAAGATCAGCCATCACCAAGCAGCTCAACTGGGGTGAATTGCTGCCTTAAAAGCATCAGTGTCTGGATTCAGACCTTCCTTATGTTATGCTGCATCAAATGTACTTCCAGTGGTGAGGGCACCATCCATCCACGATGGAGCAGAGACTGAAGAACACTGGGTTTGTCCTCAAATATTCACTCAGGTGAAACAGGTCAGAAATTAGAAGACCCATTAATATATGTCTGCAGGACGAGTTTGTTGTAGTCCAAATGGAAGGGGTCAAGGTAAGGAGTATGACCCTGATGGCATAGCTGAGATCTCAGCAGTTGCTCCTCTCCCTGAAAGTGCTTCACCTGGAGATGCAGGTTCCTCCTTGTTGCCATTGGCCTATGTCTCTCAGTTTCACTCATGGGCAATTATGGGGGTTTCACCTTCCATTCTTTTCATGTGGACAGATTCAGTCATAGAATCATTTCAGCTGGAAGAGTCCTTTCAGCCCATGGAGTGCAGCCTCTGTCCCAGCCCCATCACGCACCAGCCCATTGCCCTCAGTGCAACACCCACCCAGCTCTGAAACCCCTCCAGGGACGGTGACTCCAGCAGCTCCCTGGGCAGCTGTTCCAATGCCTGACAGCCCTGGCAGCAGAGGAATTCCTCCTCACATCCAGCCTGAACCTCCCCTGGTGACACTTCAGGCCATTTCCTCTTGTTCTGGTGCTTGTTTCTAGTGAGAACAGCCCAACCCCTTGCAGAGCATGAGAAGGTCTCCCCTGAGCCTTCTTTTCTCCAGGCTCAACAGCCCCTCAGCCCTTCCTCATCTGACACAGGCTCCAAACCCTTTCCCAGCTTGGCAGCTGCCTCTGGATCCTCTCCAGCACCTCCACGTCCTTCTTGTAGAGAGGGGCCCAGAGCTGGGCACAGGATTGGAGGTGCAGCCTCACCAAAGCTGAGTCCAGGACAATGATCAGCTCCCTGCTCCTGCTGACAACACTGATCCAGGCCAGGATGCCCTTGGCTTTTTTGGCCACCTGTGCAGTCATTGTCCTACTGTACACAAGGACTTTTTAGGTGTCAGATGTGAACTTGTAAACCAAGCAGAAGCTCCCTCTGTAGGGATGGGCAGACTGACCCTGCACTGAACACACTGTTTGGACACCTGAGAAGCCTTTAATCAACTGGGGGAAACTCTCTCCCTTTTGCAGAAGGGTCCAGAACCATCGACAGCTGAGGTACCAAAGTTCTTAGTCTGATTGAGTTCCCAGGGCACAGACAACCATCTTCATCTGCTGTCCCAGGAACAGGAATTGCAGAGGATGGCTGCCTTTGTGCTCAGGCTGGCAATCTGGAGGCCAGGTGAGGTTCAAGTCCCTGCTAAATGCTCACAGATCAAGGCAAGTTACTAATTCCCTGTTCCACAACTCCTTCTCCAGAAGATGTCCAAGTATTTGCTTCTGTCCCCACGTGTGAAGTCCATCCTTGAGGTTCCCTTCCCTTGCAGGGCAGCTGAGAGTGCAGCAAGAGGCTCTTAGGAGCAGACAAAAAAAAAAGAGAAAGAGCCTAAAACTGGCACTTTTCATTTCATTGGCAATCCTTGGGACATTTTTGCCTCTCTCTTTCCTCCTCCTCACACACTTGCTTGCTCAGGAAAGGAGGAACCATGGGATTTGTGGATTAGAATTGGCTGAGAATTTCCTGCTAATGTTTTTTTCTTAGAAAGAGCCTTGAGTCACCAACATGCAGATATTTCCTNGAGAGGAGAGGAGAGGAGAGTTCTCACAGGGCAAAAGTTCCACAACTGATTCTATGTCAACCTTCTGGTTATTTGCTTTGGGTGCATCTGGGAGAGGAGTTGGGGAGATTTGATGGGAATCTGATTGAAAACTACGTTGGCTGGATCCAGCCACATCTTGCCTTCTTTGTCCCACAGCTAAACCCAGAGTGACTTGAGTAATCTTCACGGCTTTGCAAGAGCTGTGCTGAGATAAACAAGAGCAGAATCATTTATCATGATATCCCTGGGAGAGAAACAAGCCAAGATTGTCACATCAAATCCATCCCTGAGCAAAGAAGGGTATTGCTCTGGTTCGATTGCTAGCCCAGCCTGCAGAGGCTGTCAAGAAAGATGGGAAAGTATTCACTTGTTAGCAGTTTGCATTGCCAATAAATGTCCCCTTTTCCAAGTCAGTGCCCAAGTTTGAGGTCAAACTTCAGAGAGGTTTGTAATAAAACATTTCCCCTACAAAACTGGAGGGGCTTGAACTCAATCAGCAATTCCTAATGATGTTTATTCATGGGAGGTTATTTATTTAGCTGCATGAAGTATGCTGGAGATTGGAATTTCTCCTGGCAAGCCCTGTGAACGTGTCAAGGGAAAAAAAAAAAACCCCACCTCTCTGTTGTGATTGCTGCCAGTGGCAAATCAAATCAGACTGTGCCTGCAATAACTGCCCTTGAGGCAAATCTCTCCAGTGAATTGCAGCTGGACAGCTTGCACGTGACAGTAACACCCAGCAGCAAAGAGGAACCCACCTTGTGTCCATCTAAGATGCTTCCTTGCCTCTCATCAGCACAGAACCTCCTGCATTATAAATCATAGAATGGCAGGGTTGGAAAGGACCTTTAGAGATCATCTAGAAGCAGGTTCACCTAGATCAGGTCACACAGGAATGTGTCCTGGTGGGTCTTGAAGCCCTCCAGGGAAGGAGCCTCCACAACCCCTCTGGGCAGCCTGGGCCAGGGCTCCCTCACCTCACAATGAAATAGCCTTTTCTTATATTTAAGTGGAACTTTTTGTGTTGCAGCTTCATCCCATTACCCCTTGCCCTGTTGCCAGATACCATAGAAAAAGGGATGTCCCGAACTCCTGACACCCACCATTTAGATATCTATAATGTTAATAAGATCCCCCCTCAGTCTTCTCTTGTCCAGACTAACAGTTCCCACAGCCTTTCCTCCTATGAAAGATGCTCCAGTCCCTTGATCATCTCAGTAGCCCTGCACTGGCCTCTCTCCAGTAGTTCCCTGTCCCTCTTGAGTTTGGGAACTCAGAACTGGACACATGACTCCAGATGAGGCCTCACCAGGGCAGCGCAGACGGGGAGCAGAACCTCCCTTGACCTGCTGCCCACACTCTGCTGGATGCCCCCAGGCTGCCATTGGCTTCTTGGCCACGAGGGCACTTTGCTGGCTCATGATCAGTTTATTATCACCCAGCACTCCCAGGTCTCTCTCTGCAGCTGCTCTCCAGCAGGTCACCCCCAGCCTGTCCTGGTGCATGGGGTTGTTCCTCCCCAGCTGCAGGACTCTGCACTTGTCCTTGTTGAACCTCATGAGGTTCCTCTCTACCCAACTCTCAAGCCGGTTGAGATCCCACTGAGTGGCATCTTTCTGATGTTACTGAGGGAAAGGTCATTATTCTTTTTTACCAAAACCCAGTGTGGAGATTAAAGTCTTGGTTGTCCAAGGCTGTGGTGTGATCCTGCAAACTCACACAGCACGGCCTTACTCACAGGGGAGTGTAAAGCATAAGTCAGTGGTGCCAGACCTGAGGTGTGACACTTGTCTGTGATTTTGCATTGGTTCATGTTGGATCTTTTCCTTTACAGCATCACAGAATCTCAAGGGCTTGAAGGGACCTGGAAAGCTCATCCAGTGCATCCCCCCTGCCAGAGCAGCAGCACCTAGGGCAGGGCACACAGGGACTCATCCAGCTGGGTTGGGATGTCTCCAGAGCAGGAGCCTCCACAGCCCATCTGGGCAGCCCCTGCCAGGGCTCCCTCACCTCAACAGGGAAGAAGGTTTTCCTTGTGTCTCTTTGTAACCTCTTCTGTTCAAATGAAACATGATCAAATATATTTCCAGCACCTGAGATGTTGTTGAGAGAGGAGGCAATTAAAAGGAAGGTTTAAATGGAAACACAAGTGACCTCTCTGAGGATTCCTTTCACTTGCTTCCCATTCTAGAGAGAAAATTAGTTCTTCCCTGTTTCCAGCTTGAAGCTGGAGGGTATAAAGTTCACCATGTCATACTAACATCAATTCCCCGACACCTTGCTATTAACATTCAGACACAGAAATGAGAAGAAAGGAAAAAAGCTGGCAACCAAGCATCAGAAATCAACAGTAGCATAGCACAGCCTTTCCCTCGGATCATCTCACATATCCCATGCTCACAGGACATATCACAGAGTCCCGGTGTGCTGGGGGCTGGAAGGGCCCTGCAGAGCTCATCCAGTCCCAGCCACTGCTCCAGCCGCTTCCCCTGGCTCAGGGGGCACAGGAACGTGTCCAGGTGGGGTTTGGAAACCTCCTGAGAAGGAGCCTCCACACCCTCCCTGGGCAGCCTGGGCCAGGGCTCCCTCATCTATATAAGTCTGAAGAAATCACAACTTTTTCAACATAAAATCCCTTTTTTTTTGGCATGTTTTTCAAGAAGAGGAGATGCACATTATCAGTGGAGACACAGCCTGACCTCAGTGATAGATTTAGATAAACATGGACCATATAAGACCACAATAAGCTCTTGAGAGCTCCAGCATGGACCTGCTCACATCAGTGTCAATTTATCAGTCAGTCAGTCCATTTATCAAGAACACGCTTCACCCAGCAACACAATGGTAGAATAAAAACTGTTTAAATACATACATATATATATATATATATATAAAGAGAGTATATGATTCTTTCACTTGAGAGATTTCCTGTTCAAAACCAGTCTGAAGCAGAAATCTGTGCTTCTGTCATGCTCTCCTTCTACCTCATTAAGCCTGGGGATATTTAAGAGATAAAAAGGAAAGGAGTAAGTTGTAAGGAGTGTTGGAGAAGAGCAATACAAATTAAAAAGGCCAAGAAAAAAAAACACCAGAGTATCTGTCTGTGTGTAAAGCACAGCCTTTGAAACCCCCTCACTGCAATTCTTCTGCCCTCTGATTTCATTCTCCTGTCTGTGTGTCAACTGCAGCTTATTCATTGAAGGATTCCTAATGCCGTGTGATACACTTGGAGGGGTTGTGCTGGAGATAGATAATTAAAAGAGGGAATAAAAGCTTCCCCTGTGCAGTGGAGGAAGGGTGAGAAAAGGATGGCTTTGTGGGTTTGCTTTTTCTGTAAAGCTGTTTTTTATTTTGAGGCCAGTACCCCTACTGCAATTATCCATGAAGAGACATGGTCTCTCATTCCTGCCATTACATCCCCCTGAAGTACTGCTGCTGTCATATCCTTGTGCCAACATTTCCTCTGATCCATAGGTGCCAGGCTGAAAGACAGGTATGTCCTTGAGCTGGAGGGTTTCTGGTTACAAGACAACCTGCCAGCATCTGTGAAGTCCTCACTGATAATCCATCACACCGTTTGTATCAGACTTTGGGGACAGAGGAGGCTGGAAAAGGTGTGGTAGGAAAATGAAGCTCCAACATTTCCCTCCTTATGTGCACCTTTGGTTAGTTTGCCTGAGAGATGACAGGAGGCAGGACAAGTGATGGGGGTGCTGCAGCATTGGCTTTCCCTCTATTCCCTGTTTCTTTGGTGGGTTTTCCCTCAAGTTTCAGAGGAGTTTCCCTGCAAATGCACAACACTCTGGCTCATTGCTGCTCACATCGTTCCTGCCAGACGTCAAGGACGATGGTTTGTGGATCGTTTCCTAAACCCACAGCCCCTGCAAACTCTCTGAAGGCCCTGGTAGACAATCTCAAGTCTGGTCTTGCCCATCTCCCTCTCCACTCTTTAAGACTTCACTAACTTAATCCAGAAACCACAATCAAAAGAGCTGCAATGAAGTGGAAGGACACAAGAGATGGGGGAAATAACATCCCTGGATGAGAAAACACCATAGGGCACTGCAGACTTTCTGGGGCAGGTATCTCCTGCCTTCTTCTAGTTGCAACAGTACAGTTTATTCACCTGTTTCCAGGCACTTTAAGTTTTGTCAGGAAGGACAAACTTTCAGCATCACTGCAGAGCTTTTTATTAACCAACTCCAGCATCTGCCTTCCAGCCACTGAAACAGCAATGACAACAACAAACAGAGAGTGGATTGGCTTGAAGTTTATATGGCACAAAGCACTGGCAGCTCAAGAAATGAGAGAGTGTTTAGCTCTGTCCTGGGACTCATTAAAAGAAGGCAGAGACAAGTCAGTCATTGGGCTGGTGCTGGGAAAGAAAAAGGGACCTTTTCTACCTGTGCTTTCAGCACTCTCTGTTTGCAGGGAGAACCTCCTGCCTTTCCCACTTCACCTAAAGCCTCCAAGTGTATTTTATAAGCCTCATAATAGGTTTGGAGGCTCAGTTCGGGAGTTGAATGTTCAAGTGCAGTGCCATCTGCTGCCTGGACAGCCCTGAGGGGAATCCTTATTAAAATAACTCAGCAGCAGTAAAGCTTTACAGCTCATTGGAAGGAATTATAGGCATTCAAGCTAATAAGAAGGATTGCTCCACAATGGCAGGGCAGCTTTTCTCTGTGTGTAGGGGCTTCAGTTCCAAAAGAATCTGCTCTCCAAAGCACACTGTGCAACTTTGGAGTAAAACCTTCCTAGGTGACAATGAGTGTCATAGAATCAGAATGGAAGGGGTTGGAAGGGACTTTTAGAGATCATCTAGTCCAAGTGCAGCTACAGGTTCTACTACTGCTTAAGAAAGACTTTCTGTTTACCAGTTGAGGGATGTGATGAATATGATCTCCCCAATGTCATCTCCTCATTAGCCATCACTCTGTGCTGCGAGGTGAGAAACCTGCTGGAAATCAGGAGACTAAACTCTCCCATGGCAAATACTTATTTTAGTATGAAGAAATACAGGCTTTTGGAACCCTCCCCTCCCAGAAAGGATTGAATCAATTAAGAGTTCAGAGTGGCATTCATTTCCTTTAACTTCAGGGAATCTCTAACACAGGCACCACCCTCCCAGCCAGTAACCAAAGCTCCTCTTAGAGCCAAGGGAGAACTACTCAATTTAGTCTTTAGAGCACAATTCCTGCAGCTGATGTCTGAAGTCAAACTAATTTTCTCCTCAAGTACCTGTTTCTATTTCCTCTGAAGCTGTGAGGGAGCATCTCAGCCTTTGGTGAGTGCTTTCTAGATATCTTTTTTCCCCCCATGACCACACGTGTCCTGAATCATTTCATATGAAATGCAGATTATTTTGACTATGGAAGTGCCATTTAGGCTGTGATTTGGTCACTGGGATGAGAATAAACTCATCAGCACCACAGGGAGCAACAGATAGCCACAAGGATGTGAGATCATGTAAGAGAAAAGGGATACAGGCACGAGCAGTTCCTCACATCACCCAGAATCTTAAGGGTTGGGAGGGACCTCAAAAGATCATCCAGTCCAACTACAAGGAATAAAAGTGATAGAAAAAGGGATGTGGTCTCATTTGGGCCCCAGGGATCAAGCATGATCAGGGTGATGAGGTGAGATCCCTTCAGCTGCCCCCTGGATGTTACAAGCAGGGTTTACAGAACTAAGGCAGCAGAGGACCTCACAAGGGTTTTTGACCTCTGTGGTCAAGGTACATTCACTCTCTAGCCACAGCCATAGCCCAAGCATATCACCTGCCATATGGTTGTATGGTTATGGCTGTAGAGGAAAACACTCCAGCAGCCCTCTTGACTTTAAACAGGCAACTCGAGAGGAATTGGGGCTGCTGACTGCTAAGTCCAGGGAACTTGATGGGCTGAACTCTAGAAGCCAGGAAAATTCAGGTGGTCAAAACCAGCAATAGGAACACAAAGATCTCATAAGTGTATCATGGCATGAATATGTAGAAGGATTCTTCTTGCTTCTTTTCATGGATGGGATGAGGAACAGAACCTTAGCTTTTATAAACAGAATATCTGTTAATTTTACCTTTGCATCTGGCAGGGGGGTTGGACTGGATCATCTTTCAAGGTCTCTTCCAGCTCTTCAGATTCTGTGCTTTCCCTTAAGCTCATATTCATGGCTCACTGAGGGCCATGGGACTGTATCTGTGTCTATACCTGAATTCTCATGCCCAACAGCCCACGTGGCTAACTAGGAGTAAGGTACTTAAACCCTTTAGCCTGAGCTTAGGCCATTTTCTCCTGCAAATCACCACAGTTGTATGGATTCAGTGGACTAGCTAAAGTCCTGATGTCAAAGTTGCACATTACTAATGGGTATCATTTGGTCTCCTATAATTAGAAGTCATCAAGCCCCAATCAACACCCTCTATCTTGCTTCTCTATCAGTAAGCAAATGCTTCTTGGAACTACCTCGTTTTGTTTCCTAACCAGCTGGTACATTAATCCCAGAAATTCAATATTTGCTTGAGATAAAATGTCCTACTAAGAGAAGTGAAAGCCAGAAGGCTCCTGTCCTGAGCAAGCTCAGGAAGAACCGGGGGAAAACATTCTCCCTTTTTGCAGAGCTCAGCTCTGACAATGGGAACAGGGAGAAAACAGCAAACAGATTGAAAAGAGGAGGGGAAAGAATGCAAAGAAATGTGAATGTGGAAAGAAAAATGGGGGTAGGGGTGAGTTGCACATAATGGAGTGTGACAAGCTTTGAGCTCCAGTGACTGTTGAAGGATTTTTCAGGCTCTCCTCTGTGGAAAGTTTGGTCTCATACACCCAACATGCCCCTGGAACTCCATCAGACTGACAAGCAGTGGCTCTAATCTGGTGGCATATGTGACTGTGGCCATTATAGGTTATACAGATGGTAAAGGGTATAGGTAAGATTCATGCCAGGCACTCATGGGCAAGTCATCTGTTTCCCCACATCAGCTGAAACTGCTAGATCCTTATAAGTCCCACCTCCTGTGCCATCTGGATTCAGCTCATACACCATGGCAGGTTACAAACCCACCTTCCATCCAGACATCACCATGCCTCAGAAGTTTTTCTGAGTACTTCCTAACAAGATCCCCAGTGAGGATAAACAGAGAATCCAAAGGTTTCATTCCAGCTCCTGATCACAAGCCCACTACGTTGGTTTTCCTTTCATGCTGATATTAGTGGTGTCTTTCATCCACAGAAAGAGTAAAGTAAATCCTGCTCACGTGCAAACAAATAATAACTAGATTCAAAGCCATTTGACTTTCTAGCTTGGGACTGACCATTTCTAGCCATGCACACACAGCTTGTCAGGTTGCAGGGAAACAGAGATAACATCATTCAGCATATTGAGTGTGAGATGAGGGGTCTTTTGGAAGGTTACAGATAGTCCTCAGAGCTACAATACACAAAGGCTATAGGAGTGTAAAGGAACTCACTTCAAAATCTGTCCTAACATAAGCAACCCTCTGACAAAGACACCTGGAAACCCAAAATGGACTCTTATTTGTTGGTCCACAAGTGTTATGAAAACATCACAGGAGGGATAGTGAAAAAAAGAAGGTGCTCTACATGTCCCTGATCTCAAATGTCCCCTCTGGCCAAGGCAGAAAGTGTGCTGTGAGAACTCAGACCTTCCCCTCATACATCAATGACTACTGTGGGGTATTGTCCCACCTTGATGGGCTTGGGGACTTCCAACAGATAGCATCAACACATGATGTTCTGTCCCTGACAGTGCCCAATGCCTGGTGCATCAGAGGAGGACCTGATGGCCTCATGTAATATCTATGGCATAAGGCAGCTCCATGCAGACACACCCTGGGACAGCTCTGAATACATGTTGTTGACTGGCTATAAACAACCCAAATTTGCCAATGCAACAGGCCTGAGAGGTGACAGCTACCCAGGTTCCATGTAAAGCCACAATGACATCTCTTGGTTGACAGAGTTTCACTAGGTGGTAAGTCTTTGTGTTTGAATTCCCTGGTCCCTTCCCCTAGCAGGAACTCGGTTTGACTATGGGAAGTGAGTTACTTGTGTCAGAGAAGTTTGTATCTTACCCAAAACACTATGGAAATTTTCTTTCATCATTAGATTAAAGGACAAATACATATCCTGGGGAGAGGGACTAGACTAGACTTTCAAATGTCTGGCTGAATGAGAGGAATCATCATCTTTAGCCAAAGGGAGTCCTGAACATCACACTGCCATCCACTGCAGCTGCAAGGAAAGCCAAGCCTTCCAAAGAAAACACGGCTTGCTTGTCTGCTGGGGGACTGAATAAAGGCAATAGAAGGTTATTTTAAACACAGACACTGATATGTGGAAGTATAGAAGTGTCTTAAACTGGAGATACATTTTCCTCCTGACAATAGTTCATTTGCTCTGCTGTGAGGACAGGCTGAGAGAGTTGAGGCTCTCCAGGAGCCCTTAGAGCAGCCTCCAGTCTCTCAAGGGACCCCAAGAACCATGGGCAGGAACTTTGAGCAAGGGCCTGGAGTGGCAGGACAAGGGCTGCTGGCTCCAAAGTACCAGAGGGGAGACTGAGATGAGATGGGAGGCAGAAGCTGTTCCCTGGGAGGGTGCTGAGGCCCTGGCACAGGCTGCCCAGAGAGGCTGTGGCTGCCCCAGCCCTGGCAGTGTGCAAGGGCAGGTTGGATGGGGCTGGAAGCAGCCTGGGCTGGTGGATGGTGTCCCTGCCCATGGCAGTGGGATGGAATAGGATGAGTCCCAACCCAAACCATTCTATAAATGCAAATATCTGAAGTCATTTGAAGTGCCAAAACAAATCCTGCTGAGCCTCCAGAGGAAGCCCATGGGATGCACTGTAAGGAATTGCAAGCAAAGCTGTGAATTTCCAAACCAATTTAGTCACATCAGCTCAGATCATGATTGATCCGTTATCAACAGTGCTTTGCAGTTGCTGTACAGACACATAAGTGTGTCCACAGGAAAGTGTCTTCCTAGGGATGGAAGTCTTACCCAGCCAAGTCATCAACCTGGGGCTTGCAGATGCAATAGAGGGTCTATAGGAAACATCCTCCCCTTGGGCAAGGAGTCCAGATGGAATAGCCCAGGGTATTGGAAATAGCCCCAAACATCTGTGTCTGGGTGACTCAATCTCACACTAGAGACCCAAAACACCTGATGGATCTTAGATGGGTGGTGGAAAAATAGTAATTTTAATCCAACAGAGCCTAGAGACAAATTTATCTGACAAAATGCAGGTCTTTGCTTTAGGGAGAGATGTGCTGCTTAAGCTCATTAACTAGATGACTCTCAATTATAATGAGGTCAGAGATACCCAGCCCACATGTAACAAGCTACCTCTATGTGGATGAAAATGTTAGCTGAATCTCAAATGAGGAACTGAAGGTCATCAACAAAGGTTCATTCCTTTACATGCCTAAAGAGAAACTGATATCAGGCTTTGCCCAACACCTCTCTAGCCAAGAAATGTGTCTGCTATTGCCCCTTTCCATACAACACTGAGGCATTTCCCAATCAGAAGTAAAGGTCAGGTAGAATATCCCTTATAAAGCGAAAGGAAACCATTTTCATCTCGATCCCACAGCGTGGGTGAAAGTTGTTAAGTGGCCCAGGAGCATCTCAAAAAGTCTTTGGCAGAGAGCTGCAATTCATTCTGCTCATCCCCGTCCAGTGCCCTACCTTGAGCTCCTACATCATAGAATTATTTGGGATGGAAAAAGACTTTGAAGCTCATTGAGTCCAAACCCTGCCAAGCCCACCACTAAGCCTTCAGCACCTCAGCTTTGGGTACCCTACCAGGGATGGGGACTCCTCCACCTCTCTGGGCAGCCTGGGACAAGGGCTAACCAGATGCTATGGGTGATGAAGGAGCCTGACGTACACAGGTCATGGGCTTTTCTTAGGTCACACAATAACTTTCCTCTCCTTCCTTCCCTGAGGTCATCAAAACCCACTGAGCAGTGGGGTGAAATCCATCCCTACAAGATAACAAAAGGAGGTGAAAGTCTGAAAACTACTGGATGAAGGAAGAGTAAGTGCAAGTGGATAACTTGTGCCAGGCAGCTGGCTCGAGACCAGGCTGGAATGAGCACCATCAGCCCAGCAGCGCCAAGCCACGGCTGCTCCACGCGCCTCTGCTCAGGAACCTGGGTGTTCCAGCAGCAGCATGTGAAAATATTTAGTCTGCTGCAGAAGGGAATGTTTGGGGAAGAGGAAAAAAAAAGAGAGAGATAGGAAGGGCTGCATTCCTCCAACCCCACAGGCCAGTCCTCCCCACATTCCCTGGCCCCCAGCCAGGCTGCAGGAGGGTCTGGGGGAATCTGGGTCTGTTTTGCTCTCAGATGGAAGGAGATGGAGTGTTGCTCCAGTTAAAAATAAAGAATCAAAGCTAGAGGAATCACAGGGTGAGTGTGAATCCCTGGGTGGGGAAGGGATGAAAATCCTTTATTTGTTTAATCTGCCCTTTGTGTTTGTACTGTCTATTTAGACAGGCAGCCTTCACCTAATAAAGTCAGTCTTCCCATCTTCCACAGCCCAGCATAACACAGCCCAACCTTGGCCCTGACACCTAAAACTGACCAAAACACAGACACTCCTCTGGGAATAGTAATAGCTGCAAATCTAATCCAAGGTACAGGCTAATAAAGAAGAGAGCTGCATGGCTAACAGAAGCAGATGTCCAGGAGAATCAGCTGGTTAACCACTGGAGTCTGTTGCCATTGCTTCAAGAAGTTGGCATTGGCCACAGAAGATACAATGAGGTGATGACAGGACTCATCCAGGTTGTTTCTGCTTTCTCTGAACAGCATCAAGGTTTGGATCATCCACACATCATCCAAATGAGAGAACGAACCACACTGGTGCAACCTGGGTGTGGAAGAAGTTTTTCTCCCATTAAGGTGCTGTGAGGACACTTTGGATACTTGCAGCATGTACCAGTACCATGGGTGTGGAATTGAGTCCCTCAGACAGATAAATGGCTGCAACAGTCCTCAGCATGGTTTTGGCCCAGACCAACAAGCCCATTCCCAAGCAAGCATCCTTCAGAAATCAGCACAGATTATCTCTTCACAGGCAGCTCAGGTGCAGACACCTTGTTTTGTAGGCAATGGAAGTTTAAATGTGGTGACCAGTGTGGATGAAACCATTACTCTAGGAGCTCCTGCTCTGGCAGGGGGTGTTGGACTAGATGATCTCTAAAGGTCCCTTCCAACCCTCAAGATTCTGTTGAGTCTTTAGAAGAACTCACCGGCCACAGCAATGGAACCATCTATGGAGATGAAAGGAGAAGCCTGGCCACAGTGGAACTGGTGAAGTTTTACTCTTGGTGGTTTTCAGGATGGTTTTGGGAGGCTTTGTTAAGTCCATTTCAAACTGAACAGATGCATCAAGCAGAGTGTGGACAGCAGGTCGAGGGAGGATCTCCTCCTGCTCTGCCCTGCTGAGGCCTCATCTGGAGTCCTGTGTCCAGTTCTGGGCTCCTCAGCTCAAGAAAGGAAGGAAAACTCTGGAGTTGAGGGCTACCAAGATGATCAGAGGACTCAAAGAGGGAAGGTCACTACATCTGGGACTGTTTAGCCTGGAGAAGGGAGAAGACTGAGGGGAGACCTTATCAATACTTCAATGTCAAAGGCTGAGAGGCTGAGGCCAGTCTTTTTTCTGCCCAGTGCCAGGACAAGGGGCAACAGGCACAAGCTGGAACACAGGAAAATCCACTTGAACATGAAGAGAAAGTCCTTTGGTGCTGAGGGGAGGGAGCCCTGGCCCAGGCTGCCCAGGGAGGGTGTGGAGGCTCCTTCTCAGGAGGTTTCCAACCTCACCTGGACACGTTCCTGTGTGACCTGACCTAGGTGGGACCTGCTTGAGCAGGGGGTGGCACTGGATGATCTTTGGAGTTTCCTTCTGACACTGACCATCCTGTGTGATGTGCAAGCTGGAACCTCAGATGATTTCTGACCTGAACTTGTGGCCCAGCAGAGAGCTACAGTTGGAATCACTGACGCTGGCTGCATAAGCACTTCATGCTTTGTTCAAAGGCACAAACACCCCTTTTCCCAAAAGGAAACAGCTAAAACCTGGCCAAATCTTTTTACTCTGCCATGTAGCAACGAGATCTAAACAGTACAATGCACTACCAGGAAGCATGACACCAGAATGTGAAAAGCAAAGCTGTTCTGAGTTAATGGGATCCATTTGTTGTATGGGCATATTTTTCCCCCCCCCCCCTCCTCCTTTTGAATATGAGAATTAGGTAAGTGAAGTTGTCAGGCATGCATGTATGAAATGTAATCTGGCTAAGGCCGGCATTCCAGCCAGCCTGGGCTTCAAGAGCTGAGTTATGCATGATAAGTCTTATTGAAATGCAGGCAGCTTTGTCTCCATGACCCACCCCTCTCACTGCTTGGAGGCCAGGATGCACAGAGCCAGGCTCTGTCCTCACCAGCTCAGTGTGAGACTATAGATGTTTCCTTTTTAATGGAGAAAGCAGTGATCCTTGGCTCTCTGAATGGTGCTCTAACCTGGCACAAATACACTCCTTATCACTAACTGGTGTATTACCACTCTGGCTGACACAAGAGTAAAATCAATCCAGAGCCTCTTCATAGAGGCCTCTCTCATCTTTCCCCCAAAGGCTCATAAATCAGCACTGCTAAGTAAAGGAATTTCCCCTCAACACCTCATCACCCTCCCCTGGCCAATGTTCATGTACATACTCACCTTTATTGGTGTGGGGAGGAAAGCCCTGGGGGTTGCTACTACTGGTAAAGAAGAGCTGAGCATTGTGCAGGGCAAAGGACACACTTGGGGTTCTCAGCTTTGCTGGTGGGTTGGGATTGCTTATGGAGGAGGGTCTGGCAAAGGAATCCTCAATCTTGAAAGGAAAAGGGAGAATCAGAGGACAGAGGTTGGGATGATGCAAAAGGAAAGATCAGCCTCTTTGGACTTGGTAACCAGTTGTGCTGATGTGAGGTGTGTGGATGTCACTTGAGGTCTCTCCACTGCAAAGGGGTTTCACTCTCCAAATAAAAGAAAGAGCTGAGGGATAGAAGCACACAATCCTTGAATGGTTTGGGTTGGCAGGGACCTCACAGCTCATGCCATTCTACCCCCCTGCCATGGGACACCATCCACCAGCCCAGGCTGCTCACAGCCCCGTCCAACCTGCCCTTGCACATTGCCAGGGCTGGGGCAGTCACAGCCTCTCTGGGCAGCCTGTGCCAGGGCCTCAGCACCCTCCCAGGGAACAGCTTTTGCCTCCCATCTCATCTCATCTCAGTCTCCCCTCTGGCACTTTGGAGCCAGCAGCCCTTGTCCTGCCACTCCAGACCTTTGCTCAAAGTCCCTGCCCTTGTTTCTTGGGGGCCCCTTGAGGGACTGGAGGCTGCTCTAAGGGCTCCTGGAGCCTTCTCTGCTCCAGGCTGAGCAGCCCCAGCTCTCTCAGCCTGTGCTCACAGCAGAAGGGCTCCAGCCAACCTTTGATAGGATTGCACCAATAAGCATGTTCAACAGTGCCAGGCCCAACACTAAGCCTTGAGGAAAGCCACTTAGCACTGGTCTCCACCCGTGGATACCATCAGACTAACAAAAGGGAGGGTTTGAGTGACAATGGATGGAAGTTCAAACTCCCTCCCAAATTCTGAGCTTCTGCTGGTACTCAATCCATGCACCTGAGGACAATCAAGATGAGTTTCTCTCCTGTTTTCTGCTATTAAATGCCTCAAAGATGTCAGCGATGCTGTTCTTGGAAATGCAGACATCTGCTGCGTGAAATCAGAGAAGGGAAAACATTTTCCAGGAAAGGAAGAGTTTGGAGGTTTACATGGACATCAGGGTCCCCTGCTAAGTTTAGACACTACACTTGGAATGACCCAGTACTGAGCTTGTTGACTCTGGCTGGTACCTGCCTTGATCATTAGCCATGACTTTTGTTTGCCTGTGGCCAGCTGTCTCAACCATTTGGCTCTTTCTCAAAAAGATATCCATCCATCTCTTTCTTTCCTTCTGTGACAGCACCGCCTGCTTCATGGACACACTGCCAACAGCAGAATGAAGCATAGGCCTCCACGTTTCAAGGTTAACTGAGCTCTTTCTTGCACAAGCCAAGCAGCCTCCAACCTGTTTGCTACTTGCAGGACAGAGCACTTCCAGGCATTCAAAGAACTGCAAGGTGAAACTAAGGGATCAGACACACATCCTCACTGAAGGGTAGCCTGCTTTGTGTGTGACCCATTGCAAGCAGTGGTGCAGCAGGTGAGATCATTAAGTGCTGTAGCAGAGTGGCTGACACCCCAGAAGGCTGGAGGGCTGGGCACAGAGAGAGATCTGATGACATTCAACAAGGGCAAGTGGAGAGTGTTGTATCTTGGAAAGAACAACCCCATGTAGCAGCACAGGCTGGGGAGTGAACTGTTAGAGAGCAGGAGAGGGGAAAGTGCAGGGCCACAGAGATGATGGAGTGGAGCATCTCCCTTGTGCTGAANGTTCCAAAGCAACACAAGGCAAAATTCCTCACTGTTCAGGTGAGGGAACCCTGGAACTGGCAGCTATTGCCCTGCTGGAAGGGGTCTATAAACCCCTGCTGAGATCAAGCATGCATTCCTTGAGCAGTCTGCAGCAGAGCTGTGTTTCACTTGTACCAGCCATGAGGCACCTGCACTGGCATCATCCTTATTTTACATCCAGATGTGAACATCAATACAGAGATGTCAACCTGAACCAGGTGGACACAAACCTGGATTTCTGTAGGCAAAATAGCTAACCAACACTTTCCAATGCATGGAGACTGTGCTGAGTATATCCAGAATAGCTCCCTGACATGAGGATCCCTCTTAAAAACCAGCCTTACCTTTTGATCCAATTGCTCCCCAGACTTCCCGATGCAAGTCTCGCAGGGTTGTTAGCAACCCACCCTCTCCTAAGAGGCAAAACTGAGAGCTACTTGTTGACTTGGCTTCTTGTTGAGCCTTTCTGCCTGCCTGCAGATCTTCTATCTACAGCAGAAGAAACCACTCATTAAGGTAACAGGGTTTTACCTGGGGGTATTGATGAGACACAGCTCCCCACATCCATTTATACCTCAATTAATGTCATGCCCAGCCTACAGTCAGGTTACCTGAGCTGCCAGCCGGTCTTTTAAATACTTACATGCACCNAGCATGCATTCCTTGAGCAGTCTGCAGCAGAGCTGTGTTTCACTTGTACCAGCCATGAGGCACCTGCACTGGCATCATCCTTATTTTACATCCAGATGTGAACATCAATACAGAGATGTCAACCTGAACCAGGTGGACACAAACCTGGATTTCTGTAGGCAAAATAGCTAACCAACACTTTCCAATGCATGGAGACTGTGCTGAGTATATCCAGAATAGCTCCCTGACATGAGGATCCCTCTTAAAAACCAGCCTTACCTTTTGATCCAATTGCTCCCCAGACTTCCCGATGCAAGTCCAGCAGGGTTGTTAGCAACCCACTCCTAAGAGGCAAAACTGAGAGCTACTTGTTGACTTGGCTTCTTGTTGAGCCTTTCTGCCTGCCTGCAGATCTTCTATCTACAGCAGAAGAAACCACTCATTAAGGTAACAGGGTTTTACCTGGGGGTATTGATGAGACACAGCTCCCCACATCCATTTATACCTCAATTAATGCCATGCCCAGCCTACAGTCAGGTTACCTGAGCTGCCAGCCGGTCTTTTAAATACTTACATGCACCTAAACCCAATTATCTGGCAGTGATACCAGCTGACAGAGCAAGAAGAGCCCATGTGCTGCAGGTTAAACTCTCCTGCAGACACAGAGGGGTGGGAATTATCTCAGGCTGCATATTGGGAACAGCCTTTGGCTTATATTGACCTCAAATCATGCACAGGGGGGGATTTTTGGAAGCCTGCCAGTTGTCCCAGGATAAAACCATGCCAGGGAACATGCTAACAATTCAAAAGTACAAACACAGCCACCTTACAGTGCTTAGGAACACTGCCTGGCAGCTTTACCTCAGCAATACAGACACAGGCTGCATGGCCACACGGCTCCTTTGCAGAGGTTACTCTGCTCATACCTGAACACACCAGCACAAGGGTTTCACTCAGCAAACTTCCCTGCTTCCCTACAGCTGAGTGCCTCATCACGTCACTTCAATCTCAAGCAACCCTTTGTCTTTCTCTGTGACCTCCACAAAGCCGTGGGGCTGAGGTGCTGAGGGCTATGGGTTAGTGCTGGGGCTTGGACTTGATGATCTTAAAGGTCTTTTCGAAGCAAAATGATTCTATGGTAATAGCACCTTGGCTCTTCAGCTGGTGGCTTGGTGGCTTGGTTTGAAATCATTGCAGTCCCTGGGAGAGGGACTTGTTATCATCTCCAGCATCCTTGCTGTCCCCATCCACATCCTCATCTGGCCCAGGGAAAACAAGCCCAGGAACCCCACCCTTGCCCATGTGTCAGCCTCCATGGCAGGTTGGGAGGTGATTCATGTTGGCTGAGCTCATGTAGTTCCAGGCAAGCATCAGCCTGATGTAAATGGCCACATGAAATCCAGAAGCGAGCTAAAACATTCACAGCCATAACTGTTAATGAAGCCAGCTCCCAGATTTCCAAGTGAAAGCTCAGAAGCATCAGCTATTTTGGAACCCAAAAGCTTTTCTCCACTTCTCCATGAGAGAAGCCCCTTCCTGTTAGCACACTGTCTCTTTGCTGCTTTCCCAGATGCTGTCCTAAAAGCAAACCCCCTCTCCCCCCACACACACACACCTCCAGCCTTCAAAGAGAAACCACTCGCCTATGCTGGAGTTTGGTACAGGAAATTAGCTCTGGAGGGATGGATGATGCTGGTGTTGTGCTTACACAATCCCAGCCCTGCTTTAATTGAGAAATAGATGTCTTTTATAAGGCAGCAGGGAAGAAAATAAGTTAGTGTTACCTAATAGGCAGCATAAATAAACTATAGCAGGGACACGTGTCCACATTGAAGAGGATGGTTTGAACAGTTCCCAACTCTTCCAGCACAAGATATTCCTCGTGAGCAATGATTTTACCCATCCTGATCACACCAGTGACTTGTGCAAGTGGTCTCTTGCCTGCAAGAGAGGAAGGTACCGCAGTGTGGCATTCAAGATAAAGACGTTCAGGAGCCTTTGCCTGAGTATCCCAGGCTAAGGGCAGATTATCATCAAGATGCTGCCTTTTGCTCATATACAACATTCATCCTGACCTCTGCCAGAGAAGCCTGTGCACCCCAAAATCTCATCTCCCCTTTCAGCTCTGCCAGGTGGGAAGATCATAAAGGCTGGCCTCTCTCCTTTCTATTCCAGTTACAGCACTGCTGTTGATTAAAACCCCAATGCTCTGTGTGATACAGAGAGCAGAAGGGCCCTGTGAATGAATGCAGGAAAGCTGCTTTTGCACCTTTGTGTTCCTCAGGGATCTGACTATGTGAAGCACAGGAGAGTAAATACATCTGTGGTAAGGAAAGCTGAAGGTGAGTTGGGCCAGGAGACAAACAGGGACTTGAACAAATGCAGTTGAGAAGTGGGAGTTGTTTAAACAAGTGTATGAAACGCTCATAATTCCCAGGCAAGAAGAAAGAAAGAGATGTCTTCTCATGCCAACCCAGCTGGCTTGTGGAAGACATGAACAGTGCAAGAGGTAAAATATATCAACAAAGTCACTTTTATTTACTGCAGCATTAGCAATGGAGCCAAGTTTCATTG
The DNA here is from genome assembly GCA_013401255.1 of Urocolius indicus. NCBI lineage: Eukaryota > Metazoa > Chordata > Aves > Coliiformes > Coliidae > Urocolius > Urocolius indicus. The sequence goes on along the minus strand of WBNH01011241.1, from coordinate 38,107 downwards.
GCTAGGGTTCTGCAGCCTGTCCCTGTCACATCACAGTGTGAGACAGCTTCTCTCTTGCACACAGCATCCCCTCCTTTCCCTGCTGCAATGCACAGGCCATCACCACCTCCTCTCCACCCCATGTGCTGCTCCAGCCAGGAGGGTTCCTGTGTGACCTACTCTAGGTGGTCCTGCTCTGGCAGGGGTGGGAGGTTGCACTGGATGAGCTTTCAAGGTCCCTTCCAAAAGCTTCTGTGCCCCATGCTTGCTGACTGCTCCAGCTTTCAGCTCACAAAAGACAAGTGGCTGAAATACAACTGCCTGCGTTTTTGTTCCTTGCTGCTCTAATCACTCATCAACATCCATCAATTCCTGTAGGTACCTAATTCCTAGGAGAGGAATTCCTTCTGTCTGCTCCAGGCAGTGGCTTCACCCAGCACTGGGGAAGAGAGAAGGCAAATCAGTGTGATCCTATCAGCCCTGCTTCCTGCACAGCCCAGCTTCAAAGCTAACCAGGGGAAGGGGGAGAAGGCACAAGGCAAACCATTTTGAAGGCATTAAATGGAGAAATATGATGAGAGAAGCTTCATTCCAGAGCTGTCAGGACCCCAAGAATTTGTTTTGAATGGTTTTTAGAAAAGACAGACATTGTAAGAGAAACAAATGGTCGTTTCCAGCCATGGATGATCAAGCTTTGAGGAATGATGGAGGGGGGGAAGGAGCATTCAATACATATTAGTGTCCTGCAGTTAGCAAGGCACAGCAAGCTGGGCTTGTATCATGACAAACAACCTCCCAACCCACCTGTAATGACAAAAACAGCCTTTAATATCATCTCCTAGGCTTATCCATTTGTAAGTCAGTAGGTCCAGGTGCCTCCCTGAAGAGCTGACTGGCTGCAGCACCAGTGCTTTGGCAGTTTCCTAAGATAACTAAGCCATTCTCCACACACATGCAAACTGATTTCAGGGCTCAGGAATACACTCCTGCCCTCCTGCCTCTTTATTCACCTGGAAAACCAGTCTGGTTGCTGCTAGTGCCAAGGGAGCGTGGGGATAATCAGTGAACATCACAGAGAGGAGACGTGCACAAAATATCCCAGCAAAGCATGAACATACCTTTGCCTTACTCTTACACTCTTGCCCAGATACCTGCTGATGGCCACGGTGGCAGAGGGGATGTTGGAACAGGGGAAACCTCAGACTGGACCAGAATGGGCTCTCCCTGGCCTCTCTGCAGCTGGGGAGCCCAGCACTGGCCACAGGGCTCCAGCTGAGGCCTCAGCAGCTCTGGCAGAGCAGAGGGGCAGCACAAGCTCCCTGACCTTACTGCCTACACTCTGCTGGATGCTCCCAGGCTACCACTGGCTTCTCACCCACATTGCTGCTCGTGGTTCTTTGCATTGCCAGGTCCCTCTCCTGGAGCTGCTCTCCAGCAGGTCCCCCCCAGCCTGTGCTGGTGCAGGGGGCTGTTGGTGCCCAGCTGCAGGACTCTGCCCTAGCCCTGGATGACCCTCAGCAGGTTCCTCTGTGCCCGGCTCTCAGCCTGCCCAGCACAGACTCTGGTACATCAGCCACTGCTCCCAGCATGGATTTAAGGAAAGAGAGACCATCCTGTGTTTATACTGAATGAGTGTGGTTGGTAAAACCCAAAGCACAGTTAATGTGCACAGACAGGGGCCTTTCTGCAAGAGAGAGATGGAAAAGACAAGTGTCCACTGCAGGCACCACTGAGGGAGAGAAGGTTTGTGTTTTACAATGAGTTGCACAAGACGATCTGCAGCAGCTCCCTTCTCACCCTACAGTCTGGAATGAGAGTCATTACGTTTCTGGATGTCCCTCACCAGTTATTATATCATTATACACTAATCAGACAGCCACTCACACTTGCCCGTGTTTACTGCCTGTGTTACTTTGCACATGATGAACTCAAGGCATGTTTTTTTCCTTCACCCTGCAGCTCCCCACTGAAACAAACACTGAAAGCTGCCACTGAAAAGCCTTCTCCAGTGTCTTGTTTGTGTTGCAAATACTTCTCCTTCAGGATGTTGAGGGATGTGTGTACTTAACCCCATCTGAAAGTCAAATGAGTTCCCTGACTATTCTGCTGGTCTAATTAGATTCCCTTCATTTATTAAAGAAGGGCCAGATGGCAAATATCCTCAGGGCCACTTAGTGATGGAAAAAAAAGATAGCTATATTTCTATGTTTTGTTCATCACCAGTTGTCTCCACCACGCTGCAAACAACTGCCCATCAATTTTCCTTCCCACATGGTAACTTCAGAGCGCTGCAGATCACAGCAGAACTGCCAAGTTCCTCTTCTTACAACCTTCCTAAGTGCTATTATTAGGGTTTTATTGGGATCCAAAACTACTTCATCAGACTCAGCTCTGCCCGGTGGTTTTTTACAAGCTCAGCCACTGACAACACCCTCAACACAACAGCTTCATCTCTGCACTGGTGTCACAGTCACCAGGATACTGGGTGTTTTGGCCATCTCACACACTCCCAAAGAAACCTTCTTCTTTTGCTGTGGGACACAGATTTCTGCACCATCCCTTCATCCCAGAGCCTGCTGTCTGCAAGGGTGGGACAACTCCCACCTTTCAGTCCTCTACAATGCAGTTCCCCTTCCTGACATGGAGATGTTCAAAGGTTAAACCTTCTCAAGCTGAGCAGAGAGCTGAAGGCAGGTTTCCCATCTCTGGGGTGTGTGCCCTAGAAGCAGGTCTCTCTTGCCAGAAGTGGCATCTCCTTCCCCACCCATTTCCCCCAGAGAAATGAGTAATGGAGCTGCCTCCTCCAATGCCCAACATCTAAGCCTAAGGCTTGGGAATTTTCCTTCCACATGGTTTATGCTTGGGGTGGTAATGGCTGAAGGTGAGTTTGGCTTCTCAAAGCCCCCAAGTAACACCCCTGCTCTTCACTCAAACACTCTCACTGACATGCAAATGTCTCTATGCTCCCATTTGGTTGCAGCAGGTCACCCAGGGCTCTCCAAAACAGCTCCTCAACATGGTTGAGGGTCAGCACAGGTCAAAAGAACAGCCCCCATGGATTAAGCCACATCATTTCGGTCATAAGAAGGTGCACAGCAAGATATGTAACAGTCAAGCTGCTGTTAGATGCCAACTGTGTTGTGTGAGAGGGCAACTTCACCCGCATAAGTTCAGGCTGTCCTGTGCTACTCAACCTCTGTGTGTATTTAGCACAGAACACAGACGTACCTTTTATAAACCCATGTCAGAAAGGTAGACTCTTCAAATCCCATCTAGTCCCAGTGGTGCCAAGATCTTACAAGCCCCTGCAGGATACCTAGACTCAGCACAACCTCACCTTCCAAGCACAAGCTCTAGCAATGCCAGTTTTATAGCCCAGTGATAACCTACTCAAGGAGATGCAGAAAACCTGTGTTGACATCACCCTTTCTGCTTATTTGGGGCAGAAGGTGGAGTCTCCATCTCCCTCAGGGGGTTGCCTCCTGTCTCCTGAGAAACTTTTCTCATTACCTGCTGTCAAACCTGTCCCTCAGAGGTGCAGCAACTCAGTGCTCGTGAAAGCAGGGACTGCATCAATCCTTTAGCTACCGGAAGAGAAAAGCAATCCCAACTTAGTTCTCTATCTGTTGGCCTATTTTGTGGTTATCCCTTCTAGATGCCTAATGGAACAGCTTGCCTAGATGGGAGTAAAAAAGGAGAGTTGTGTGTCTTTTAGTTTGGGGTGAGGTTTCTTTGTTTGTTGCTTTGTTTTTCCAGCTGTGTGAAGTTTGACTAAGGAAAAAAAAAAAGATGTTCTGCAAAAGCCTTGTGCTGTGACTCAAACTAAAGCAGCTGCAGAGAAGGGGTTGTTTGGATACTAGGAGTGGAGAGGTCTGCTTGGTTCGAAGAGACTAAGATGCTTTGTTACTTCTAGGGCAGCTAAGCCAAGGGCAAAGCTGAATGAAACTGCTGAAAAGAAATCTTATCAAGGGAAAGAAGAAAGGTGTGGAAAGCAGAAGAGTGTTCCTGAAGTGGACAGGAGATGCACAGCTCTCTTCATGGCTTCACGTTCCCATCCATCACAAGGGGATTCTTTCCCCAAAGGCCAGTTTTACCCATTGAAGCTGGCAGAAATATCACCTCCATCAGTCCCTGGGCAGCAGAGGATTATCACACTGTTTTCTTTCTCTGTACTTAGTCACCCTTCCCTTGCAGATCCAAGCTGCAGTGCAAAGAAGGGTCAACAGTTATGCAGGGCTCTGGGTTACTTCTAAACACAATAAGTTGGGAACAAGTCCTAGGTGGGAATAAGCCATGTCATGAAATGATTCAAGTTTAGAGGCTGAGGTCACAGCTACATGATCTGTTGACCCCCCCCCCACACCACCACCAAATAGATCAGAGAGCTCCATCCCTCTGCTTGAACTGGCTCAGAATACCACCAAGTGAAGCTGCTTTGCCTCGTGTTTTTCTTCTCCCAGTCCAGGAAACACATTTATTCTGTGTAATGAAAATGTTTAGACACAGGCAAAACAACAGAAGGAGAAAAGTGTTTATTTCAATGACCTTTTCCAGCTTTCCAGGAGGAAAAAAAATCAGCCCCCAAAGCCTCCATTGCAATTACTCTCTGCATTTCTTCTCTTTCTTTGGGCTTGGGCTTCTTTTCCTTAATGAAAAGCATCCATTTTGGAGGTGTTTTCCAAGAAAGCTTTGTGACAAGGTTTTGTTCCCTGAAATGAATGAAGAAAGGAACTCAAGGGCTGCCAAAACAGCCCACATCTGGCCCAATTAGGCTTTTCTTTGTTAACCACTTGTGATTTCCTTCAGGCTCAGACAGACACAGCACACAGGGCAGGCTGATGCCAGCCCTAAACCATCCAAATCAAATGGTGTTCAGTCACTTGCTGCTCTGGGCCAGCAAAGGTCAAGATTCTGATGAGAACTGTGTGTGGTGGGGGTGGAAAAAAAAGCCTGGAGAAGACATGATCCAACTCTGCTGGGATGTGGAATGGTTCTTCTTCCTCCTGACTCTATTTGTTCAATGCAAAACAGGATCCAGACTTCTTTCAGCACCCTCGTGCCCTTCTCTCTTGGTTTTTATCTCCATCACAGCTCCAATGCCACATCACAAGCTGGGTTTGAATGGACCTTCCTGTGAACACATCACTGCCATAGAAGCACAGAAGAGGTTGGGTTGGGAGGGACTTTTCAAGGTCATCTAGTCCAACCTCAGGAACCCTACTCCATCCAACCTGAACTTGAATGATTCCAGTGTTGTGTCAATCAGCTTTTGCTGTTCTACCAACCTTCATTGGACAACTGGGCATCCCCAGTGCAGTATTTGTCATTCCCATCTTCAGGCAGAGCTTCCCCTAAAACCACTGGAGGCTGGGCCAGCACTGTTATCACCTTTGGCTCTCTCGTGGATCTAATGCTGCTGATGGCATTAGACCTGCAAATGCTTTGTACAAGCAGCACTGACACATGTGGATGTGAAGGAGGTGATGCCAATCTGCCCTGTGCTGAAGGTGCAGCACATGGCCAGAAATGAATCACAGAATCATTGTGGCTGGAAAAGACCTTGAAGGTCATTGAGTGCAACCACTCACCTCACAGTGCCATGGCCACAACTACCCCCGGCCCTCAGCACCTCAGCCCCACAGCTCTGGGATCCCTCCAGGGCTGGGCACTGCTCCAGCTCCCTGGGCAGCCTGGCACAGGGGCTGACACCCCTCTCAGGGAAACAGTTCTGCCTCAGCTCCAGCCTCAGCCTCCCCTGGGCCAATTTGAGCCCCTTTCCCATTATCCTATCACTCATTTCTGGAGAGAAGTGACCAAACCCCCATGGCTACAGCCTCCTGTCAGAGAGTGCTGCTGTCTCACCTCAGGCTCCTCTTCTCCAGGCTCAACACTCCCATTCCCTCAGCCCCTGCCCAGCACCCTTGTGCTCCAGTGTCAATACTTAATTGTCTTCTGTTTAGATTTGCAAATCTGGGGGGGAAAAAAACCCCACTGCTCAGGAACATTGCAGGGGCTGAAACGATAGAGTCTGAGGAGCACTGCCAGGAATTCCTTCCTTCAGAAGCCAGTTGTGAATGTAAACCCCTGGCAGCAAGCTCATTTCTAGCAATAACAGCTATGTCATGTTTCCTGGAACACAGGCAGTGTGGAGTATCATAGGAAAAGGAAAATAAACACCAGTCCACTTTCTGAATCACCAGCCATAAATTCTCACTGAGGGGAAAAGAAAAAAACCACCACACACACACATACACACACAAACACAAATCCCACACCCCTCAAACAAAGTCAATCCAGCACCAGAAGAGCTCTTCGAGCCCCTCAGCTGATGTGGCAAATGGAGGCAATATCCCCTCTTTGCCAAGCTGAGATGAACCCACAGCACTGAGCGATGCGACTGGAACCAAGGCCAACCACATCCTCCTTTCCCTGCTTGAAGTGGGGCAGGTTGTAAAGCCACTCGTTCCATCTGTTTTCTCTGGGTTTGAAACCCCAGATCTTGCCCCTTTCATGAGACCTTTATCACTTTTTCTCTCTCCTTTTTTAAGCTGCTTGCTTTGGAGAAGAGATGGCAACTCACGTTCAACCCCATGACCCTGCCTCCTGCAGTGGCCACAACTTCATTGAGTGTCCTAATACCAGGGGTTTATCCTGGCCTTGTGAAAATTAACAGAGCACAGCAGAAAGCAGGCTGCTCTGTGCCATCAAAGCCTCTAAATGCACCAGGAGCAGCTCACACCTAACAGCCTGTAGCACTGGGGATACACCCCAGGTGTCTGTCCCTTGAGCTATGTAGATGGCTGGTGCCAAGGGAGTTCAGGTTTTGACTTCAGTTTCATGCTCTGTGTAACAAATAGCACTGGGGGTGCGTTGCATCAAGCCATTTCAGTTGTGAGACCACCATGGAGGTGGCTGTCTTGGTGAACACAAGCAGGGCTGGATCCATTCTGGTTCTACAGTCAGGCCGTGGTTTCATTCTGCCCAAGTCAGAGCAAGCCAGGCAGCGTAAACCTGGGCAATTAGACCTTCAAAACTCTCCTCTCTTGGCTCACAGTAACCAAGGGAAAAATCTCAGAATGAGCCATCTCCACCCCTGAGTGTTCTACCTGGAGGCATTGGAAGGGATATTCCCATGCAACGTGGTGGCTTCTATGTGGTACCTACATACCCAAACTCCAGGAGCTTCACGGATGGACCAATGAGTCCAAGATGGACTCAATGACCTTAAAGGTCTTTTCCAAATGAAACTATTCTCTGGGTCTATGGTTATGAGATGCCTCTGAAGGGCTGCAGGGAGGGTCCACACTGCCTCTGCCATCCCAAGCCCTCTGAAGCCGTTCCAGCAGGCTGAAGGAGTCACGGAGGCTGCCTGGTCGGATGGCTCTCAGGAGTGATGGAGGAAGATCAGTATCTGCATGCTTCAGAGGGACAAATTGTTAAGCTGGGTATGAGCAACAATAGAGGCTTTGAAAGCACGGGTGACCAACTGCACCTGAAGCATTCCTCACTGCATGCTTCCCCTCATTACAGCCCTGTTAATCACCCCTCTGCCTGTCAGCGCTGCAATGCTATCGTCCTTCAGCAAGGCATCAAACCAGAGCTGCAGAGGGATGGCTAACACCAGCCTGCCCCCCCTTTCTCATCAACATCAAAGGCAATAAAGGAAAAAAAAAGACAGAAAGCCTGTTTGGGGCTGCATTGTGCTGCTGGGAAAGGATGGCAGGCAGGCGTCTGGGCTTTGTGAAGCTTGGCTGTGCAGACAGCTCAGGCCAGACAAAAACCTTTCCAAGCATATCCAGGGGCAGGTCAGGTGGGTTTCCTTCCACCAGTCTCTGTTTTTCAAGCCTTCTGGTCTATTTTTTCCTAATTTTCATTAATTTTGGTGCCTGTTGTAGCTGTGCAAAAGCACAGCCAGGTTTGTGCCGTGTGGTTTTGTCAACGTGGTCTTGGTAAGACGTTCCATCCGACCCAGCTCCCGATGGGAAACTGGGGTTGTGAATGGTTCCATGCAGCCAGCTTCCTAGGGGGAAGCAGAAGGATTAAACCTAGGTGTTTTAAGCTAGCCATAAGAAAGACACACAGTGGAAATGTTTTGGTAAAGGTGTATAGCTGCAATGCAGCAGCACCTAGAGCAGGGCACACAGGGACTCGTCCTGCTGAGGTTGGGATGTCTCCAGAGAAGGAGCCTCCACAGCCCATCTGGGCAGCCCCTGCCAGGGCTCCATCACCCCCACACTGAAGAACTTCTTCCTTGTGTTGCTTTGGAACCTCTTCTGTTGCAGCTTGTGCCCGTTGCCCCTTGTCCTATCATTGGCCATCTCTGAGCACAGCCTGGCTCCAGCCTCCTCACACTCACCCTTGATGGGTTTGTAACATGAATGAGCTCACCCCTCAGGCTTCTCTTCTCCAAGCTGCAGAGCCCCAGCTCCCTCAGCCTTTCAGCACAAGGGAGATGCTCCACTGCCTTCAGCATCTCTGTGGCCCTGCACTGAACTCTCTCCAGCAGCTCCTTGTCCTTCTGCAACTGAGGGTCTCAGAACTGGACACAATGAGATCTGGGACACAACTGAGATCCAGGACACCACTGAGATCCAGGACACCACTGGGTGAGCTACCATAGAGGCAAAAAGCATCTGACATCTGCCACACTGTCTAAAGAGACAAAATATGAAAGAAAGCACTTCAAAGAGACCTGGTCAAGGTCAAAGAGCCCTGCGGTGCTCGAGGAACAACAGCACCTCCATCCATCAGTCCTAGGTGAGTGTCTCAGCTGAGCATCCCACCTCAGGGGCTGATCGAAGCCATTTGACCCTAACACAGAGCAGTGGCAGGGTGTCTGCTGGCAGGGCTTTGTTTCTCCAAATATGGTCAAGAGCCTGGCTTTCCCCTCCAGTAACTTAGGCCCTTGCTTGGTACAAAAATAGCCAAGCAGGCCAGACACGTTGTGGGCAGGACGCTCGTGTTCCTTCCCATGGAGCCATTTGCTGCGAGTCGTCACCCTTGAGGATCCTCTTTCAGGGGCTATGTCAGCACCAGGGGCTTCACCAGGCTCTCCCAGGCCACATCTCTTTCCTTGCTATCTGGGGCTTGTTGATCCTGGCCCAGCACCTGGGAACAGGCTGGAGGCCAGCCTAACAGATTGGCATGTGTGCAGGGCAGGGAAGGAAGCTGAGCATCTGGCTTTAAACGGCGGGGCTCAGGTTTCCCTCCGAGGGTGTTGACAGGAAAATGCATGCTGCAAGGGACTGCTAAGGGAGGGAGTAGGATGCCTCTGAGGGATTTGTGGAGACAATTTCACTCCTGAGGTCTTTCCTTCCTCTCTCCCAATCATCACAGAGCCATAAAAAGGGATGTGAACGAGAGGGTTCGTCTCTTGAGAACCCCACGGACACAGCAATGGAACCTCCGTCCAAAACTCAACCCATGGGGGCTCCAGAGGAATTCAGATCCGTCCAATGAATGCCAAAGGCCTCAGCAAGTGTCATTCTGTGTAGCTGATCACATGAAACTGGGTCTTATTGCTGGTAGATGTCACCGGGTGCCACAACTTCAGCTTTAAGGTCAGCAACTGGCCACGGATGAAGAACCTCACCTGCAGCACCCTCCCCGAAACAGGAGCAAGAAAGGAACCCTCAAGAGTGCTTAACTGAGGAGTTCCACACAACCCTTACTTCCCTGACACATTGGACTAGACTTCTCTTACCACCTTTAGCCACCTAAAGCCAGGCAGGCAGTTTAAGCCAGCCTTTTCAGCTCATTCCATGCTCCAGGAAAGCAGATTCACAGAGCTTTGGTGCATCTTGCCTGAGGCAAAGCATCTCCTGGAGGCTGCCTGCATTCCCTGGCTGCACAGAGCTCAGATGAACCTCTCAGATGACTGTCCCTAAAGCAAGATGAATCCCACTGCTTTATGACACTTCCCTTTTCTCCCATGTACTCCACAGCAGTAGCTTCCTCTCAGCTTTTGGCACAACTCAGCCCCGTTAAACAGTCTGAGACCCCCCCAGACCAGAAACCTTAACGGCAACCTATTATCTAGACATGGCTGTGGCAATGATTTTGCTCCTTACTGCTCTAAAAAGCTTTCCAGAGCTGCTAAGGAATGACAGAAAGGTTATTTAATAGGCAAGGGCTTGGCTTCTGCAGAGGCAGCTGTAGCAGTCACAAACAGAACCCTTTGCTGCCCGTTGCCTCCACAAAGAGAAGTGGTGGCATCTCTTTGGACTCCTTAAGAACTGATGACCACAGAAGTTGTGGGGCTGAGGGGAGAGCCCTTGGCTTATTGCAAACCATGTGGTGTCACCTCCTCTAACGCTTTCCTTCGTCTGAGCAACTGCTGTGGTGAGAACACAAGTCATGTCACCATGACTCCCAGGCAGAGGGCAAAGAAAACCACCTGCATTGGTCAATGGGATTTCATTTCTTTCTTTGCATCAAACCCCAAGCCTCAGAGGTTTTGCAATGGGAGAGAAGCTGCTGGCGAAACAAAGCCAGAATATTCCATCCTGTAAATAGAGCTTGGTTTGGTTTGTAGTGGTCAAAAAGAGAAAGAGAACTAAAGAGTTAAACAATCCAGGTGACTCCTTTCAACGAGTAGAAGTCAAAATGCCTCACATCAATCAAAACTTCGGGTCAATGAGCACTTTCTTTACCAAAAAATGCCACCAAAACAAAGATTTTCCAGCCCCTTTTTTATTCCTCCTAAATCTCAGATCAGTGCCCTCACCATCAGATTGTTTTTCCTCTCAGGAATGAGCAGGGTAGGAAAAGGCAACCAGTATCAACCCAAACATTCAGAATGGGGTTGGAAAAGCAACTGTGGGTGGTTTGGGGCTTTCAGAACGGAGTCTGGATGGTCCTTGTGGTTTGCACACTGGTAGGAGTCGACAGATTTCACTTTTCCCTCTGGTTCTCCCAGACATTTGTGGTGTGATTTTGGATGGATCCCCATCCACAAGCTCTGCCTCAGTTTCTCCACCCTTCGTAGGTTGCTGTACTCCCTCTCTCACATGGCTGGGAAGCTTTACAGGTTCCTGAAGTTGAGGAGACCAACCAGACTTGATAGATCAAAGCTCCATGAGGACCTGCATCTACATTACCTGATGGAGAAAGCTGTGTACTAAACCCACATGTTATCCTATCTAAAGCTGAGACTCAGGCAGACATCCCTGCAGCTGCACACGCAGGGAACTGAGGCAGAGTCATGCCACACACAGTTCAGGTATGAGATAGATTGTCCCCTACAGAAAGCTTTCTCCCAAAGTACCCCTGCTTACCATGGGATGTGATGCCCCAGGGAGAAGGATCCTTGGACAAAGAAACCTGCTCAGTGTACCTATATAAGTACTAACACACACACATACCTGTGCAGTCACAGATGGGAGGAGATGGCTGAGAACATTGAGATGGCTCTACCAGCAGGACAGCCATCAGTCCTACACTTTAAGCCTCATGACCATCATGGAGGTGCCCTTCCAAAGCATTCACCTAGGCAGAGCCAGCTTCCAACTAGTACACGAACTCCTAGCAGCCCATCATTGCCTCTTTGGGCTGAACTCCTTCAAAGCTACCCAAGATATAGGGCTAGGACAAAAGCTGGACTCAATGATCTGGAAAGTCTCTTCCAGCTGAAACAATTCTATGATTCCAAGTGTGTGCACTCCATGTGTCCCGGCCCTTCGGACCTCTGGCTCCAGATAAAGCCCCTGCTCTGCACCAGGATCATACCATAGTGGGAGTTAGAAGGAACCTCTAGAGCTCATCCAGCCCACTCCTCTGCTAAAGCAGGCTCCCTTCAATCAAGGGGTACAGGCTATTAGAGCTAATGCTTATCAGCACTGGGTCTTCTAGGGGACAGGTTTCTCCTGGAAGATGCTCACAGCTCTGCTGCAGCCAGCAGGGTTTCAGCTGAGGGAGGTTTGCCACCACCTCGTGCTTCCTTTGCTTAGGTCAAGCTGTGCAACAGGGATGTGACACCTTCCTGAGAGGCTCCTTTGAAAGCAGGGCTTCATAAAGAAGCATCCCCTGAGGAGAACACTTGCTGGTTTCCCTAGATCTGACAATGCCAGTCAGCAAAAGAGACTAAAGTAAAGGTTAAAATCCTGTGTGTGGGGAAACCCAGAGAGAGAGAGAGATAACCAATGTGTGAACATCAACAGGTCTGCCTTGGTGAATTACCAGGTTTGCCCTTTGCAACCAGCACATCACCAATGCTGAGCCCTCTCTGGCTGCAGGGATGTTTTGAGATCCTCTTTTAGGCTCCTCAGTCAGAGGCAATGCGTGGCTCAGAAAGGAGTGCTCCTGCTTTCCAAGGGAGAAGGATCTGCCCATTGCAAAGCTCCAGAGGCTGTGGACAGCCCCAGTTAAGGATAAAGAGTTGCAGTCTGGAGGGAGGTTCCTGCAGGAGTGAACTCACAGGCTGTAAAGCAGCAAGTGCTTAAGGCCAGACCCCATAAATCCACCAAATTAGATGCTGGTGACATTATAGACCCGTTTTGTTAGTTTTTCCAGCTGAGCTGCAGACCACAGAAAGTGATTTATACTCCAAGAGCTGGGATGGTGGGGGAAGGGAGAGCAGGATATGGGGAAAAGGGGCAAAGGGCAGTGACTTACAGTACTTACATCTCTAATTGACTTTTGTCTTCAGGAAAGAGGAGAAAAAAAGAGTAACTTGTTCTTGGTGCTGGGAAGATGGAAAATACAAACTGAGGGTGAGAGGGAAGCAGAAAGAGTGAGCTAAAATACCTTGCAAGCTGCATCTGGAGAGGAGAGAGGCACCAAGTACCCTGAAAGGAGTAAAGCACAAGCTGTGGCAAGGATAAAGTAAAGGGGATGGGAAGATGTGGAGCCAGGGTTCACCACATGCATGGCACACCTGGCAGAGAGGACTGGAGGAATACTGCACTGAGCTCTTTGGTCTCTGACTTAGCAGAAGACAACCTTGAGAACCAAAGGGTTTCTTCCTCATCCTAGAAACTCTGCACCAGTCCCCATGTGGTTGGATGTGGTGAGTTAAGCTCCCTCATCCTTACAGTAGAGAAGTTCTTCCTTGTGGTTGTGTTCCAGCTTTTGTCCAATCACCCCTTGTCCTGGCATTGGACTCTACAGAAAAAAAAGTGTCACCCCCATGCCCTTTACATCCACCTTTCAAATACTTGTAAGTGTTAATGAGATTCCCTCTCAATAAGGAGGATGCTCCAGTCCCCTCAGCACTTTGGGAGCCCTCCTTGGCCTCTCTGCAGCAGTTCCCTGTCTCTCTGCAGCTGAGGAGCCCAGCACTGGCCACAGGGCTCCAGCTGAAGCCTCAGCAGCTCTGGCAGAGCAGAGGGGCAGCACAAGCTCCCTGGCCCTGCTGCCCACGCTCTGCTGGATGCCCCCAGGCTGTCACTGGCTTCTTGCCCACCAGCCCACACTGCTGCTCATGGTTCAACCAGCACTGCCAGGTCCCTCTCCTGGAGCTGCTCTCCAGCAGGTCCCCCCCAGCCTGTGCTGGGGCAGGGGGTTGTTGGTGCCCAGCTGCAGGACTCTGCCCTTGCCCTGGGTGACTCTCAGCAGGTTCCTCTGTGTCCAGCTCTCAGCCTGCTCAGCACAGACTCTGGTGCATCAGCCACTGCTCCCAGTTTGGTGCCATCACTGAACTTGCTGAGGGTCCCTTTGTCCCCTCACCCAGGTCACTGATTCCCTGTGCATGTTAGCAGTCATGGTCAGAGATGGACATCCTACAAATACAAGTGATCTCAAGCACAAGTGATCAGCCCTCCAGCACCTGCACCTCTCCCTGAAGCAGTCACCTGCAGCCTCTCTCAGAGTTATGCAATAGTAAGATCCACTGAGCTGTGAGTCAGAAGCTGTTGGGTCTTTCACTGGCTGCTGCCAAGTAGGTTATTTAAACAACTGACTAAAACCTGGCTCATGTTTTCTCCATCAAGTGTAAAAAAATCAAGCATGATCACAAATTTTCCCTTCCAGCTAGACTGTGATAGACCTTTTGGGGGCTTATTTTTTAGCTAAATAAACTCTGACACTTTGCAGAAAGAATCTTCTCCTGTAGGAGAGGAAGAAAAGAAACCGAACAGAAAGAAAAGGGATCAAAACAATTCACCTTGGACCAGGAGAATTTCAATTGTCATTGTTTTTAACCTGCAAAATAAAGCTATTCCTTGCTGGTAAATTGCTAAAAAGCACATTTCCTTCAAAATGGTCTCTTTGAGCACAATGGAAGCTCCTCACTCAGCTTTTTCTGCTCCATCAACACCTCTTTATGTGTCTAGACAGAAATCCCACTCTATTTCAGACACCAGTGGTACCTCAATGCCCTAAATCTCATACCTTAGTAGGTCAAATCCATCACACACTAAACATCTCTCTACCCTGGGTGATTCAACTGTAGAGACTCAAGTGAGGTGAGTCAAACCATCCCTGCCCTGTGTGAATCTCAGTTCCTCACCATGAGGACTGCTGCTGACAGCAACAATTTGAATCTATCCCTAACTGCTTGTCCTGCATTTGGGTCACAACAAGCTCAGGCAACACCTCAGGCTGAGGCAGAGGGGTTGGAAAGCTGGCCTGGGGTGGGGGGGTTGGTGATGTGGCTGAACATGAGCCAGCAGCGTGCTCAGGTGGGCAAGAAAGCCAATGTCAAAAGCCAGCCCAAGCTGAAATGTCATCCCCTTAGACAAAAGGTGCACTGCACTGAACACAGGGATGGGCATGTATTGGGAAAACCATCCCTCTTTCACCCTGAGTTGTAGGAAAGATCCTGCAAGGCAAGAAATCTGGGACAGCTCATGTGGTTGGAGCATTTTTCATCTCAGCCAAAGAGTGGGAGAGGATTCAGCTCATCTGACTTAAATTCAAGTGTCTACTGATAAGTTGCTCCATGCAGATCACCTTCATGACTTAAAATGACAAACAAGCAATGAGTAATGAGTGTGTCTCTTCTCAGCCAGCTCCTGTTTGAGGGTGGGATGGGCTGCATCCATGGACTAACTCTGTCTCTGAGAGGGTTATTAAGCATAGGAACAAGCTGCCCAGGTTGGTGGGGAAGTCCCAATCCCTAGAGATATTCAATAGCCACATAGCTGAGGTGCTGAGGGCCATGGGTTAGTGATGGGCTTCACAGTGTGAGGTGACTGGTTGGACTTGATGAGCTTAAAGGTCTTTTTTCCAAGCCAAATGATTTGATGATTCTATGTACTTAAGGCCATGGAATTCCATGGAATGGAATGGAATGGTGGGGTTTGGAAGGGACCTTTAGAGATCATCTAGACCGACACCTCTGCAGAAGCAGGTCAACCTAGATCAGGTTGCATAGAAACATGACCAGGTAGGTCTTGAAGACCTCCAAGGAAGGAGCCTCCACAACATAGAAATGGAACAAGACATGTTCAGGACCCAGAGGCACAAATCACACAGCTCCTGCCTTTGCTCATGCAATTCTGACAACCACAGCTCTGAAAACCAAGACACTGTCCTCTGACAGTAACGTGCTTGAATAACAAGGGAGAAAGAAACAGCTGAAAACATCGTTTGAAGCCTTTTCTTTCCCTGCCTGCCATGTGGACACGTGGAGGAAAGAGACCAGCATTCAAGTCAAAGCAAATAGTTTCCCCTCTCTCTTTATTTTTGGTTGGAAATATCCCCCCAATGGAACATTTTGACCTGATTTGAAAGCTTTTGACAAGCTCTTGTTGTGACACGAGTGTCGAGTTGCCCAGCAATGCCAACCCATACAAGGAAGCAGGCAGGAGCCTGCCTGCTGAATGGCTTTGGCTACAAATAAGGGTTGTGTTCTGCAAGTAGCCCAGAGTCAGAGGGAGATCTGGAGCTCAGGGAGAAAGCATTAAGCCTTTTTGAGGTGAAATATTCAGTAGCAGCATTTAAAGACTGAAGTATCTTTTCTAACGTGGCTCTTCTCTTTCATTCACTTCGTGATCTACAGCTCAGCTCACCCATACTGCAAAGGAGTCTGCTTTTGATAGAACTAACTAAAGTAGCCTTTGGGTGTTGCTTGTTTCCTCATCCTCCTCTCTGCCTCATTTCATATATTGGACCTGCTTTTTGTATCCTCCTCATTGCAATCAACCTGAGGTTCACATGGGTTTCGTGGCCACCTTTCCAGCCATTACACACACCCCAGAACCATCAGTGTTCAAAGAGTTAACAGCAAATGGGACCTTGTAGGGCTTTCAAGCTAAAAGACACCGATGAGAAACACAAGGATGATCTTTCAGGGGCAAGATTTCAGGGTCTCTCTAAGTTGAGGCACTTACCAGATGTCGTGGTTTCTGCCCATCAGGGAACAAAAGACCACAATTAGCCTCAAGTACCGAAGACTAAAGGATTGCCAAAGGGCAGGGAGAGCTTAATTGCCGCTTAAGGTGCAGGACAAAACAGACCAGGCTACTCGGCTTGGGGAAGAAAACAGAAAATAATTTAATACCAACTAAAACATAAAACCCCAAAAACCAGAACCAAAACAAAACAACACAGAATGGTACAGAGATGAAGAGTCCGACCAGCCCTTTAAGACCACCTGCTCCCCACCCCTCTCCTCTTCCCGGGCTCAGAGCCCTGATCCCGGTGTTTTATACCTCCGGCCCCCCTGAACGGCCCAGGGGGGCAGGGAGTGGGGGTTTCAGTCAGTCCGTTCCTGGTGGCTTCTGCCGTTTGTCTCACCTCAGGGCAAGTGGGTTCCGCACCAGTCCTCCTTGCAAGTCCGTGAGGTACCACACACACATGGCAGCCCTGCACGGGCTGCACCGACGCACATTTGTCCCAAAGCCCTGCACGGGCTGTACCGATGCTCATTTGTCCCAAAAGTTGCTGCTCCTCTCTGCCTCTCGTGTGGGGCTGCTCTGCGGTGCACAGGCTCTCCAGCATGTCCTGTGCCATGACCGCCTCCCCCACACAGTCTCTGGCCCGTCCGGGCACACTCACATGAAGTTGCTGCTGCTGATCCATAGGTTGCAGGGGTACCGGCTGCACTCTCACCACGGCTTGCAGAGGGGTCTCTGGTCTGATGCTCCATCCTTCCTCCTTCTCCGACTGTGGGGTCCGCATGGTCGCCTCCATCTTGTACCACTCTTACACCTCCTGCCTCGCACCTCAAATTCCCGTCCCTAAATAGTGATCGCAGAGGCGCCAGATTGGCCCAGCCAGGCCGGGGGGTGGGTCTGAACCCAGGAGTCGGGGGAGAGTCTAAAAACTTTTACCGGGTCTTCACTGCAACCCGCTCCCCCTGTTACTAAGCAAAAGCAACTCCTTGCTAAACCATTACACCAGAGTAGCAGCTTGTTGGGAAGTTTATCACAGCAACCACACACTATAAAAACATTAAAGCCAAGAGGATTGGATCTACTCTATGGACTTCTGACAACCCCCAGTGCAAGCTTAGCCCACAGGAGGGCTAGAAACACAGGAATGGGACAAGGGAAAGGTGTTACCTGATAGTGCAGGTGGTGTTTTCACAGCTGGAGGACCAGGGTGCCAGGGCTTCAACACTTCATCCAGATTTAGCACAACTGCTGCTCAGGGAGCATGGCTTCATTCTCTTTTCTTAAGACCCATCTTTGCTGTCAGAATAACACTCTTCCAAGTCTAAGAACATGGAAGAAAGGGAAAGGATTTTCCCCCTGCAGGCACCTGAGAGTCGATTTTGCTGAAGGAAACTGTGAATTTGGAGCATTTTCCTGAGCAGCTTGTTCCCATCTCACCCCCCCCTCCCCAGCTTGCTCCAAGGCAGTGCTGCTTCCCACATCCTGGGAACATTAGGTCAATTGTTTGTCAGATTACCCAGGTGAGCTCACACTTGCAACGAGCTCCATTTCACCTGAGGCTGCAGCTGGGGTCTGGGCAGGCTTTTGCTATTCCTACTACATCCAAGTCAGTGGAGCCTTTTTCCTTTGGAAGAGTTGGGCAACCCACCACAAATCCTTGGGAAAGACTGACCTCTTCTGGGAAGCTGCAATGCAGCTGCTCAGGGAACTTGAAACCAGCCACTGGGCCTTGGAATTTCCCCTGGGCATTTTGGGTAGCAAACCCTTGGCACTGGCTGCTAAACCTTTTCAGTCATTTAGCTAGAGCTGCTTTCTTCAAGATGCTTTCTTCTTGCTGTCTAAGACCCAAAGGATTGCAGGCTTGCATGAGCTAATCTGATACTCTCCCTCACTTCCCTCAGGCTTATTTTTAAGCTCAGGGAGGTTTTTCTCAACACATTCAACTCTGTGTCATCTTCCAGCTTCTCCTTTCTGCTTTTTCCCTGATCTTTCAGTCCTTTTCCTGGTGCTCAGCGTTGGTCATAAGCCCAGAGTCATCAAAATGATCACTCCCTTTAGCATGTGGGCAATTTATGACCTGCAGCTCTCTGCATTAGTTGCAACTAATCAAGGTGCAATTATGACAGTGCAGTTAATAGATGTGCTGGGCTTTTGCTTGGGTGGAGTGCTTCACTGTGCAGGATGGTGATATGCCCATGGTATTGACTTATTCCTTAGTACCCTGAGCCACTGCTTCTCTTTTTCCAGCTAGCACAGGGCACAGGAACCCTACAGGCATTTGTAAAGGGTTTCCAGATGGTTGGAAAACCATTTTGATTGTAGCTTAAAGGGACAATGCTGACAAGCAGTCAGCTAATTAAGAGGTAACCTCAAGCTGACAATCCCTTCTGTAAGGTGCTGTGTTTCCCTCAGCATATTCACCTTGGATATCAGCAGCACTAACATTTGGCACCTCCCAAAATAGAGAGCTCAGCTTGAGGCTCAGAGATGCCAGTCCTGCCAGGGATGCCTGGATGAAGCTGGTCAGCTGGGATCACATTCCCCAATGATGTCTTCTCTTCCTCTCAAGATGTACCAATCCCCAGGGCAGCCTGAAGTGGGGGATGCTGTGAGTTTTGTGTGCATGTTCATCAGAGCCTTGGCCACACCATTGGCTATTAACTGTCCTTAGCAGCCACATTTGGGACTCCAGATCAAGGTGACCAGGAGCAGGAGCTTGAACTTATACCCAATCCCTGGTTTAATAGGTGGTGGTCAAAGTGATGATGATGCCTCCATGGCTTTGAAACACGTGTTGTATGGAGGATGGAGATCTAAGCAGGGGTTTTTAGGACAGATGGAGTCTCTTTTGTAGGCCTGGCCACTACAATTAGAGAAGCATAGAATCATTTTGGGTTGAAAAGTCCAACTGCTAACCTAACACTACCAAACTTTAGAAGGACATCTGAACATGAGGCTCTCCTGAGCTTAAAGAACCCCCTGATTCCTGCACTGCACCATAAGGAACAGCAACTTCCCAAGTGCTGTGGAATTTCTTAGTCACAGCTTAAGGTGGTTCTTTACACTGACAGCTCTTGCAGAGAAGACTTTGGGAAAATCTGTGGCCTACTAAGGCTTGTCTCAAGCCTTTCACAGATAAAGATTGCCTCCAAAGTGATCCAGGCAGATTGAGTGCCTGGGTTTCCTAGCCAGTAAAAGCCCTGGATCTCCTTACAGCCTGTGTTAGTGCTCCCCAATCTACTTCCCCAAGGTGTGGAAAAGCATCTCCTTTCATCAGGTTTTAACCTTCCCATCTTTTTATTGATGCTGATTGGATCATTAAGGTGTTGTTTGCCACGGGTCATGATGCTACTGATGTGTATACACACACACACACACCCCCCAGGCCAAAACACAGCCCTGCCCAAGGGAGCTCCCGTGACTCCAGCTGCCTCTCCTCAGCTCTCAAATCCATTGAGAAAACACTGAGGTATTGTTTTTTTGGCCACATGAAGAATTATCACAGGATTACAGAGGGGTAGGTGTTGGAAGGGACCTCTAGACATCATTCAGTCTGAGTTATCAACCACTGAAAAAGGCACAGAGAGAGAGAGGAGACTCCAGGTGAACGAGAGGGTTCTGAACTCCCCAGCCTAGCCTGTGTGATCCATGGCCTCCAGGAGCTGAGAGAACTCCAGTAGCATTTGACAAAGACCCTCAGAGGTCACAAGGGATGGGATGGGGAGAAGTGAAATGTACTATTTTCCTACGTAGGGAACAAACATCCAAGCAAAAGCAACTCTTTCCAGGCCAGGGTTATTGATATTAAAACCACACAACTTAATTAAAAATGAAGGTAATTAAAGCCAGATGCAAGGAAGCTTTTCCCTCCCCCCACCCCGCATACCAGGCTGTAGACTCAGTGCATGACTCACAGGGAGAGTGCAGCAAGTCAAGGTGACTGGGAACATTCAAGGAGCGATTCTCTGGCTTCATTAGTGGGGCTGGTGGGCAGCAGCTATAAAGTGGGAGCAGGTCCTGATGAGGTGCACGGCCTTTAACTCCTCTCGTATGTAATAGGAGCTGTAAATCTCTCCATTATGGGCAGCAATGATGGGGGGTGGTATTCAGCCAGCAGCCTTGCTTTCATCTCTTCATGATATCAAGAGAAAAAGGAGGGGACCCTTCCTGGAGAACCTGAGTGACCTGAGCCTCCTGAACTGGGCTGTGCTCAGTGCTGGGCCCCTCACTCACTGCCACAGGGACAATGAGGGGCTGCAGCGTGGCCAGAGCCGGGCACAGAGCTGGGGAAGGGGCTGGAGCACAAGGGTGCTGGGGAGGGGCTGAGGCAATGGGAGTGTTGAGCCTGGAGAAGAGGAGACTGAGGGCAGACAACAGCACTCTCTGCAGCTCCCTCACAGGAGGCTGNGCTGGGACTCCATCAGCTTAAACCTCTTCCCCATGCTTCTATTCCATGTTAACCACAGTATTGATCTGATCTGTGGGGATCCAGGTATGAAACCTGAGTCTGGGATGACCTCTCCATGCAATGAGGTTCTTGTACCATCATTTCCCAGCTCGTTTCAGTCCAAATTAATGGGGTTCATCTTTGCACCTAGCCTTGTCAGGAGCAGCCAAAGCTGTGCCAACGTGACACAGCTTGAGGGGGTTGCACTGGATGATCTCTAAAGGCCCCTTCCAACTCCAACCATTCTGTGATTCTATGAGCAGTGCCATTCCCTTGGGCCAAAGGCAAGGACTGCAGCCTCCAAGAATTTATCAACAGTTAAAAACCCCAGATCTGAAGGCTTCCAGCATTTCCCAGCTCTCCTGGATAACCATCCCTGAGCATGCCTGGTGGAACAGTTTCTGCTTCTGGCAGCGAGAGAGCACTTAGGTACTGCAAAGAGATTGCCCACAAATCACTGGCTTCAAATGGGCCACATCTCTGCAAGGAATTTCCACAGCTTTTTTTTTTTTCTCTTCTGGGCAGCAATCACAAGGTAATTAGCCATCTGGAAAGGCAGGCTGATGATGAGCTCACCACCTCACCAGGCTATCTCGTATTGCAACCTGTCTCATTCTCAGACTCACTTTTTCCCCCCTCCTGCACTTCACACACGTTCCCCAGTGACTCTCCCCAGTAGTGATAAATCAGGAGCTTCACTTGTGCGACTCCACATTTCCCTCCTGCTCCCAAGTTTGCCAGTTTTAAGCCCACCCCTATTCTTTTCTGCCCTTTCACGTGGCTGTTAAACACTGACTAGCCCGTGCTCCCCCAACCCTGACTTCTGTGCTCAAGCTCAAACAAGAAGTTCCAGTTAACCCTTGTTCCTCCAAACATCTGGATGCAACTTTTCCACCTCATCTTTTTCAGGTTATGTACATACCTCTTTGTCCTGTAGTCCCAAGTCCTCTTTCATAACCTTGGATGCTTTCACTGCACCATCATTTCTTCCTTGAAGAACAAGCCAGAGTCTCCCATCTCCAGCAGCACAGCACAGCACAGCACAACCCTCTGCCAGTGCCAACGTTGGCATTCTTCATGCTGAGAGATAAGCAAACACTTGGGATTTTGAGAGATGAGCATCAGCTATTGCAAGGACAAGGTCTGTTCATTTACAGCAACAAGCAACACACACCCCTGCATTTACAATCAGACCCAAACCAACCCCACCGCTGCTGCAGCCAAACTTCTATTTCAACAAGAAGGGTCTGATAATTCCCTTCTTTATCCTGGAAAGACATTTCATGGATATTCATTTTGCATTTAGAATGGAAAGGCTTGGAAGGGATCTTTAGAGCTCATCTAGTGCTAAAGCAGCTTCCCCCGGCTCAGGGGGCACAGGAATGTGTCCAGGTGGGGTTGGAAACCTCCCTGAGCCAGGGCTCCCTCACCTCAGCACCAAAGGACTTTCCTCTTGTGCTAGTGGAACATTTTGTATTCCAGCTTGTGCCCATTACCCCTTGTCCTGGCACTGGGCACTGCAGAAAAGTGTCTCCCCATCATCCTGACACCCATCCTTTAGATGTTTATAAGAGATCTTCCCTCAGGCTTCTCTTGTCCAGGCTGAACAGCCCCAGGGCTGCAGCCTTTCCTCCTCACACACATGTTCCATGCCCTCAGCACCTTGGGAGCCCTCCCTGGCCTCTCTGCAGCAGTTCCCTGTCTCTCTGCAGCTGGGGAGCCCAGCACTGGCCACAGGGCTCCTGATGAGGCCTCAGCAGGGCAGAGCAGAGGAGTAGGAGAATCATAAGAGTGTCTTCAAAACCATTTTCATCCACAAAAAGCCAACATTTTGGACCTTGATGGGAGCCCTTCTGAGACTTTCTCAGCAATGACGTGACCTTGGAACATGCTTCTGGCTCTCAATGAAATCTGAGGTTCCCCCAAACCACCCAGGCACCAAGAGGTGGGATTTTCTTAGCCAAAAAGAACAAGAAACATGAAAGGTTTCCCAAGTCCTTTTGAGGAGTGAGCAGTGGTGTTTACTGCATGCTCGCTTTGTTGTCTCTGGTCTGCTTTGGATCCTGGATGTTTGAAGTGCCTAAACATTGGCTTATCTTGGAACACATGGTACCAGTGATGTGTGTGAGGATGCTGGTGCACTCACAGAGTTACACACAGCTTAGAAATGCTTTGTTGGAACAAACATAAAGGAGAAACATTGAGCATCAATTCTGCTGTCTGAAAAAGACTGCAGGCCCATCCAGCCCATGCCACCCACAGGCCCATGGAAACTCAAACTCTATTAGAATCTTCTGCTCCTTCCCCCTTTCCTTTGAGGTCCTTGATTCCCCCCTCATCTGCTGAAGTGACAGAGCGCATCTGATCTGCTGAA
Source organism: Urocolius indicus (assembly GCA_013401255.1). Classification (NCBI taxonomy): domain Eukaryota; kingdom Metazoa; phylum Chordata; class Aves; order Coliiformes; family Coliidae; genus Urocolius; species Urocolius indicus. The sequence continues at coordinate 15,030 of WBNH01011241.1, read as the reverse complement.
AGACACAAGAGACTTCAGCAGGGCCCCCAGGGCTGTGAACAGCAGAATTGGGACCTTGCTGTTGTCCCACCCTGGATGAAGTTCATCTTGGCAGCTTGAAGGGGAAAGGCTCCCTGCTCCTCTGAGCCATCCAAGCCATTCCATGCAAGGCTGTTTTATTTGGAAAACGTGAGCACTTGTAGCAAAAGAGCATTTCCAATTCACCTTCTGGTTGTTGCTGTGGCTGATGTGAAACTCCCCAGGCTTTACAACACACCTTTGAGTTGATTAAAAGGGGTAAATATAGCAACTCCCTTTGGAATTGCTTCTTTCTTTGCTTTTCTAATTGATTGTTTCTTAGAGGTCCAATCTTTAATGCGATGGCAAAGTGTCAGGAGTGGTTGGATTAAGCAGGAGGGGGAGTATTTGGGGGCTTTTTTGAGAGGGAGCTATAAAGCAGAAATGAAACAAAACTCACTTTATGTTTGTAGACAAGTGGGTGTATGTGTTTATATATTTCTCTAATACCTGCCAGTTTTGCTCCCCCCTCCCCATCCCACCTCCTTTCAAGGCACCACAAGCCACAGCACTGTGGATGATAGAACCCTTTCTGTTTATTCTTGTTTTCTTTCCAGTAATGAATAAAGCTGGAAGGGCATTATTTTAACTAGGCTCTTGTAATCCTTTAACAGGGAAAATAAGACCCAGCACTGCCAGACACCACGCAGCAAAAAAAGCTGCTTAGTGCCAAACTCCTTGGCACTTCATAAGTAGGGAATTGGCTGCTTTTCCCTCCTGTCCTGTGTTTGAAAATGCACCTTCCTGGGTCTCAAAGAGGGTCAGGGTCCAGGCAACAAATGAAGCTTGGTCTTTCTCTCCTCAAAGAGTGACCAGGATAACACCTTGTGTCTCTTAGTGTCTCTTCAGGATGAGCTGAGCTTTAAAGAGCTTGGAAGCTTTCAATGCTGTAGGGTGATCATACAGTAGTGTAAGAATCCTAGTCCTGCTGGGAAAAAAAAAAAAGGAGCAGCACCCTGGTCCTGATGATTATGGAGAAACAGCTGAGAGCACAAAGGCCAAGAGCTCTGAAACAAGAAAGCAATTCAGAGAACCTCAATCTTCTTATTGAACCATAGAATCGTTTCAGTTGGCAAAGGCATTTAAGCTGCTGGTGAGCTGCAAGGGCTGGTGAGACAGCAGTAAGTAAATAGGAAAGGAAAAGAGATTTGATGCTGCAAATGGTGGGGTAAGTACCATCACACTGGGAACTGTGTGAAGAAAGAATGGCAAGGGGGGAAAGGAAGAGCAACTCGTCTTTAAACTGCACTGTCATTTCTTCTGGAGCTTTGGAGCTTCATCAAGCCCAAGTTTGACCTGGATGGAAAAGGTTGCTGACAAAATCAAGGGCAGAAGTGAACAAATCAAGCAAAAATACTGCAAGAAGAGTTAAGAGCATTGACAGCATGGACTGGCACTGCATTGTCTGCAGTTCTTTTTCCCCAAGTGCAGGGGGGAAAGTGTGGCTTTGCCCCTTCTCAGCAACTCCAACAGCAGCTGGCTGATGTGCATCGTGAGGCTTCACCAGCTCCAACATTCTGAACTCGAGCAAAAAAGGTCCAAACTTGCCCTTGCCAGTGCCCTGCTCATAGCTCTGGGAACTGAGAGCTGAGACTTCCTTCCTGATCTCCAAAGGAAAAGCACACCTGAGAGATGGATGGGCTCCTCAATTAACCACATCACACCAGGACTGCTCAAAGAGCTTTTGCAAACTCAGAGATAAGCTCCCCTCCTTGCTTCCTTTTTTTTTTTTGTTTGCCCAGGAGCTCCTCAGAGTGTTTACATTTTCCATTCACATCTGAAGAGCCCAGCAGGAAAGATGACAAACTGGAGGAGCTAGCTGCATGCACCTGGGAAAAAACAAACAGGGCCTGGAGATAAGAGAAAGTGGGAGAATTGAGAGATAAGGAAAAGAACCAAACACTCCTCCCATTCTCTTTTCTTCCTCTCCATTTCCTTCCTCAGCAGAGTTGACAAGGCTCTGCACTTCAAGTGCAGGGTGAGAGGCATTAGCTTCACAATGAACCTCTGTTATTCCTATCAGCAAAGTGAGGTTTTCATTGCTTTCTAAAGACACCAGCCCTGACAGCCTGAACACGTGTGTTCTTACTCAGTGCAGAAGCTGAAGAGTCCCAGGTCTGCAGGTTTCTTGGGTGGGAGGTGCCAGGGGAATTCTGAGCACTAAGAACAGGCCCAGCTGAAAAACACCAAAGCCACAGAAAACAGAAAAGTTTCTGAAGACCTCCTTCTCTGGAAGTCTTCAAAACCCTCCTGGATGCTTTCCTGTGTGTCCTGATCTAGGTGTGGGCCTGCTTTGGCAGGGGAAGATGAACTCTAAAGGCTTCTGCAAGTGGGTTTCTGGAGAGAAACGCCCAGTTCTCACTTTTAAAGTTCTCACTTTTAAAGTGAGAACTCCCCTAAAGAAACCTTCAAAGGAAAAGAAGGCATAGTAAGGTACAGAAGATGTCTGAGCCTCCACCTGTTCCATGAGTTGGCGTTAAGAGTGCTGGGATCCAGTTCCCAGCATACAGTATGTGAGTGTAGATACCTCCATGCAGGTACCAGGGAGTGCTGGGTGTTTCAGCTCCCAGCCCAGACATCTCCTTCTTCCTGCTTAGTCTCTAAACCCCCTCTGCAAAGCCCTTCCAGGCCTCTGAGGTGGGTAAGCACAGCTCAGGGCAAGTCAAGCTTACCAAATGCAACCCAAAAGCAGAAAAAAGAGATTGGGGCTGGGAGCTTCAGCGTGTTGTAACCTGGAGAGGGAAAGTCCTATGGCCTCACCCAGTGACAGCCCTTCCTTTCTATCCTTAGGGCTGCAGGTTTTTCCACATAGTGCTCAATTGATTATTTGCCAGTTCCAAGCACAGCAAACTCACAGAGTGAGAAAAATCTCATTTGGAGCTGGCTTTGGCTTCTCTCTTGCACTTGGACTCATTTGGAACAAGCCCTTTGTACTTTATTACAGCAAATGCCCAGGGGTTATTATTTTGGAGAGCCATTAGGGAAAGGAACCCAAGTCGAGGGTGGGGGTCAGTGGGATGAAGAAGAGGAGGGGGGAAGAAAAGGCACAAAGCTTCTGAAATGCATCGTTTTTCCCCTTGCCATAAAAACAAATGGCAGAGAGAACCTGAACTAATAAACAGCCCTTGAGAACAGCAGGATTTCCTCTCTCTCCCTCCCCTTTGGCTTTGACCACTTGGGGTGGGAGGTGTTTTTTTTTAACCTCTTTTTAAACACGTGTAGAGGGGGGGAAAAAAAACCCTCTATTCAAAATGATGAAGAAATACCTTGGGCCAAATGGCTTTGTAAATGCAAAGGGGGAATAAAAAAAAAGCTGGTGAGAGTTGTGTGTGGATGTGGCCACATCAGACAGGCAGGACTGGAAACATGGGCCTCTTGTGCAAGGCACTGTATGGGCACCACATCTAGAGAGAGATGTCCATCTAAGAGGCAGATCAGAAACAACAGCAAACTCTTGCTTAAGCCAATGAGACAGGTTTTTCTCTCCATTTGCAGGATTGTTTTCCCCCCCGAGTCTTATATGGCTCCAGTCTTTCTTTGTCTGTTTTCCTCTGTGTCAGCATTAGGAATCAAGAAAATGGTACATGGCAATGAACTGTTTCTTGATGTCAGCCTAGAAGGTGGGAAGCAGTGGCACAGAATCAAGCTGGAGGTCTGTGGGCAGTGGGGTTCCACAGGGATGGCTTCTAGGGAGAGTCTGATTCAATATCTTCATCAATGACCTGTTATGAGGGGACAGAGGGACCCTCAGCAAGCTCCTTGATGGCACCAAACTGAGAGGACTGGCTGATGCACCAGAGACTGTGCAGGGATGGGAAACGTGTATTAGGTGGCTCAAGCAGTGATGGAGTGAGGTAGCTCGACAACACAGAGCTCAGAGTGGGCAGAAAGTCAGGTCAAGTCAGCCAAGAGTGTGGTTTCAGTTGCTACTGATGGATCCCCAAGGGCCAGATGTCCCAGCAACACAGTGCTGAGGCATGTAAGGAAACACTTGGGTTAGGGGCTTCCTAACCTGGGTTATTGCCCTTATCAAGGCTGAGAAAGACCTAAGGGGTGGGTGTGGAGAGGATGAGGCCAGTGTTTGTTGGGTAGTGACCAGTGCCAGGACAAGGGGTGATGGGCACAGGCTGGAACACAAAAAGTTCCACTGGCACAGGAGGAGCAAGTCCTTTGATGCTGAGGGGAGGGAGCCCTGGCCCAGGCTGCCCAGGGAAGGTGTGGAGGCTCCTTCTCAGGAGGTTTCCAAACCCATCTGGACACGTTCCTGTGCCCCTGAGCCAGGGGAAGCTGCTGGAGCAGGGAGTGACACTGGATGAGCTCTGCAGGGCCCTTCCAACCCCACTATTCTGTGTCTCTGTGATGATTTACCAGTGCTGTTACACACCCTTGTCAAAACTATCAGCTATGCCTCAATTAGACAGAAGGATGAGAGAATAACAGCCCTGCCTCTCAATAGTCAACGGGAGGAAAAACCTCTGTCACAGCTTAAACCCCAGCAGAATTCCTTGGAGTTAGAGATCTAACTTCACATCAAATGAAAAACCCCCAACAGGAGGCCACTGCCCTTGTTAGGCATGTCCAGGTCGTTTTGGAGAACGGCTACTATGGATGAACTTTACTCAGGAGTGATGGCAATGCATCCACTGTTCAGTCAGGTCTCCACTCATAAATCAAGCAGGGCTTTGAGGTGCTAGAATCAATCATTTCCCTTGGACAGCAATATTTTGGGATGATAAAGTGGGAGCTTTTTTTTTTTTTGACTCTTGGGCTGGTTTTGGTATGTTTTTTACATTTTAAGTGATAAAAATAAGGGGGGAAAGCAAGCTTTTTCCTCTAAATACACCACCTTTGCTCCTTTATTCTGGAAAGAAATAAGACAAGAGAGGCAACACCTGATTTCTCAGGCTGTAAAACACCAAACAGAGTTGGTTTGCCAGGAAGAAAAATGCTCTGGAGTCTGCTATTAATAAAAGGAGAAAATGTGAAAAAAACAGAAGAAGAAGAAAACAAATGAATCTCTTTCAGCAGTGCTAATGAAAAGCCTCTCTTGGCCTACTCAATTCTACATTCATTTCAATCAAGGGAGGCAATCAGCCAAAAAATCTGTGTCTCTGTCCATCACAGAATCATTTCAGCTGGCAGAGCCCTCTCAGCTCATGGGGTGCAGCCTCTGTCCCAGCCCCATCAACCACCAGCCCATTGCCCTCAGTGCAACACTCACCCAGCTCTGAAACCACCTCCAGGTGACTCCAGCAGCTCCCTGGGCAGCTGTTCCAATGCCTGTTCTGGTCTGGGAGTACCTTGGTTTGTACCTTTCAATAGTCACAGAATGGTGGGGGGTGGAAGGGTCCTGCAGAGCTCATCCAGCCCCAGCTCCTGCTCAAGCAGCTTCCCCTGGCTCAGGGGACACAGGAACGTGTCCAGGGGGGGTTGGAAACCTCCTGAGAAGGAGCCTCCACACCCTCCCTGGGCAGCCTGGGCCAGGGCTCCCTCACCTCAGCACCAAAGGACTTGCTCCTCTTGGGCCAGTGAAACTTTTGTCCATTACCCTTTGTCCTGCCACTGGAGAAGACAGAAATAAGTGCCACCCCATCCTCCTGACACCCACCCTTTAAGCATTTGCAAGTGTTAATGAGGTCCTTCTTTAGTCTTTTCCAGGCTACACAGCCCCAGGTGCTTCACTGTGTGCTCTCCTGCCTGTTTGCCCTTTCTGGACCAGGCTCTTTACCCCTCCTCACACCCACTGAAGGGCACTGGGAGCACAGAAGCTCTTGGTGCCATCTCCCAAAGGTGACACCTCCTTGTATTCAGGTCACCCTCCTCCAAAACATCCACCACCTCAGCTGAAACGGACAGCAGACCACTCTAGGGGTGGTATCCCCTTGATTCAAGCTGAACCAGGTTAGATTTTGTCATGGTTTTGTATATCATTCAGACAAAAGCAATGACATTCTCATCTGCTCAGCTCCAGCCCTATTACTGGGCTTGTCAATGGATTCCACATGGCACCCTCAGTTACAAGATGAAACCAGCCAGCTCCAAAACCACAGCATGATTGAAACATTCTGCTTCAGCTGCCTGTTCCAGCTCCCAACAAGCCAAGTTGCTTTAAATACATCCAAAATTCATGGGATGCATAAAGAATGAGGGGTCAGGCAAAGGCAGGGAGATCTGTGGCTGACAGGAGTGGTGTTCAGAGCAGAATGCCATGAGGGGAGATGGTGTCCCTTCTTGCTTTGAGACTTTAAAGGGAAAGGTAATAAATCCACACACACAGATCTGGAATTAGTCCAGATGAATTGGAAGGACCTGGGAAAGTATATCTTTGACTCCTAAGTTTGCTTGTCTGGGATAGGATGGGGCCATGAGCTCCAAGATAGTGTTTGAAGAAGCTCGTTGCTCAGTGATGTTTGGAAGAGGGCATCAAGTGAGTCTACAGGTGTCCATGAAGCAGCATGAGCAGGGGTGTAGCACTTTGGAATCAGAAAATCAATAGAGTTGGAAAAGACCTTTAAGATCATTGAGTCAAACCATTCACCTCACTCTGCCCAGCCCAGCACTACCCCACAGCCCTCAGCAGCTCAGCTCCACAGCTTTGGGATCCCTCCAGGGCTGGGCACTGCCCCAGCTCCCTGGGCAGCCTGGCACAGGGGCTGACACCCCTCTCAGGGAAACAGTTCTGCCTCAGCTCCAACCTAAACCTCCCCTGGGGAAACTTGAGCACCTTTCCTCTTGTCCTGTCACATGCTCTATGGGATCAGAGACCAAACTCCACCTCAGGCTCCTCTTCTCCAGGCTCAACCCCCATTCATTCCCTCAGCCCCTCCCCAGCACCCTTGTGCTCCAGCCCCTTCCCCAGCTCTGTGCCTGGCTCTGGCCACGCTGCAGCCTCTCAGTGTCCCTGTGGCAGTGAGTGAGGGGCCCAGCGCTGAGCACAGCCCTGGAGCTGCAGCCTGCCCAGAGCACAGCCCTGAGCACAGCCCTGGAGCTGCAGCCTGCCCAGAGCCCAGCACTGACACAGCCCTGGAGCTGCAGCCTCCCCAGAGCCCAGCACAGGAGACAGGCACTGCCCTGATTTTGCTGCCACCCCAGTGCTGAGCCCGGACAGGATGCCACTGGCCTTCTTGACTATCCCTTCTCAGTCTCTTAAAACAGCAAGGCCAGGAGAAATGCAGCATAACCTGGGACTGGAACCTACAGCCCTACAACCTTTGAAATGAGGGATTGCAGAGACCAGGAATATGTGAGCACAGGACATGTCTTTGCATGGCTGCTTTTGATTTAAAGCTCCCCAATCTGAACATCATTTCAGCTCCTTTCCTTAAAAGAAAAACCTCAACCAAGCAGTACCCTGACAGTGCTCCTTAAAACACCACACCAAACACCCAACTGCGTTTTCATCACTGTGGAATACATCAGCTCTGAGTGATTGCAGCCTTTGAACACACTACTGAAACCCAAATGCTGCCCAACGATGGGAATAGTTACAGAACCACAGAATCCCAGAGTGCTGGGGGTTGGAAG
>WBNH01011239.1:0-30637 GCA_013401255.1 Urocolius indicus | reverse complement strand
TTTGTCTCAGTCTTCACCACCAAGGCTGGGCCTTGTGAAGCTCAATTCTTGGAGGACAGTAGGATAGCCTGGAGAACGGAAGACTTTCCCTTTAGTGGACAAGGATGAGGTTAGAGACCTGTTGGGCAAACTTAACACCCATAAATCTATGGGGCCTAACAGGATGCACCCATGAATGCTGAGGGAGCTGGCTGGTGTGGTTGAAAAGCCAGTCTCCATCACTTTTAAACAATCATGGAGGACTGGCAAGGTGCCTGAGGACTGCAGAAAGGCCAGTGTCACTTCAAAAAGGACAAGAAGGACAAGCTGGTAACAGACAAAAGCTGGAACACAAAAAGTTTCTCTTAAACTTAAGGAAAAACTTCTTTACTGTACGTGTGATGGAGCACAGGCACAGCGAAGTCTCCTCTGGAGGTTTTCAAAACCCTCCTGAACACATTCCTGTTTAACCTGACCTAGGCAGAGCTGCTTGAGTAGAGAGGTTGGGCCAGATGATCTTTAGAGGTCCCTTCCAAACCCTACCATTCTTTAATTCTCTGATTCTTCAATTTTTGTCTGAAAATGAGCACTTGCTTCAAGCTAGATTTTGTAGATTTTCTATATTGCTATCTTAAAGATCTCACTACAAAGCAGGACTTCTCAGCTGTGACATTATCAATGCTCTTGCCAAGTTCAATCATGGAACATGATGGGAGAAGGAATATTTATGTCATCTGGAAGGACCAAGAGTTCTTAGGAAAACCTACTTGCACTAAAGCCCAGTCCTGGGAATCACTGAGCACAGGTGGCTGTTTTCTCAATAATTGTTTATTGCATACAGGAGCCAAGGGAACTTATTTCCAGATTAATATAAATCTGTCCTACACGTGACTTATGAGACTGTATGCATTGAAGAGAAGGCATTTCTTCCATTGCTCCCTTATGTTTAACAATTATTTGATGTTCAGGTGGTGATAAGAAACTGAGAAACAGAGACTGAACCCCAGTTTGAGAACCACTATCTTGCAACATGGCTGCTTCTCCATCTGTGCAGTTCAGAAGGCACAGACACATCAACAGGCACACAGACACTAGCTTCCCTTGCTGTATGCTTTCTTAGAAGACTGCTGGCACCAAATGCTATCAGTAACATTCAACTGCTTTTTAGTAAGCACATTGCAATGTAGAAAGGAAGATTGCTCCAAAGAGGCAGCCATCTCAAGTAAGAAGACAAAAACCCCTACAACAGCTAATTTGCAGAAGTGCATTTATTCCAGTAGGTCAACTGACTGTAAAAGATTAAATGACAGTTTTCCATCCATCAGAATGCAAGCTCTGACAACAAGGGAAGCATTGTCAAGAAAAACGTTAGTGTTCACAACTTAAAGGAATGACTAGGACAATCCTAGAAAAGAATAAATAGAAATAGACAAAAGGAGAAACAGATTTGTTCCATTATCTCTGTCTTGACATGTTTAAAGTAACTTTTTTCACTTTTAGCTTGAAATGACAAAGCTAACGTACTGCCACATGTTAGTTACACTGACTCTTATTATCGTCAACATAAGTATGTTTTCCATTCAGATGAGGATACCTGTGGCTCATTTCAGTCTCTACAGAAGAGGGTAACCAGTTGAGGGGATCTGAATATAATTCTCAGAGGAACAGTTAATCCATGGCTAAACAGTCATGGTAACAGGGAGAGTGTTCTGAATATCATTTGTCCTCCTTGAAGGAATGTGGTCAAAGGACAGTGCAAACATGTGAGATCCAAAGCATGTTGGCTCTCATGTAAGCAAATAGGAAAAACAATGGTTTCCTGGGCACAAGATGTCTTACACATCTTAAAAGGTGAACCACACTCTTCTTGTCTATCTCAACTACAGATACAGTTGTCCATGCAGTGCAACAGGTAATGCTGCGTGAGAAACATCCTTACTCCCTGAATGCCCTGCAGGCCACACTGAGATGATTGGTGACAACTCACATTTGGCTGACCTCTCTGGTGCTTGGAAACTCTAATTCAGGTGGGCTAGTATTAGCTTGTTTGCACATTAAAGCTACAGGACAAGGGTTCATGTCCTGTCTTATCTGAATCACTGGCAATTAGAGGGTTTTGGATGGGGTTGCATTTTCCCTCAGATAAATACTATGTGACTTCTTTGCCTTTGTGTGGCCTCCTATTACAGCTTCAGGCTACGCCTTCCAAGTCTCTAGACCTAGAGATTTGAATTTTTGAGACTCACTAAGAGATTCTAAACTTCTATATAACTCTTGGCTGCATTTTGTCATTTTTCTTGTCTGAACAGATCTTAGAAATACATTGCTGTTTACTCTTTTTCTAAAGAGGAACCAATGGAAGAGCAAAGACTAATTTCTGCCATCAGGTATTAGAACAAAAACACTCTGGCTAAGTCTTCTCTCAAGTCTTTCTCTAAGGAACTTTAAATCCAGAAGGTGCCACCAGTAAACAGCATAATTCAACAGTTTGCCCTGCAGTGCTAGAGAGATCCTTGTAGGGCATTTTTCATCTAACAAAATAAATCCTTGGTTAACACTCTATGCAGACATTTGCACAAACCACTAGCCAGACTTCTGACAGAGGATAAATATTTCTTTAAGAAGAGTTATTCATTTACTATGTTAAAGAATTTTTTTTTTTGTAGTCTCAGCTCAGAAACCTTAAGGCTTCTTCTAAACATCTCTAATGCACTATCCTAGACTTCTGTGTTCAGTGAGACAATACTTCCTCTGTATTAATACTGAAAAAAAACCATAATGCCACTCTGAATCACTGCATGACCTTAGGAGCTTAAAACGTTTTCAGCAGAGATTAAGAGGAACAATAGAAAACAACTACAGAACACATCAAGAATGATCCATGTGAGAGTGGCAAGTGTCTGAGAATTAACCAAGTGTTGTATAGCTAGCATTCAGGTTTTATGACAGCAGTGAAGTTGTTCAATGTTGTAAGAATGGGTGGAGGGGGAATAGTTCAAGAGGAGGGATAATCTGGAGAGAACCCTTCCTTGAGCAGATTCCTACTGAGAAAGGAGTTCAGCTCCTGCAAAGCACAAAAACAAGAGGTAGCTGAAAGTCCAAATGCAGTCCAGTGAGAGTCTGAAAGCCATTTTTCAAAGCTCATGACCACAGGACCTTCGCTAGAGAATTTTTCATATACTCTACAGCATATTACCCCCTATGCTGGGTGCTGTTCTTGCTGCTTTTAGAAGTGCTTGTATTGATCTGATTCAGCCCTTTCCTAGCCAGTTTCCGTAAGGCCACAAGTATCCTTGGAGAAGGCAGCTTACACATTTCAAAGCAACTAAGGTCTTTATTAGCCATGTTCAAACTAATTACAACATAGTACAATCAAGAGATACAAAGGTGAGCCTTAACTGAGCTGAATCAGCTTGAAAAAGAAATCCACATTCTGTCATCTGACATAAGGTAAAACCTGAAGAAAGTGCCTTGCAGCAAGGGCTGGCACAGCTTCCTCCCTTGTTCTCTGCTTGCAGGTCCCACAGGAGTCACTGATAGACAGAATAAGGTGCAAGAGCAGCTTTTGCTGCATCCTGGAGACAGTCTTCCCCCTTGCGGTGGATATTTCCACTGTGGGGACTCAGCTGCTCGTTAAGGAAAACTAGTCAGTTATGTCACTCAGATGTGGAGGTGCTGTTTAGACATTTGGTGGGACCCAAGGCCACAACGCACAACAGCTACTTCAAGGAAACAACCAATAAATTGTATGGAAAACACGAATAAAGCATCTCTCATGCACAGCAGTAATGAAAAACCTTTATCATAAGTTAAAACAATACAACACATGGCTGATCCTTTAAGACATGCCCCAAACCAACTAACTGGTTTAAAGAGTAACTTTTTAATGGGATGTAGACCAGGGAATATTTTAGGTACCAAAACCAGTATCATTTTACTAGGTAATCTGACAGAATATTTTCACTTGGTTTCCTAACTAGCTTCTGCTGTTTGTGCTTTAATCTTGTGATCCATTTCATTCAGAGATTACTCACTTAATTCACAGAATTAATCCCCTGCTGACATACTTCTGTGGAAGAAGTGCCAAAACATATGATCTTTTTACACAACAGCTTTCAGAAGTTCTGAAAGTTCTAACTCTTCTTCTCATGGGCTGCCACGTGGATTTTGTTACCTGTAGTACTCTAGGACATCTTTACAACTTCATGACTGTTACTGGGGAAAACATGGCATGTTGAGCTGAAGGAACTGCAACTCCAGCCTGTCCAGGGCATGTGACCCTCAACACATGCAGCTCACCAAACTCTGCTTAAGAGGAAGGACATGGGACAGATTTATAACAGTATGTAGTATATGAAACAGTTGGTGAACACCTAAGACAGCTGAGAATATGTTTGCACACAAAGGCAATTCACTTGGCTGATTATAGCAATTGTTACCTGTGTCCAGCAGTAATGGACTTGAACCAGTTTTCTGTCTGCTGTATGACTAGCATAGTTCAAACTGCTTGTAATGCAGAGCTACTATTTATGAAAACCTGTAGTCACCACCATGAGAATAAATAGTCAACTATGGGAAAACTCCTGCCCTGTCTTATGTTCTTTATCCCCAGTGACCTCATTTTCCTTGTTCTGTTTTGGGATTTTTTTAATCAGTTGTCCACTTTGGAAAGTATTTCAAAGAATTAGCTTAAAAGACTAACTTTCAATTAGAAGATGAGGCTCATTCTTCAGCTCCCCCAGACACGTTTCTTTAAGGGCAAAGTTTACAACAGCTGCTCACAAAGAAATTACCACTTGTATTAAATTGCCTGAACATCAGTGACTACAAATCGTATTAAGTATCCACACTTAGTGTAGAAGAACTAGTAAGACTGTCTACTTGCATGAGATATGCAGGTGCTAACAGAAGGTCTGTACTGTACAACCTGCTTACATTTGGTGTGAGATAGAATCAATATTTAATTCCTGAAGCCCTTAAAATGTGAGACAACAGATTCTGTCCCAACAGAATATATCTCATTTTCTGATAATGCAGTGGTTTGTTCTGCTAGCCCAATTCTCAGTTTAGGAACTGATTGCTATGTACTGGTGAGAAAGAAGAGCTAATCATTTGCATAGGTTCTCTGCTAATACTAGAAGATGCTGATAGCAGCTAGAAACAATTGCCACATGTCAACAAAGGAAGAAATGCCTGCCAACTCTACAGGTGTGGGAAACAAAATAACTAGCTGGGAGAAACACATGGCACATCTTTAATCATCTTCTTTAACTATCATAATTGTTTTAGACCCTCAGGAGTGGGTAGCAGCTGGTTGGTATCTGTCTCCTGGTGAGACATTTGGGTAAAAATAAGTTAACAGAAACAAACATAGCAATTATAGTATCCCAATGAAAGAAGGGCCCAGAAACAGCTGTGGGAATCAAGCCATCTACTCAGACCATGCTAGAATATAGAATCTGTCCTGAGGAGGCTTAGGTAAAACCATTTTGCATGTGTGCAAAGCAATCCCAATTTTCTCTTGAATCACCTGCAATTCTGCCCATGACCTTACTTCTCTTCCAGCTCCTACATGGCACAAACACACTTAAAATATCCCCAATGCCTGGTTGTGAGCAGGTGGGTTTGTAGGGACTCTTTGACACAAGGCAGACAGTTTTCTGCCAGACCTCTTCCTACCAGCAGCAGCTCCAAGCTGATTGCCTCACAAGTTCCAGTAGGATTCCTCAACACAGGTTGGTGCACACAGCAGCTCAGAAATTAGAGTCCAATGGTCACAAGGCATCAAAAGCAAAATGAGAGTAAAATCATCCTTGGGCAGGGGGAGGAGGAAGAACTGGCTATGAAATTGACTGTGCATGTCAGGACACAATTGAATTGTCAGTTACCTTTTTTTAATTAAAAATTATGCAAGAGTCCAGTGCAATTAAGTATTCCAACTAATAATCCAATCTCTCTCCTTTAGTAGTGTAGCTCCCAAAGGCTATCCACATTCTTACCAGGAGGCAATACACTGATGAAATTTCAAAGAGCAGCTGCACAATTTCATGACCAGTATCACTATCTGTAAATTATATTGAGTAAGCTGAGCACCACAGGCTGTGGCTGACAGCAAAAGGCATTTCTGAACAACTCCACAATTCTGCCAACAACAGCCAACACATGTGCAAGGTAGAGATGACTGATTTGAAAAATCACCCACCTCCCTTTTCATTTTCCCAAAGTAACCGGCTTTGTCACTCATCAGCACTAATAAGATGTCAGTGTCACTCACTAGTCCTCACCAGCAGGCAAGGCACAGTTATTAGTATCTTCTGTCCCATGTTTGATAATTTTCCTACAAGAGACAACTGGGGGGGTGGAGGTGGGGAAGAGACGAAAAACCCAGCTGATAAGGAGTTTCAAAGCCTTCTGTAAAACCCAGCTGATAAGGAGTTTCAAAGCCTTCTGTACCTGAATGTAACTTCCCGTCTGACAGTTTGTCAAGCACTGCTGCTTAGTAGTTGTTCTGCCTCTTTAGGTGTTTAGGACCAACAGCTAGACACCATTGACACCCTCAGTGCCACCACTCAGCTATTACCCAACCTACCCAGAGGTATCTGCACTCCATAGCTAGCCATGGCTATTGTCTGAAAAGCATGGCTTCTGTCTGAAAGCATGCCCAGAAGTGCCCAGTAATTTGAGAATAGCTCTACAGCTTCAGACAAAGGGCCAGTCATCCCAAAAGGGATTTGAAAACAGAGACCATAACCCCACCAAGAAATCATTTGCCAAGGCAAAACTCTCACAGATTTTGCTGTCTAACACTAGTCTCCAACCATCAGTGGAGGGAAGTGAAAACAACAGCCATGATTCAATCTCCAAATAGAGGAACATATCCCACTGCTGCTGGAGGACATGAATATTTGCCAATCTTCCTGCATAAACACACTACAGGCTTCATTCTGGCTCCCCTTTCATTTCATCATTTCTCTTTATCCTGGAACCTAACGTCACTGCCACATTGCTTATGTTTTCTCATTCACAACCATTTAACATAGCATAACCCTTCCAGGGCATCACCTGAGACCCGTGTTCACCCTTAAACACACCCCTTGAAACACCAGGGTTTGATACTATGTCTATTTTTCATAAGCCGAGAATAGCTTCTTTCCAGAAAGCCTAACCTCTACATTATCCACAACACTCCATGTGTTCAGAATAGCCCATATCTTCCCACAGAAAAAAATACATAATCTCCTTCAGCTGAGCACCCACTGAGAAGCCAGGTCCTCTTTTCTCCCAGTGCTTTGGACTTCTTCAACTAGTGAAAAACTAGAAAAACTAGATTACTTGTAAGCAAGCATTTGGCATAAAGCTACATAGAGGTGGAAAACATTTTCCCAATTCAAGTATGGCAAACCACAAAAAAAAAAAAAAAACAGCTTTTTACGTGTGGCAATATGTACCCTAGTAGCTCACTTTTTGCTCAAGGATTTTAGATATGTATTTCATTAGCTAAATTCAAATTTTCAGAAGAAGTATGATTACATTACTGGAAATTCAAATTTTCAGAGGAAATATGATTACCTTTACCAGAAAATAGAATGTAAGCTTCCACTCAGACCCAGGAGTTAATGTAGATATTACATGATGAGCTTGCTTATTGTCTGACCATACATTTCTGATGCTACTCTACCTCAAATATCAGCTTTACAGAATAAAAATAATTGAAATCTGCATCATGGCTGCTGTGCAGAAATTGGTACGGTACAAATCTTTTCAACTTCAAATCACTTTGTAGCTTCAAAAAGCTAAAAGCCTCAACAGACAATTAGGCCACTATGTCTGACCTTCTGTGTATCAGACTCTTAAACTGCAACATTACCTCTGGATTAAAATCAGTCAGTATTAGCTGACTAAGCCACTCTCCAGAAGGCAACCAGTCTGGATTTCAAGTAAGCAAAAGAGCGGAAACATATCCGTTACGCTTTATACTGCCAGAGCTTAATCACTGCTCTTAGGTACTGCTGCTTTGTCTTCTCATTACAGTTGCACTTCTATCATTTTCTATGCTTTTGTTACTGCATCTCTCATCTAGTTTAGTAAACATGCTTTCCATGGAAAAAAATTGATGGTTAACTTGGCCACTCCAGGGACTCAATAGCATAATCAATTCCTCAAGTCCTCTGTAAAACATATTTGCTATGTTTAAAAATCTGACGTTTTGCCGTATTGACCCAATGATTTAAGACCCCTTTTAAAACATGAGCATCAAAATTTCAGGCTTATTTCTCCTAATGATTTGCCAATGCCAACATGCAAGCTAAAAAGCAATGAAATACTAACATACCCATGTCTAATTTGCATGCAGCCATTTCAAGGTCTATTTTGCATTAATGACTCCCCCCGCATTCACACGTCTTACCAGTCTGTCCCCACTCTAATGCAGCATCCACCAATACCATTCTACTACCTATTTACTGGAAGCCTGTAAATAGAAATGCTGAGTTGTGGTTGTTTCTTACAAAAGCCCTCATCAGATAAGGATTCCTTAATCAATAGCTAGATGAGGTCAGTTCACTAACTCTTCATGATCATCTCTGAACAGCTACCTCTTGCAAATCACACTCCTGTGAAGCTGAGTACCTTGTCCTCCAGACCTGCTATACCTACATAATTAGTTTTTCCAGTCCTAGTGCTTCTACTTAAGAAATACCATACGGTTTGTTTGCTACCATCTGTTTTCCTTTAAGCCATATTGACTTACACTAATGCATTCCCATCCTGTAATTCTTTATTGACATATTTTCCCTAAGACTATTGACAGGATAGCAAGTTTACTGATGAGCCTTAAACTACTATGAGCTCCCAGTCCAGTGATGAATTCCCTTCTGTTTGGCTGTTCATACACAGCACAAAGAGAAGAAGCTTGTGATCCAAAGACAAATTTCGGCTAAAAACAATACTTAAATTAAACCTGAGGTAGATAACAAGGGCTCTTTTTTTTTTTTTTCCCCCTGTAGAAGTTGTAGCACCTTTGTACAGACCCTGTCTTGGGTCTTCAGTCACCCCTACAGTACAAAGGTATCTTCTCAGGCTGTGCGTGTTATATTAGCTGGGTCTGCATCCTGAATTCCCAGGCAGCTTTTACCCACATAGAGCCTCCAGGGAAGTCATAATCTTCCCCTCTCTGCTAATCTTTACATCTGATAATCTTGCATGGAAGGAAAAAACATCTCATCAGAGAAGATGCCCTTGGGTAAGGGTAACAGGTATTGAACTCCATTACCCAAACTCTGTAGGTCAACACTGTTAGTCAGCAGCTGGTAAAGGAGGCTTACAAAGGTAGGTCTATCTAGATTTCCAGCCTCATCTCTCAGCACTGCCGTAAGTAAAAGAAAATGTCTTATATGAAGCTACAGATTTAGTTATATACAGAGCTTCTGTTCTTAAGAAATTTGTAAAAAAGCTTTCAGTAGGTTATATTCAGTGACTCATTACTCTCAGTAACACAACAGAGGTGAGAACAAACACTACCTTTTTCCACTATTAATCTACAATGTTTCCATGTCTTATTTTGAGCCTCTGAGATTACAGTGTATATACTTTTGTAAATATAGGCTTTGCAAGAGGCCTGGTATTTTACCTGGGGAATGATGGGACTTGTAACTTAGGATGCACTTGACTTTCCTAAAGGCGATGACAAAAAACCAAATAGTGCAAGCTTGGAGCACATTCAAGTAATAAGACATCTTTCAAAGATTACGTCACTTAATAAAATTCTCTACCTGTTCCTCTCTGGTTTAATCCATTACTGTAAAGCAGAAATACAGAACCACAATCATATTTCCGGATAATAAATGTATTCATTTAAAGAACAAAAACCTAGTTGTATAATTGCTTATATATCTCTTGCATAGAGGCTATAAGGAGTAACAATGAAATGTCATACCCAGCATAGCTACACAAGGCAGTAGTAACTAGAGAAAGTTCCTGTTCTCCATTCTTCAGAACAGAATTATAGCTGATAGTAGATTTTGACCACATGAAACAGTTACAGATGTCTGTACATTACCATTTCCTTCATAATTTTGTAGTGAGTGCAGCAGCTTAGGACTACCCACACATAACAAAGCCCAGCTAGGCAGAACATGCCAGAGAACATTGTCCTCATCCCTCCTGGCTTTTGAAAACACTCAGTAACAATTACTGAAAATTATTACATGATGCTTTAATGGTATTTAGGTGTGTAACTGCACTTCATGTTTTAAAATCAAAGTCACAGCAGCAGTGCAGTGTATTGAGATATTCTCTGAAGTCACATGCAAACAAATATGGAAGCATATACGTACCTTCAGTGTTAAAGTTGCAACAATTGCAGCATTTGAAAGCTAATGAAAGACAACCATATCAGGCCTGACCCTGAATTACATGGTAACTGTTAATGTATGTGTCTTGGTTTAGGCTCACCCAGGGACAAAAGACCACAATTAGACTCAAGTACCACAGATTTGAGAATTCCTAAAGTGCAGGGAGGTCTTAATTGTCACTTACCACCCTCAGACGAAACAGACAAGGCTTGGGGAAGAAAACAGAAAAAGAACACCTTCTCCCCACCCCTCCTCTCTTCCAGGGCTCAGAGCCCTGATCCTGGTGTCTTTTTTGCCTCCCTCACAGAACGCCCAGGGGGGCAGGGAATGGGGATTGCAGTCAGTCTGTTCCAGGTAGCGTCTGCCATTTGTCTCTCCTCAAAGCAAGCAGGCTCCGCACCAATCCTCCCTGCTCCTTCGCGGGGTCCCTCAGCAGCCCTGCACGGGCTGCTCCAACCTCCATTCATCTCAAAGGCTGCAGCTCCTTTCCACCTCTTGTGTGGGTCTGTTCTGCGGCCTGCAGGCTCTTCAGCATGGGCTGAGACCCAGCCATCTCCTCACACACTCCCCTGCCCATCTGGGCACACTTATCCATAGCTGCTGGTGCCTCTCAGTCCTGCCATTGCCCTCCATGGGTTGCAGGGGTACAGCCTGTGTTCTCACCACAGGTTCCAGAGGGGTCTCCAGTCCGGCTCTCCTCCTCCCTTCCTCTTTCTCTGACTGTGGAGTCCGCGTGGTTGCCTCCATCTTGTACCACTCCTACACCTCTTCCCAAGCACTTCAACTTCCCGTCATTAGATAGTGATGGCAGAGGTGGCAGATTGGCCCAGCTGGGCTGGAGGTGGGCTTGAACTCAAGAGACAGAGGAAAGCCAGAGAACTGTTTACTGGGTCTGCACTGCACCAGTTGGGGGTTACCAAGATATTGAAGGGACTAGAGCATTTTTCTTATGAGGAAAGGCTGAGAGATCTAGAACTGTTTAGACTGGAGAAAACGGAGGGGGGACCCCATCAACACTTACAAATACCTGTAGGGCAGATGTCAAGAGTCTTTGGTGGGGGGTGAGTCTTTTCTGTTGAGTCCAGTGACAGATCAAGTGTTATCAGGCACAAGCTGGAACACAGGAAGTTCCACTTGAACATGAGGGGAAACTTTCCTGTGAGAGAGCCCTGGCACAGGCTGCACAGGGAGGTTATGGAGGCTCCTTCTCTGGAGGTTGGGTGTATTCCTGTGCAACTTGATGGAGGTGAACCTCCTTTAGCAGGGGGTTGGACTAGATATCTCTAGAGGTTCCTTCCAATCCTACCATTTTGTGATTAGAGCAAAGAATTTATCTTTCTATTCAACAAAATAATGAAACTAAACATTTTTTGCATTAATGAAGGCATGAAACAGAAAATGGTGTGTATATATATATATGACACCTTTCTTTGCCCTATAACACCAAAGTTTATCAGAAGCCTCCCAGCTTGTGAGACACAATGATCAGCTACCTTACTGCATCTTTTCAGATAAACAATGTAAATAAATGCACTTGAATTGACTCAACTGATTAAAACATCTGATTAAATAAACTGTTACCTAAATAGAAACAAGAGTGGATCAGGTTGAATAGTTTAGATCTCCTTTCAATGTGTACAAACTCATATTTCAGACCTTTCCTTATCATGTGTATCAGTGACATACTGCTAATTCTCCCACATACATAATTGAACACACTGACAATGATGCAGGTAGCTAAAGGCAAGTCTAAAGCTATTCAGCAACCTGCTCTCCATTGAAGCCCCACCATAAAATGCTCCAGATTCAAAATTTCTGCACAACACTTAGCAACATAAGAAACAACATATATGGAGCACTAGGAAAAATTTTCTTCTCCGAGTGGCATAAAACCCTATGCACTAACCAATCTAAGAAAAAACTCCCCTTAGCCTAAACTTTAAGCTTATATAAACTCAGGCAATTGGCCCAAAGCCAATTAACAGAAGGGACACATTAGTTAAAAGCACCTGTACCCAAATCAGTTGTTATGAAAGAGAATGTTTAGGTTACGTTATGATTATACAGGTTTTAAAGAGAAAAGTGATGCATTGATAAAGATATGACAAAAGTTTACTAGAGCTGTTTTTTCCAGTAGTAAACTATTGACAAGGTTGTTACTATGGCTGAGGTTTGATTGTTTGAGGTTTTTTTATAGGACTAAATGTTTGATAACAACCTATGCTTGTCATAAGAGGAAGACTTCATTTACAGGTATTTGATTTAGACTAGTAATTAGTAGAATGGAGAGGACAAACGTAAGTATGAATATTGTTGGGTTATTAATACGTAGTACATATAAGTACATGTCCTAGATAAATATTTCTAGGCTTATATATTTTGGATTTTATATTCAGTGTCCTGAGATTGTTAAGAAGATCCAAAATAATAGAAAAGTGTTCACAGTTGGCAATGAAATTCTAGCCTACTTGAATATATCTCTTTTTTTTCTATTGGATAAAATAATTTTTTTCAAGTGTGATAGGAATGCACATAGTTATGCAGGCAATGAAAGCTTGAAAGCAATGAAAGCAATGAGAGCAATGAGAGTGTTGAAGAAGTTGGCTGATATTAAGCCACTTTCCATCATTTTCAAGCAATCATGGAGGACTGGTGAGGGGTCTGAGGGCTGGAGAAAGGCCAACGTCATTCCATGTCTTCAAAAAGGGCAGGAAGGATGACTCGGGCTTGTCAGCCTCACCTCCATCTCTGGAAAGGTGACGGAATGACTCACCTNAACAGAGTGTACCCTCAGCAAGTTCCCTGATAACACCAACTGGGACGACTGGCTGATTCCCCAGAAGGCTGTGCTGCCATTCAGCGGGATCACAACTGGCTTGAGAAGTACAAATGACAAAATTTTGGACCTGCTTCTGCAGGGGGTTGGACTAGATCTATAAAGGTCCCTTCCAACCCCTACCATTCTCTGATTCTATGAGTTTTGATGAAACAGCACAGAGAATCTTACTACTAGACTAGCTGTCCAGGTTCGTTTTAAACATTGTTTGAAAGTTTAAAGCATAAGTTTGAAAGTTGTAGACTTGGTGTGCTAATTTTTTTTCTTTTTTTCTGGATTATCTTTTGCAATGGATAACAAAGTCTGAGTAGTACCTACTACAAAGAATAAAACTTTTCATAGAGAAGTATTTACAATGTGTAAAGCAAAGTCTCTGCACTTCATTAAAAAAAATAAGTGGTCTACCTAATAGATTGTTTTCAAGTTTCCCTTTTTTATTTTTACCAAATAAATGCAATTCAGTGTACTAAGATCTTATTGAAAAAAAATTGTAAAAACACCAATACATCATGAATCGCATGGTCAGTCCCACGTATAACATCTATTGTTTTGGATTAGTCTCCAAAGCCCAGTTGTAATCTGTCCCCTTATTCTGAGCTAAATTGGATTCCTATTATTTTTTTCCTCTAGTGGAGGGAAAATTCTCTGGTTTCAAGTAACTCATTGAGGTATAACCTAAGCCAGGCATGTGAGAAGCAAATATGTAACATGTTTTCAGTACAGATAAAGGCTCAAACATCTACAAAGCCGAGAGGCTGATTTTATTTTTAGGTGCTTGCTAAAGATAAACATAGATTAATCGCAAAATAAAACTGTGAATGTGCTGGTAGTCTTCCACAACAGCAGAAGCCTCCATGTTGGTTACATATGCTTAGCTCTCCATCTAGTGGGGGCCTCCCAGCAGGCCCTGGCTGAAGCAGTGGGGCACGGGCCAGAGTACAGCACTGCCCTGTTTGCATGTACTATCAGCTAACCACGACAGGTCATCTTGGTTTTGAGGCTAGAGCTGTCTGCCCAGGCAGGTTGTGGAGTCTCCTTTGGAGGTTTTCAAAACCATCTGGACACATTCCTGTGACCTGATGGAGGTGAACCTGCTTTAGCAGAGAATTGGACTAGATGATCTCTAGAGGTCACTTCCAACTCCTACCATTCTGTAGTTATCCAGGCACTCTATTTTCAGAACGTTTTTAATCTTTTGTAGTGTAGAAGCTTTACTTGGCACAGTCTCTTGTAACACCTCCAGTTCCCGAAATCACTATGAATACTTTGGTAAAATACCAACTCATGCTGAACTACAAAATAAAACAAAGAACATGCTTGGCTTAGTGTACTTAGCGCATGCTATGTTCTCATCATTTACTGTATCATCCAACAAGCTCTCTTGTGAACACTGGTCTTTACCCCATCTCAGCGGAGACAACTCTGCGCCCTGCTGCACCAGTGCAGGAGAAGGGTCAGCATTTTCTTCAATTAAGATTTCAGACTTGCATTTTACAATCAGCGAAGAAGGAAAAAAAGTTCATTTTCATATTACATTTTCAGGGGCTGAAACTGATAATTCCACAAATTCAATGTATTCCAAGTTAGTGCTCAAAGAAAAAAAAAAAAAGGTCTCTGCAACACTTAAACTTAGTGGCTCATTCCAGCCTTTATTAGAATAATTACAACTAAAAGAAAGGCGGCACTTAAATTTTCACAACAGGACAAGCATCACAGGAAGTAATGGACACAAAGCTGTAGCAATGTAATGAAAAAAAATAAATAAACCAAAATCAGCAGACATTGCAGCTTCTTTTACATGGAAAGCACTGCTTTCAGGACAGCAGAGTGCAATGTAGAGGCAGTAACTGCATCATTCTATCCTTAGAGATCTGGGGAACCATCACACAAAATGTGTTATCACCTGATTGTGTCCTAAGCCAGAGTGAAAGCAGAAGCTGGGGAAATGAAGGTGGGTTATTTGTTTGATTCACAGTCCTACTCGGTTCCCTTCTTCCAGCGCAGCAGGCAGTTGATTGCCTCCATTCAAACAATGACTGCACAGTCACTGAGCCATCTGGGCCTCCATTGCCTGTGCCGTCCATTCTGGGGCTGTCTGACTTATCTTCTCAAGCAGGTTGTTCACCTGGAAACACAGTGACTGAATCTGCTTGTCCCATGTTGGCAAAGCTTCACGAGCTGCAAAAAAAGAAAACAAACCAACTCACACAAAACATAGTAATGCCTTTATAATAAAACATAATTACTTTAGTAGTGCATTAGTAGCTTTTTCAACTGCAACCTTTTCTTATGATGCTGCCTTCAACTCACAAAGGAAGCCTTCCTGGCAGCTAGATGATGCTGATTTCTGTATTCAAAAGCTGCAATGAGTTTGGCTGTCTGTTACAAGCCTAAATTCTGCATTGCAAAGTAGAACTGAACAGAGAACTTCCTGATGAAGCTGTTTCTACGAGGACACCAAGGGAATCAATTCACATTTCCCGGTGGGTAAAGGACTGCATAGCAGGGAGGGTGGGTCAAATGTGGTCCTCCGTTGAGGCAACCTCTGCCACCCTCATGGCCACAGCAAGACACAGCAAGCTCACTTAAGATGGAAAATACTAAGAAACTTTATTTCCTTACCCTGTAAAACAGAAACTCCAGAAATTTACTCTGAATGGTGCTAAAAAATAAACTAGTGTGGTCAAACTTACTCTCAAAATGAACAATTCCATCAATCTGATCAATGAATCCATTCATGCGACCTTCAGTTATCATCTGAGAAGCTATCTTTTCTGCCTAAAATAATTAAGAAAGGTATTAGAAACTTCTTCCATTGTGAGAGAAGTTGAAAACTATTAAGACTTAATACTACTTCTGGGTTTTTCAACATCTCCACACACTGGGGGGCAGAGGGACCTTACAGACAACACTAATAATGAAATAATTAGACATACTATCACCATGGCATCTAACTCCACTACTGTTCATTTACATCATGTACTTTCTCTTCTCATAATATGTGCTAGATATTTAACCTTCCTCATAATATTTAATTATTTCCCAAGATTCAGCTACTTTTCCTAATATTTACCACATCCATTTTCTCACATCCCTGATATTTTTATAAAAACATGTGGAAAACCAGTACCTTAGCTGCAGGGATCTCTAGTAATGCTCCAAGCTCTTCAAAAGTAATGTTGTTGTAAAGTTTGCTCGCAGACAGTAAATTGTGTTCAATAACAGCTCTGTCCAGGATACTGGAACCTTAGGGATTAGATGAGAAAAAAAAAATCCATTACTGTAAGATCAAAATACTTCATTTATATTGCAGAGCAGGTAGGAAGTGCTATTTTTCCCCAAGGATTACTTGTGCAGAACATCTAGATGCATCAGCCTTCCATCAGTGTTATGCTACAAAGAAGAAAGTGCACATAAAGAGATGGATGGCAGATGGTCGATTTTAAGACAGGTGGCTTAAATCCTTTAATTTCTAGGCAGAAGTCCTTGGTTTTGCTACAAGACTCAACACGTAAATTGAGAGTTTGACTACCTGTGATCAGTTCCTAGCTTGCCAAATGGAAAGAGCATTGAGGTTTTTTTTAATTCATTACAGCTCTTAGGGGTACAATTAACCTCTCTCTTACTGTGCTTATGTGACAATAAACCCTCATCTAATTTCTCTCTTTTTAATTTAACAATTTAACTCACTTGCCCCTTAACCTCTAGTTAAAGATAAGCAAGTTATTAAATACCAACTAACCTGCATTCTTTAACTTATACAGATAAATTTTACAGGTTATAAATAAACTGTGCCAAGGAAAGGATGGCAGTTTAGTGTAAGTACCCTTAACCCAGGTCTCAACTCTGTGATTACACAGATGTTTATTTTTCCTTTATTTTTCAGTGACTATTGTTAATTAAGAAGGTTCTCCCGATTCAGAAGTATTTCATGCTTAAGTATTTTTCAATCTCAATATTTTTCTAATTTAGAAAACTGAAAGCGTGTTTAGTAATTCCAGTGAAGCCATTACTTCACATTATTTCCTCACTGTTCAGAGGTTCCAGCAAGATCAGAAACCAATTTGGAAATAGTGCAAGGTTCAAGTCATCAACTCACTATCTGTCATCTTGTCAAGTCAGGAAGGAGTTCAAATCCATTTATCATCTGCACAGACCATTTACAGTTTACATGCATGTCACGTGTTTCTAGGTATCCTATTCGTAACAGTGCCTTCAAACTGGATAAGCTCAAAAGGACTGAGACTCCAGTATGAGGCAAGGTTAGGAATACTAGAAGGTTGTCAGTGGACTGTAGATGGTCAGAGAAACTAGAGTTTTATCTTATAAAAAAGCAATTCAAAACCTTCATAGCCAACTGGAAAGATGAACTATGGCTAAGAAGCTTTATTCATGAGGGTAACATATTGGAAAATAGCTTTTAAATAATTATATAAGCAATATTCAATTCTTTTCCATCACACTTCTTAGCTGCATTGGACAAGTCCAACTCCTATGGATGAACATAGCAAGGCTTCGGGGAAACAAGTACCATCAGCTGTAGTTGCCTTCTGGTGAGGCATTAGCATAGCTGCAAACTCTTGCAATTGATTTCCACGGATAATTCTGTCAAGATACATTTTCTCCAAGATACCATAGGCTGCAAGTTGTTGGCATCTCTCATCTTTGAAGAGTGTAGCAAGCATGCGAGAACGCTGCTGTCCTAGGAGAGTCAAGAAAAATACTCACAAATGATCACCAAGACATTATTTAGAGGCAAACAATAGAAAGGTATCTTTTTTTTTCCCCCAATATATGCCATTAACTATCAAAACTCTACCAAAGAAGGAACTTGGTTGTGTTCAGTTTCAAAACACTGATTACCACCGAGTATCTTTTTCACCTTTAGACAAGATGTCACCTTATCACTGGCAAAGAGATAGAAGTCATCCAACTCTGAGTTAACAATATGCCAATAGGTAATTTGGACACCATGTTCACAATTCTGGATTCCTCACCAAATTTTAGTGACAATATTCTCCCACACAAATAATGTAAACTTGCTTTATGGAATATGAAATATCTATGTTGGGTCTTATAATAAAAAATTATAATGAGTTTTTTACCTGCCGATGCCAAAATAGTACAATGCAAAGCATGCTTCAGTGCCTCCAGTCGCTCAGTTTCATGGACTATGCTCTTATAGGAAAGCTCATTATATCTTTGGGCAGCCTCAATAAACTTTCTTCTGTAATCAAGAACTCGAGCATAGCAAACCTAGAAAGAAAGTATGTCTTGGAAAAAAACCACTAACAGGTGTGTCTGCATAATATAGGTGTGTATAAATTCCCACATTATCAAGCAACAGCTCCATAAATATTGTCGTATTGCATGCTCAGGAAATCCATGTCTTCAGAGCATTTTCTTGACCTGTAAAGCCCTTACACTGAAGTATCATTGAAAGAAAGTGTAAGGGCATTTCCCAGAATCATTCATTGTTAAATACTGCAGATTTCTAACTAACAGAAACTAATTAAATAAAATACTGTACAGTGGATATTGTATACTGACACTAACAGCTAGTACTTTCGTAGAAATGTATGTTTCAACTGTTTGCTCTTCCCTTTTAGCACTGTAACAGCATCTGATATTTCTTCTCTCCCTGCCTTTAATCTTTTCTAATGTTTACAGAAAATATTTACACTTCCAACTGAGTGCACACTTCAAAATATAGCTTTGGGGGAGAAAAAAAAAAAAGAAAAGGAAAAAACAACAAACCAAAACCTGAATTAGAGCTCATGGCACATCTGCTTTGTGTTGGACAATTTTAAGTACCATCGCACTTGCTATGTATTATCACACTACAGTTATCACTGCTCATCCCACTTTGGTTTGAGAAATTAGTGTATGAACTATGTATATGCTAAACCCAAAATAAGCAGAAAAGTCAGTAGTTACTTTACTACCTGAGACTTAAAGCTACTTTTATGGATGGGACTTACTATTTCATTGGGGGGGAGGGGAGCAGGTAGCTGCTGTTGCCCCTAATATTGGACATGACTTTTTTTTCCCCCTCTTAGATTTACACGCAAAGGTGAAGACAGTATTTTCAACAATTTTTTTTTTTGCAGCCTAAGTTTTATCAGTAAAGCTGGCATTTAAGGAACCTTTACAGACTATCTCCAAATCATAAGGAATGAGCTGTTTAATTATTGTGAAGATGTGGCGCTCAAGCTCCTAAAACCACTTAGAAGCTTTTCCATTTCTTTTCTCATTATGTCAGTTTTAGTGGCATTACATAAAAACATCTCAATGTGGAATCATCTCCCTTTAGAAAGGAAAAACAATAATGCAAGTTACAACAACCTTATAATGGATTTGCAGCTGTTCATTAGTTGATTCATTCTGAAGCAGAGAAGCTCGATTAATATAAGCTTCTGCTTGAACTGGGTCATCATCCTCCAGATACAGCCTGGCAATTTTCAGGTAGGTTTCCAGTTTATAGTCTACGTTATATTGTCTGTAGAGAAACAGAAAAGTAAGTTATCAGAGTGGCTCCAAAACTACCCTTGCTTTTTGCTGTTCTAAACGTACGATTCTAAAGCACTTGACAACATTTGTTTTGCCCTGCCTGCTTCTTCCCTAACACCAAAATTAGTGCTCTCTGTTCAGGGTAAGGAAATTTGAGAGGAAAGCCAATACAGAATTGGCTCCTACAAACACCAGTAGAAATAATGCTGTACACCAAGGCACAAACATACACTCTAATAATCTGGTTTTAGTGGACTGGAAGTTTTCCATAAGTGGTAAGTCACTTGAGTTAAAAAGTAAGCTTGCAGTGGAACAATTAGGTACTAAACAGACAAAACCTACAGTGATTCCCTCTACATGCATACAGAGAAAGGACAGAAAGAACAAAGTAACAGCAAGGGTTCTAGACTTAAAAGAAAAAAACACCACAAACTCACTAACAAAACCACAAAAAAAAAAAAACCTCAACTGTTTTTGTTAATATCCAATTTCAAACTATGTCTTCATTTTTAACTGTAAAGGCTAATATGTGGAAGAATTGCCACCTTTCAAGAACCTTAGAAGCCATTTTTGTAAAATACTACCAAAAAGGGTGTTTATCAACATGACTAATAAATAGTGAAAAACTTTCGGTGCGGTATTTTTATCCACTATACTGTTTACTGTAGCACACAGTCATCACACTGTACTTTTCATCTCTCAGTAGTTCTGGCCTGAAATATTGAAACTCTAGGAAAATACGCAACCCCAAAATTCTCACGTGCTGGTCTAGTTAAGTACAAAAGGAGCAAATATATTTAACAACACAGAACTGTGTCTAGTAGAATACTTACTTTTGCCCCGTTTCCAAAGGGATTCCCACCAATACTTGTGCTGCGTTTCTCCAATCTTCTTCTTTCTCATAGATTGATGCAAGATGCTGCCTTATTGAAGCAACCTAATCAACAATAATATCAAATAGCAAATGCTATAAAAGCTGAATGGTTCTGTATTAACTTTCACAGTACTTCCTCTTGTTCAAGAACTCCTTCAGCCAATACCTCAGCTTCACAGATACAGCAACCTGGAAGCATGCAGCTCTTTCCACAGGACCAGTCCTGTGTGGGACTCCTGGACCAAGCTTTAACATCAAGCATTTAAATATGAGTGCTGGTTTGGAGAATTTCCTTTTAAGCTTGTATCAAGATAAAATAAGTTTATCTTCAGGGCATGGTAAGTAATAACCTCTAATAAAGCTTTGGAAAAGATGAAACAAGACTTCCAAGAACAGAAGCACCAAGACTCACAAGCCATTTCTTGGAATTACACCTGTTTAGATATTAACTATTATTAGATCCTACTGCAAAAATTTCTAGTTTGTAGAGCAACTGTCAGAAGTAAAATAGCAGTTCTTACAATCTGGGTGTTACGGGCAGAAGTGTGAGTAAAAAAAAAAATTAATCATCTGATGTCTTAGATTTAATTTAAGCATAATCACTATAACATACAGGCAAGCACATTCAGTTAAGTCTTAGCATAAAAGCTGCTTAGAAAGACAAGAGAGACTGAACTGAAAAAGAACTGCAGCACAATCAGCAGTTAATTAGAATTGGAATTTCAAGGAAACATTTTATCCTGGTGCTAAAATTTTTACAGCTAAATATTACGGCTAAAATACATAGACAAATAAAGTTATCTATTTTGAAACAAAAGCTATTTGTCAAGGTGTTTCTCTCTGTTCCATAAGTTGGGTAAAAAGTAACACAGTGAGTACCAGTTTGTCTCACTACAGGACCTCCAGTAGCTCAAGTATTGTTTCATTGTAAAAAGACATTTCCTGGTAGCAGAGTAATTACATGCCCAGCATACTGATGAAGAGACAAAGTCTGTATTCTTTGCGCAGTCCTACATACTCTCTGTGTTTCAAGTTTTTCATATACAGGAATGCAAAATTTAACTCTGTGTAAGAATATCTGTTTTGAACAGCTTCTTTAAAGACTTAAAATAGTGAGCAGATAAGCAGAAAAAAAAAAAAACAAAACAAAATTAACAAAGCCATGCCTGTAAACCTAAAATCCCTCATCACTGATCTCTCACCTGTTCTTCAAATGAAATGACTCTAGGCTGTATCTTTTCCAAGGTGAAGTGGTAAATTTCTTTGGCTGTGCTGTCAGGAAGACTTGGAAGATGAGTACAGAAATCTGTCAGTAGCTGACGTGAGATCACTAGACTGACATTTTCATTCACCACTGGTTCAGAGAGACATGCAAGGAAAACACAAGATGAATGCAATGCTTGTTAGTGCCTTCACTGTAAGCGATCATTTGTTTTTATATTAAATTTGACTATTTTGAGTTTTCAAAATCAATATCTAAGTGAAGGGGAGTTTTTTCATTGTTTTAATAAGGTTAATTATTTTTTCTCTCAGAAAGTTTGTTTACACTAGAGGTCACCTAAGTTCAAACCACTAACAGATAAGAAAGAATTTCTCACTTTAGTGATTCAGAGTGAAACATCTCTCTGAATTACAAATCATTCTCAGTTCATAAAAAAAGTCTTGTACAAGTATACCTTTAGGCTGAATTTCACTAAGCTTATTCTCAACTAATAACTTCTCGATGCTTTTTTCCAAATAACTTCAGACAAGGGAAGAAGGGGGTTATTAGTTTAAATACTGCTTTGGCATCCAGTACCAGATTTAGCATTCAACAGAGACTATGTTTTCATCTACCAACACTGTTACAGTGACAGGTTGGAAAGGTGTAAAAACTTATAAAGCTTACAAGTCCATTCTCCCTTAACTTCTGAATGTGGTGATGATTGTTCCTCTTATAGTTGTATCTGAGTTCGACAGTACCAAAATGTCACCTATTTACATAGCCTCACATAGAGCTAAAAAATATGGAATGCCACAGACCTTTGGCTGTCACTCAGTGTGCAACTCATTATACCAGATACACTTACTTGCTTCTACAAAAGCTTTCAAAGCTTCAAGTTGCTCTACACCTGACAGCTGAACGGCTTTTTCCAATATTTGACGATATCTGTCCATAGATTAAAAAAAAACAAGAAACAAAAATTAAAGTCACACACACTTTTCACTAACGTCTTCTGTTTTCTCTGCTTATTTTCTGTGTTTCAGTCCTACTTTTGCTCATATTTTCTATACCTCTGACATGGTAATTTTCCAAAGTGTGTTCAACTGTCAAAAATAGTCACTTGGAACTGATATCTCACTCTTTATAAACCTTGGGACAAGATTCTCAGATAACATAGCTCACATTTTTTTAATCTGTGACTATAGATGCAACTTTGAAGGCTAAAAAAAAAAGTAAAAATCACATCCATAGGATTGTGCACAGGAAAAGCAACGAAATATTGTCCATGGATTAAGATTAATAATGTTCACAATGCCATATTCTATGAGAATGAGAAACAGTGTTTGGAATAGGAGGTAAATAGTATGTTACAGCCACTTGATGTGCTCATTCCTACCAAAAAAGCAACTCTCATTTTCATGTTTCACAAAGCTAATCAAACTTTGCCTGGGCCACAGCCTCAGTGGTGTAATACTGATTACATACTACAATCATATTGAAGCTGCATTTTGTGGGAAACATTTCCAAGTTTTTACACGAAATTCCTACAAGTGATGTAATTCTAGAAAACAAGCAACTGAGCTGGGACTCAAGGATTTCAGTCGACTGATCGACATCTGCCTGAACCTTCAAGGTGCGAGAAAAATCTAAGTTGGCCCATTGTGACTAACTCTAACCTCAAGGTTTGACATCCAATATACCCGCCAAACGAAAATAATATTAATAATGGAGTAACTGACATATCTACAGCAGTCCAGGAAAATAATACCCTGACTTAGCAAGGCAGACACGAGTGAGCGACGGCGAAGGGCCAAAGCCCCGCACGGGAGCCCAAGCTAGGACGTCACGGGCATAAAGCAAGACATCATCAGAAACGAAATAAATTTTTAAAGGAATCATGAAATGAAATATTTCCTTTTTTCCTTCTTTTTATTTAAAGTAGCGCGGCCACTGGGCAAGAGCCGCCTCGCCCGCCCAGGGCCCGGCAGTCCCTCATCGCTTTCAACAACCGTAATCCCAAACGGCTGCTCACCCGCCTCGCCCCGCTTATGGAAATAAGCCGGTACTTACTTGCCCGCCAAATCCTTGTGAGAGCCGCTGGAGTTCATCAGCTGCGTTAGGTCATGCTTCACTGCGGCCGCCATCTTCGCCGAAGAACCGTCGCTGTCCTCGGGCGCGCCCCAGACCTCCCTCCACCATAGAGTCGCACCGCCGGCCGGCTAGAGAGGCTCCCCACGGCGTGGTCACGTGGCGGTGAGCGTACGCGCGGGCAGAGCCCGGCCGCAGGGGCAAAGCTCAGGCAGACCCTTCGCACGCTGTCCCTCAGGCCTACAGGGTGGCACGTATAGAGGCATATATGTATATAATCGCGCTTCGGTGAACACGCATGTTGGCGGCCCCAACGCGCGGCAGCACTACGTTCTCCTGGAGCAGCGCACGCGCCCCCGGAAGCAGGCGGTGTGCAGCTGGACCGGAAGCGTGGGGTGGGGCGGGACAGCGCGCGCGCGAGGCCCTGCGCCGGCGGTTGCTAGGGCGGTGCGGCGCAGTATTATGGGATGCGGCGGGGGAATGGCGCGGGGCGCGTGATTTTGAACAAACACGGCGGCTTCTTCGCGGGTGCTGTCGCCGCCGCCGGGCGCGGTAGTGGAGCAGAGGAGACCGGCGGCGGCGCCAGGCGCGGAGGCCGTCCGGCGACGGCGGCCGGGAGAGGCATCGGTAGCAGCAGAGGAGGAGGAAGAGCGCTGGCCCGCTCGCCTGGTGAGTGTGAGGGGCGGCAAAGCAGCGGCGAGAAGATGAAAAAAGAGGTGTGGGCACGACCGGCCCTACTGGCGGGGAGGGAGCGGCGGAGCACTGACAGCCGCCTTTCGCCGGGAAAACACAGGCCCGGCCCCGCTGAGCATGGGGCGGGCTCCCCGGAGGCCCGCCAGCCTCCCCAGGGTTTGTGGGAACAGCCTGTCCCAGTCGCCCCTCCGCCGCAGGGGATCCGTGCTCGGCGGTTCTCATCACCACTGCTCGCTGAGATCAGCTGCGCCTAAAGCTGCAGCGGAGTGGTGGGGTGAAAACGGACCGGGGGAGTTGGAGCTTTCTCCTCGGACCGAGGGTTCGTAAGGGACCCGCCACCGCCCGCTTCCCCGCCGGTCCGGAAGCAGTCGGGGTTTGGCAGCGAGGCAGCTCGCGGGCAGGGGCAGGGCGCCCGCGCAGCGTGGCGGTGGCAGGTGCGTGGGGGGCGGGCCCAGGGGGGCGGCAGTGACGGCGTGAAAATGGCGGATCTTTCGAAATATAGTGGTGGCCGCTGACGGAGACCAGCGGCTCCCGGCCGCCCCCGCGCCGCCCGTCGATGACGTCAGGCCCCGGGGGGCGCGCGAGGGTAACGGTTGCTGGGGCGAGGGGGCAGTTGCCGGCGTCGCACGATGCCAACAGTCGTGGCCGCTGGAATTCACCTCGCTGGGCCTGGGGCTGAAGGAACCCGGCCCCTCTGGCCTATGGGACACTACTTCGGGCGGTGGAGAGCCCTGGCCGTGGCGGCGGCGGTGGCAGCTGCCTTAGTCCCGGGGACGTTCTCCTTGCCAAACTTAGCTGCGTGGCTTGCCGAAGGGGACCAAGTTGTCCCGTTAGGACCTGAAGAAATCGCGCTAGGCCTGGTCGGGGGTGAGGACGTCCTGCCTTTGTCTGCAGAGATACTCTCTCAGGCTCTGTCCTGTAGAGCTGGCTACGGTGAAAGCAGCATAAGAGTGTTTTCCACACTTCCTTAATGCCCCCAAGTGCGAGGGCATGCCTGTGCCGTCAGCATGCTGCTGCATGGCCAAGGACAGCCCACCACGCCCAAATGAATGTAGCTGGGCCATGCTTTGGGATAGTCTCAGCTTCTCTCTTCATTGCTTACACTCCTTAGGATGTATGTGGGTGGTCAGAATGTGTTATTAATTACTTGTGGCCATGACTTTGAAGCATATCCTGTATTAATTATGTAACATTTCATATAGAGGTCTTGAGTTCTGGAAAGCACTGCAATATTGAAAGCATATGTGAAATTGCCCACTGGAACATAGTGTAAATGGGAGTAAAGCTCTGGGGCTTAAGTTTTCAAGAAAGAATAAATTTTTAAGTAATCTTTCATTAAGTTTATCCCTCTGAACAGTTATTTGGAATATAATTGTTGTAGAAAATAATATAGAAAAGAAATTCAGACTACTCTTTGCGGTGTTTACATGAAGTTGTCAGTAACAGGTGTGTGCAGTTAACTTCTTCACAATAGTTTTTTGATTTATTAGAGGCAAGAAGAGTAGTGGGTTATGAGCTAAGAATATTTCTTCAGTTGTAAAATAACTTGCATTAGACTTGTTTTTTATTACTCTCAAAGACATCTAGTTTCTCTATGCATCAGCAAGTAGTAACAAGGTTTCATGCCTTGTACAGACTTGTATCAGCCTACAGAGGGGTGTATGTCCATATTGCTCTGGAGGCCAGTCACTCTTAAAGGCTGGCTTGGAGAGTATGTTGGAAAATACAGCCCAACTTTTCTAATGACTTGAAAAGGTACTTTATGCTTGTTGTAATATGGTAAGTTTCAAAAGTTTATTATGTATGATTGGTTTTCAGATTATGTATAAAGAACTATCTGCTGTTGTTTGGTTTGCTTATATTTCTGTTGTGTTCAAGCTCAAGTAGTTTGTAACTAAATGCTAGAATGCTCAAAAAGCTTTAACGTCTGCTGACCACAGGTAAATTTGTAGTGTGATGATGAAGAGTGCTGTCAGATTTCAGCCTTAGAGACATTATCTTTTATATTAGGTTTTGAAAAGCAGTCAAGGCCCCTTAGATTCTCTTCCCTTACACCTTTTTGAAAATTATTGGGGGGGAGGGGAGGGAATAAGGTAAATGGCAGGGGATGTGTTTTGTTTGTGATTTCTGTGTCAGCAACAAACTGTGCTTCCTTATCTGTCCTTTGGTCTGCTTGTGATTTTTTTGTTTGTTTGGTTGTTGTTTTTTGTTCCTTTCCTGTGCTGTAGAGGTAGTGCTTTCTTTCTTCATGTGCTATTAGAAGCACATCTTAATGTCCTACAGAATTTTTATGCTACAGTGGTGGGATTCATAACAAGTACATAAAGAAGAAACTTACGGTTGGTTTTTGTTTTGTGTTTGTTCTCGGCTGCAGGAGCTCCAAAAAAAGAAGTGAATTTGTTTTTCTGAACTCTTGATTCAAGTGTTTGTATTTTCCCAGGACTTACATTTGAATAGCTTGGTTTAGTCACTTGCTTTGAAAACCAGAGCAACATGTGGCTTTCACTACAGCCTGTGACTAGGCTTGCTCACTTGACAACCTTAGAAAACACGAGAAAGAATGAGAGTGCTGGAATAGTCCTGTGTTCAGTGATAGGGGCACATAGCTACACAATGCAAGAGATCCAGATTTCTCATGTTCCAGATCCAGCTGTAGATAAGTGGTTCCTTTGCTCTTCCAACTTGTGTGCCTTTCCCCCTCACAAGCTGTACTTCTGCAATTGAACACATGGCTACCCACATGAGGTCTGGGCTTGGCTCTGATGTGTCATATGAGTTCCAGGTACATACCCAGTCCTCATCTCTATAGTCTGGCTGGGTTGTTTCAGTTCTTTTGGAGTAACAGTAGTTCACAGAATTTTAAGAGTTGGAAGGGACCTCGAAAGGTCATCTAGTCCAACCCATAGTTTCTACTATGGACTCAAGAGGCCTGTGTGAAGAACGTTTTAGAAACTTCTTTAGTTGAATCTGTTGGTCCTGTGAAAAGTTTATTTTGGTCTTGTGTTTGGTTTTTTTTTTTAAATAATATTTTTATGAAAAAGTTCCCAGTGGTCTCAGATCTGCCTGTATAGCTCAACCTGCTCTTGCCATCAAAGTTTGAATGAAACAGGAGACAATCTACAAACAAGTAAAAAATTCTGGTTTAAAATCTAGTTAGTTGTTAAAATTGTAGTATGTGGGCAGAGCTTTCCTGGCAAGTTTTGTATTTGTTTCCAATGTTTTTATTCTTCTAAACATTACTTTCTCATTTATTTGGGAGAAGACAGGGCTGTGCACTGTTATAGTCTCATGCTACTTGCTGGTGGGGTAGATGGCTCTTCTCTTACCTGTCAGTTTCTTCCACGCTTTCGCTTTCTGTTGTGCTTTGTAAGCATCTAAGCAGCTAAGTGTAGACCACAGTTAAGGACTGTTCTGCAGTAAAACTGACCTGGTGTTTGTTCTAGTGAATCTACATGAAATGACCTGATCTAGTGTCCTGCCACCACTCTGTTATACTCTTTCCTCTACAGGCAGTATGGATGCTGGGGAGGGAGATTTCCGGGGTTTCCCAGCTCCCTGACCCAGTTGAATTGTTAGCTGTGGCGATTCCTTGTTGCTATTCCAATGCTCATAGACTTTGAACTGAGCTATCTCAGCATGCTGACCCATGAGAATTTGCTCACTGCTTTGTAAGAGTAATTTTCTTTCTGGGTTGAACATCAGTGTGTAAAAAAACAGGGCTGTAACAACTCACTGTTTGGTTTGGATGGCTAGCTTTAACCCAGCTTCCTTCCATCAAGGGAAAGTGTTTGTCTGGATATTAATAGATAGATACTAAGGAACAATGGGAGAGTTCTAGCAATAGTGCTGGCTTAATATGCACAGGGAATTGGAGTAGAAGGAAAGTAATTATGCTGATAATGTGCACACAGTGGTGAAAGTAGTAAAGCATGCTATTCAGAATCACCATGCAACAAAGATAGTGAAAATGTGAAGATGTTTTTCACAGTAAATCCTAAAAATTGTGGCAGATGTTTGTTTTATTGGTATGTAATTACCAGTTTCTTGACAGATAAGAGATTTTATCTGTTCGTCTTCCTTTGAAAATTATCATTGAAACTTAAATTACCCAGAACTTACTGAGGGAGAAAGGATCTTCTCATAACCAGTATGTGGGCAAGTGGTTAGTTTTGGGTTTTGTTTTGTTTTGTTTTTTCTTCCAGACATTCTTAAAAAGAAAACAATTAGTGCCTCTGTTATAAATAGGGCAGTGGTAACATTAGTTTAATGTTTTTCTCCCATGGAAAAAAAGCTCACAACCAAAAACTTAAGATGAGTAATATAAAATTCTTGTGTCTATATCACTAGATAACTGTAACTTTAAACACATGGGAGTTGCCAGTTGGTGTACCTTGCCTGATCCTCTGATATGATGCGCAGAGTTGTACGTATGGTACATCACATAAGGAGCATTCACTTAACAGAATGTAATAGGAAGGGAGCAGTGTGCATTGAGTAAATTATGGTTGCCTTGGGAACTATTATTTTTAATTTTGCAATGATGGGCATTAAAATTTGTGGTGAAGAGCACCTAATAATTTCGTAGTTTCCATGTAACTGAATGAAAAAAGACTGGATATTTACACTAGTTATATATTCAGCATTTTATAAGAATCAAGATTGTGAGATTTTCCTTGCTATAGTTTGCCATTGGTATTGTCTTTGATAAATCTAGAACCATGGTCTTCTAGGAAGCATGCAGATAAACTGCCTCTGTACCTTTGTTCTGTAGAGAATGGGAAAGAGAATGGACACTATTTTGTCTGTGTTCCACTTATGTGTTTT
The DNA here is from genome assembly GCA_013401255.1 of Urocolius indicus. Lineage (NCBI taxonomy): Eukaryota > Metazoa > Chordata > Aves > Coliiformes > Coliidae > Urocolius > Urocolius indicus. Next base: position 1,277 of record WBNH01011239.1, on the reverse strand, counting down.
CTAACTGTGTTAAAATAGTTTCCTTTCACTCTGCTGTTATATATGCAAACTTGGTGTGTTAGCAGTCTTAGAGGATTCATTTTCACACTTAAGTCTGTTAATCACAGCTTTCTTACAGATTAATTGGGGTGTTTTTTTTGCTTCATAGCATGTATTTTTTAACACAATCTCTAGCTCTATAAGCTTAAACAAAAGACTTGAAAAAAATGCAGTGCTGAGTGATTTTGTAATTTTTTGCTTTACAACAGAACATACCTTTCAGTTTTAGAGATAAAACAGAGTGTCAGAAAGAGTAAGAAAACAGGGAATGAATAAAATGAATGGCACATTGTTGAAATCGTACCAAAATTGAAGAATGGCAATGAATTAGAATTGTAGTGCAGTTAGATTGCCTTCATGCAGTTATGGTCTTTCATTTGACAATATGCTAGCAGATCTTGGGTATACATATTGTTCTGTGAAGGCTTTTCTAGCAAATGAGAGAAAACACGTCCAGGGTCAAGAGTTTAAGAACTGCACTTCCTATATTTTTGTGCTGTAGATCATTGTTAATTTCGGTTGTCTGAGATAGTTGATGTGTACTTGTATGTACTTGACAAAAAGGGATGGGAGAGCACAGCAAATGAGGAAATTAAATAGAATATTTTTTGTTTTGGTTATAAAATGACCCAATAAAATTATTTGGTGCTCTACGAGATTTTTATCCCCCTTTCAAATGACAATGATGGAGCACTGGAAGGGACTGACTAGATGGGTTTTTGAGTCTCCTTCTCTACAGACATTCATGGATGAATTACTGTGTGACCTGTTCTAGGTGGCCTTGCTCTGGCAAGGGGATTGGACTAGATGATCTTTCGAGGTCCCTTCCAGCCCTTGTGATTCTGTGAAATCAACTTAAAGTGAAGGTTGTTGTTTTGCTAACTCTTAGCTTGTTTCTGCTTTGCATAGGTAGATGTTCTGTGTCACTTATACTAGCAAGCAATCAAGAATCTGTGGGAACTACAAGATTTCTGATTTTATGTGTGTATTTCATCTTTTTTTGAATAAATTTCATCTGTTTGCTGGGCCAATATCTGTGACATTAAACCAAGAGTGGTTTTTTTCCACTTGTAAAGAATAGTTCTGGTCCTGGTGCTGTAAAGTGGCCATAGCAGAGGGACCAACAATGCTTTAGTCAATTTAGCACCTACAATTATATTAGCAAAGGCTGTCACATCTGTTTCCTGTGAAGAAATTAAAAAAAAAATCATATATCATTATATTATATATGTATTCTC
>WBNH01011237.1:773-41021 GCA_013401255.1 Urocolius indicus | reverse complement strand
TTCCAATACTTGATAATCCTTTTTGTGAAGATTTTTTTCCTCGTATTCAGTCTAAACCTCCTTTTGTGCACATTGCGGCCATTTGCTCTTGTCCTATCACTTACTCCTTGGGAAAATAGACCAACAGCTGCCTCACCTTCCAGGTAGCTCTAGAAAGCAACGATGTCTCCCCTCAGCCTCATTTTTCTCCAGGCTAAACAACCATAGTTCCCTCAGCCATTTCTTATAAGGTTTTATCTCTAGACCCTTCATCAGGTTTATTGCCCTTCTTTGGATATGCCCCAGCATCTCAATATCAGAGAGATATTGCAACTGCAACTTCACCATTGCCATGTATGGGGAAACAATCACTTCCCTGGTCTTGTTGGCCCCACCATTTCTAATACAAGCCAGTATGATGTTGGTCTTCTTGGCCACCTAGGAACAGTGCTGGCTCATCTCAGTGTTTGTTAGCCAGTTGTTGTCCAATACCCCCAGATCCACAATGTGGAAGATTTTTTTTTTTTGTTGTAAGAGTTAACTGTCTTCTGTAGAACCCAACTCTGCTGATACTTCAACCTGTTTATTCTGCTTAAATATTTCCTTTCTCTTATTTACTATAAGCTACCTGTGAATCTATCTTCACATTCCAACATTTGCACACTAATTTAAGCTAATTTAAGACGTGTGCTAAAGGCAAGGAAAATCAGTATACTTTTTTAATTATGACTAAACTAGATATTTAGGATTGACTGTAATGAATGAAAAATACCATACAGCATGTGAATTCAACAATTTTGCTAAATAACCTTCTTTTGTTAACTGTAAACTAAATTAGTGTCTTACTGCACTTCAGTGCTTGTATTTCTCTGTAGCCCCAATACAGAATATAATCCATTATAGGCAGGCTACCCATCGTATTACAAGGAAAGTATATTTCAGTGCAGAATTCATTGTTCACACGGACCACAATTTCAGACAGTGTGTTTTTTTTCACCTTTGGTGCTAGATTAATCAAATCAACCTGAGAAAAGAGTTTTCCACTGAAGTATTATTTCCTTCCCAAACATCTATCATTCTGTTGTCATATCTTCAGGTTTTGAAATTCTTCAAGAAAAACATTTGGATGGGCTCCTTCTCAAAATGCAAGGATGTGTCTGCATCTAAACATCTCTATTCATTCTCTACATTTAGATGGGCATTAATGTCTAAAGAGACACAACAGAATTGCCCTTCCAGTAGCTTATACCAAATTGTGTCTCCATAATCTCACCCATTATCACCTTCATTTGATCTAGATAATTGTGCATGAGCTTATATTCACCACTGTCATGTTGTTCAGGACATCACCATGTTCCTTGATACACAAGTACTGATGGAAGTGAGGACAGAAACATTTCCTGATTGAGTTTCTGCTACCATAAGCTCAAGATCATATTGTGTATTCCCTCTAATTTTCCAGATGTTTTATGGGCTTTAAGTATCTTGACGTGTGTTATAATTAAGAAATTTAAAATCAGTTAGATGAATCTATATTTAACTGTTCTACTTGTGGTCTCCCAAAGTTCTGTAGGTACAAAAGCAATTGCAGATACCTAGTGCTAGAGAGTGCATACTCAGTGCTACAGTGCCCTGCCATAGTATACATATAACCTCATGATTAGCATTCACCTTTTTGAATAAACTGATCACACTTGTTGACTATGCTCTGATATGATTCTGATGTATACTAGTGGATTTTTGGTGGGTTTTTTTTGTTTGTTTGCTTTTTTAGCCACCCTCTACATTATTGAAAACACAGCCTGTTAAATCCTAGGAGGAGGAAGCTTTCACTTTCAACAAGAAATTACAGGATTGTTATGGAAATTACTGTTTTATGTCATAAAGGAAATATAATTTAGATATTACAGTTGAGCCCCTTCCATTCTTAAAATGTACTTATGAATAGCAAAGTAGTCTGCATTGCATTTTATTTTTGAAGCCTGGCGACTATCATGTAGAAGTTTATTAAAAATACTTTAACAAATGATGCTGCCAAAATAGCCTTGTATCAATAAGTGTTCACACACAGAATCACAGAATGGTAGGGATTGGAAGGGACCTCTAAATATCATCTAGTCCAACCTCCCTGCCAACAATTGTTTGAAAGTGAGTTCCTTTGGCCCTATACATCCCATGCAAGACAACAGGAGGAAAACTCAGGAAGGGGAGCAGTGATGAAAAGAGGAAGGTTAGTGACTGTGGCTTTGTGAGTCTCCTGAAAAATCCGTACATGAGTGAGACTCTGGAAGGCTACTGCAATTTAAGGCTTTCCATGTTTAAATTTGCAATGTAAAAAAGTGAAAATTCATATCTTTCTGAGAATTTGTAAATTTTGATTAGTTGTAGAAACTTGATAATAAGGTTGCTAATGTAGTGTTAGATTTAGTAAATTATTTTTCATATCTCCACAGAATGTTTCAAGGGAAAAAATATTCAGGAAAATAAAATAAATATTGAAAGCTTTTATTTCCTTTATATAAAAAGATAAAAGGATTAAAAAACTTTAATATGATTGTACTTAACGGTTATATTTACTCAGACCAAAGTACTATATTTTTCAGGGACTTTCATAGCAAAAATAATTTATTTAAGGCTACAGAAATCACAACAGTCTTGCATTCTAACATATGAAGTGTAATGCCTTGATTACATCATATTTGACAATTTGAAAAACAATGACAGATAAATATGTTTTCTGCTACCATATGTCTTTATTTACAAGATAATGAGAAATTCGATGCATTGGAAGAGTTCTTGAATGTTTGGAATTTTAAAGCATATGGCTACAAGAAAGGAAGAAGTGCAAAAGATACAGGACAGTATGTTAGGAAACACAAAATACATAGCAGGTTGAACATCTGAAGGTGAATAGATAGTAGATATACATTCCATCCAAACTAGAAAAACTAGTGTTTTCATATACCTGCAATCTAGGGTTTTAAGTTGGAAGTTATTTTAAACAAACAAGTCAATAGAAATTTAGAAATACTGTATACTGTATGCTTCTTTTATTAGGCTACACTGCTGAAGTCTGCCAGGTCTGGAGGCAGTAAAACACTTTAAATCCTCTACGACAGAGGGAACCTACCAGTTTGAAAGACATACTGACATCATCTGCTGAAGGAAAACTTTGGGTGACATCCCAACTTCTCCCTCAATCCACACAGAGTCTGCCATTGCTGTTCTCTGCTCCAACACCTTCTGCCTGGGCCTAAGCTGTGAGATCTCTAGTGGACTGATTAATTTTTTGTTTCATCATACCTCTATTTTCTAAAACATTTTAGATACTTTAGAAATTCTGCTATTCTGAAGTTATATTTTAAGATATTCCAGTCCCCTGATCATCTTAGTGGCACTACACTGGGCTCTGTCCAGAAGTTCCCTGTCCCTCTTGAGCTGAGGAGCACAGAACTGGACACAGGACTCCAGATGAGGCCTCACCAGGGCAGAGAAGATGGGTGGGAGAACGTCCCTCAACCTGCTGGCCAAATTCCTCTAGATGCATCCCAGGAAGCCATTGGCTTTCTTGGCCATGAGGGCACATTACTGGCTCATGTTCACTTAATTATCAATCAGAGCTCCCAGGTCTCTCCCTGCAGAGCCGCTCTTCAGCAGATCCCCCAGCCTGTACTGGTGCATGGGGTTGTTCCTCCCCAGGTGCAGGACTCTACACTTGTCCTTGTTGAACCTCAGGAGGTTCCTCTCTGCTCAGCTCTCAAGCTAGTTGAGATCAGATGGCAGCACAGCCTTCTGGGGAATCAGGTCCTCCCAGTTTGGTGTCAGCAGCGAATTTGCTAAGGGTACCCTCGTTCCCCTCATCCAGGTCACTGATGTTGACCAAGACTGGCCCCAGAACCCATGCCTGTGGAACTGCACTGGCCACCGGCCTCCAATTCAATTCTGTGTCATTGATCACCACCCTCTGGGCTCTGTTATTTAGCCAGCTCTTGATCCACTTCCCTGTGCACTCATCCAAGCCACATTGTCTGAGTTTTCTGATGAGGCTGCTGTGAGAATTTCTATGTTACTATGTTTTAGTTCTATTTTACTGTGTCAAACAGGGAAATCAAAGCAGTAGAACGTACACTTCTTACATATCTTAAATACAAGAGAATTATTTGGTCCTGAAGAAAATAGACTAGACATGCTGCAAAACTGATGGAAAAAAAGATGTTCTCTAGGTTATGTTATTCTAATATTAAAATTAAGAGAGAACAAACAAGATTATTTGAAATAGACCATGATGCTTTTGGGTAATTTCCTGTGTTCTTGGGATTTCCAAATCCAGTCGAAAGGAGTTGATTACCTTAGTGAATAATAGAGAATCATATGATAGTGAAGAATTTGAGTGGGAACCTGAGTGCTTTTTTTGCTGATGAGGATGACAATGCTAATTGATGTGTAGATTAAAAGTCATCAAAATTCTGATCTTAAAAGAAATGGGGGAAAAAAAAGAAGAAGGAAAAAAAAGGAAGCTTGTTAAAAGACCTTAAATACCTTAAAGTATTTAAGAAAGCATGGGAAATACTTGAACACAGCTTATAGTAGCACCTATAACATGAGATATGAGACATACTGCTTATTAAAAAATATTTTAGAAAAGAGAAAGGAAAGATAACATGGGTTTTCAGCAAGGTAAAGGATTCTAATTTTAAGGAAGATGATGTTCTTCAAGAACTGAAGGTTTTTACCAATAATTTCAAAGAAATAGGAAAGACCATGAACTTTGGTTCATTAAGAATAATTAAAACAAATTGGAAGAACAACTAGCAAAATAATGCTAGTCCTATATCCTTCTTCAAACACATCAGTAGTGAGAAGTCTGCCACAGAGCCTGTATAGCCAATTGATTATCAAGGTATAAAAGAAGTATTCAGAGAAGATAAGACCATTGCAGTGACTTAATTTACTTTTTGAATTGATGTTCTCTGTGTGTAAAATCTCCTCATTAAGAATAATTTCTGACTGAACCTCATCAAAGAATACGTCTGTGAATGAAATGACAGTATGTTTTGAACAATAAATGACAAAATGAATAGCCAAAAAAATTTCATCAGAACTAGATGGTACTCAGCCCAGAGGTCTGTAGGAGTTCAAGGACAAAATCACTACTAACAGTGTATGATGAGAAAGTACAGAACCGCTTACATGAGTAATGAATAACTGAAAGTCTTCAGAAGAAAAAAAACAGATAACTTGGAGATGAGTCAGGAGACACTACAGATGCCTATAGAAATGCAAGATGCCTGGAGAGAGAACAGTTTCTCAGTGTTTCTTCAGGTGAGAGAAAAGTTGTGAAGTAAAACTATTAGGAATCAAGTTCAAGACAAGGGACAGAAGGATATTTTTCATTCTAGGGTATTAAACTCTTTACCAAAGGTTGACACTTACAGAAGTTCAACTACTTCAAGGGAAAAGACATTAAAGATCCTGAATTACACAGATATAACCCATGGCATACCAGGGTTGAAAATAGGGAGATTAGTGATGCATAAAACTATGTCCAATATCACTGCCAAATATAAACCAAATATGTCCCTACCAATAGTGGACCAAAGGATGAATGCTAAAGTCAAATGAGTGAAGGTGAATTTGGAAATATTGTGCTGGAAGAAAATTATACAGTCACCACATTTTTGCAGTAGACAGCAATGCAATACATAATTTAAGAAAATTAGTGAGAGAAGATTCTGTGTACATGTTAGGAGCTCAGACAGAATCATTTATTTTCCAGCAACAGCAAAACAGGCTTGACATTTTTAAATAATATATTGTAGCTGAGATGAAGGGCCTTTCAAACATGCTTCAGTGCACAGGAGTTTGAGCAGACTAAAACAAAGTCAATAGGACTCTCGGCAAGGGAATCAATAGGATTTGCTGTGTTCCGGGTAGAAATGTCATTCAAAATTGATGACAAGTTTTCTGACCAAATGCTATTTTAGAATAGTCTTTATCATTCTCTTTGTGACACTACATCTGGTGGCTTTTGACCATCCTCAACATCCTACTTCCAGTTGAAGACTGAACTAATTTCATGCCAACATGTGGAATTCACTTAATGAAACTGTAGGAAGATAAAAGAGACTTTTGAAAACCTTCTGTAGAATAAATGACTGTGAGATAACAATTAGAATCTTAGTACTTCAGCTGCTTCTGAAATACAGGAGATAATAGCTGCCTTTTTCAATCTTATTTTCTTCACAGATGGAAGAATCTTTAAACTTTATGTTCTAAATTACTTTGGAACCTTTATAAAAATAATCACAGATGCTACAAATACCATTTAGAATATAGTATTATTAAGCCTATTGGTTCTTGGCTGGAAAATTGCTCAGTCTGCTGTAAAAACCTGCATTACTTTCCATAAAAAAGTTACTTTATTGCTGCCACTATGAACATTTTGCACAAGAAAATTATTTCTGCTACCTATACTTGAAAGTGAAGCTCGTAGGAAGCTGCTTTGCCATACTCTGGAAATCTGATTTTTTTTGTGAACATTAACTTGTTATTTGGAAAACCTTAGTTTGAACTCTTTCTGCAGTGAATTTTAGTGAGGCTTTCTACTGCAGATCCCAAAGCAGCTGTCCAGAGTCCCCAGCTGCTGCATGAGACCCTGGGGAGTGAAGATGAGGAAAGCCATGTGTGTGGTTGACTGAGGCCAGGGTTGTGGATATTCTGTCCCTTACCTAGAGAAAAAAAAACCTTTTGGTCTCCCAGTTCCTACTTACACTCATCTACTGCCAATGGACCATAGAAATGGTCAATTGTACACAACACAGGAAAGACAGCACTTAGGTGATACTGACATAGTTGTTTATGAGAAAATTCAGATCAGTAAGCTACATTGGCTGATTTAGAGGTCATCTAATGCTACTTTGTGCATATATTGCCTATGTACTCTATTTGTTAATGTTGAATCATAAATAAATAACCCATTCCATTAACCTCCTTCAGTTCATGAATTTTACAAGAAACCCAACATATTTAACATGGAAATACTGAAGAGAAGGGGGCTTAAATTCTTTATTTCCCCTCCACAAAAAGGAGAAACGTATATATCCAAAATTAGTGCTTCATCATTTCAATAATCAAAGAAATATTTAGCAATGAAAATTATGCAGTGTTAAGCATGAATAAATAAATGGATTACTACAGAGTCCTCTTAACTCAATGAACATATTTTCTGTATATTTTAAATGGCCTAGCCTCAGGCCTGCTCTATGGCTTGTGTCAAGAAAACAATACTGTGTGTATATTAACAAAAAAAAGTAAGAAAATATAACTGAGCTTTAGAGGAAGAGTTGAAGCTTCAAGTTGAAGGAATGCTAACTTCTGCAAAAGGCAGTTTAAAAATGACCCCAAGACAAATCGGAAGCAACCAAGTTCCTATGTGACAAAATAATTATCTAGTACATCACTTACAATACTACAGACACCACAAGCTAAAAAATACCGAAACAGTTAAAGCAACCCTAATACTACACCATTATGTAAAAAATACACAGTGGGCCATATTGTGCCATCTGTTTTGAAAGCAGAACATGAGATTAGTGTGAAGGTACCCTTAAAAGCCAGATGGCACAATGTGACCCATTATTCTTGTCAAGTCTGAAAAATACTCCAGTGGTTCACTGCAGAATAAAGAGCTTAGCTGTGACCCATAAATCAATGCATATTTAATGTGTTTTTATCTTTGAGGCAGCTAAATATTTTCCTTAAAGCCTTACTGTTTGATGGAAAATAGTTAAAAACATTGATCAGACAGCAGTTGTTAATTACATTTTGGGAAAAATGTAATGCATATTTTAAAGTTAATCCAAAGATGACTGGAGAGAAGAGTGTGGAATAGCTATGAAGTACCTTAGCAAATTGTGTGATGGTGCTATACCTGACTAGACTCCCTTAAAAAGCAGTGCAGGAATGGTCTTATCATAAACACTTGGCAATTCTAGTTTTCTTTTTGGTGACTTTAGGGAGTTTTATTAATATTTTTTTTACATGAGGAATATGGGTCATATTTGTGGCATATAAGGAAGATTTACAGAAATAATTTACTATTCATTAGATCTACAGTATATAAAAGACAACTGTGGTTTCTGCTTGTACCGAAGGAGTTCTTCAGCTACTTGCACCACAATCAAATTGCCAAGCAATGTCAATTCACTTGTTAGCAGACATTATACTCATAAGCACCATCTACCTTTCAGTCATAAAGGAATAAAGCATAGCATCATTCATTACGCGGTAGCTGGTTCTTCTAACATGCTCTTCTTACATGTTCTTTCCTTATACAGCACTTAGTAGCCCTGTTTTTATCCAGAAGTGGTCTAAACTCCCTTTGAAGTACCCTTTAAGTAGAATCATAGAGATTTTAGAGATCATCTAGTCCAACCCCTTAGCAGAAGCAGCTCCACCTAGATCAGGTCACAAAGGAACACATCCAGGTGGGTCTTGAAAACCTCCAGAAAAGAAGACTCCACAACCTCCCTGGGTAGACTGTGCCAGTGCTCTGTCACCTTCCTGGTAAAATGGTTTCTTCTTATGTTTAAAAGGAACTTTTTGTGTTCCAGCTTCACCCTGTTACCCCTTCTCCTGTTGCTAGATACAATAGAAAATAGGGATGGTCCAACCTCCTGAATACTTTCCTAATATGGTGAATTTAGCATGAAATCAGACTTCAATCTCCTAAGAATCTCCTAGATGATTTTATTTCTATTGGACATTTATAAAACCACAATAATTTATTCTACTGATTTTAACAGTAGGTTTATATGTCTCTGAACCAGGCATTTGATGATAAAGTTTTTCTGAGTTCATATTGTTGAAGAAGAACTAGAAAGATAAACATCTGGAAAAAATGCCTCTCTTGAGGGAAGTATTTGTCTTGCAGTACTTGAGAATTAGGGGAATGGAAGGGAAGAGAAGATGGCACACAGCTACGAACAGGGGAATAATTAATTATAGCAAGATCTACACCATAAGAACTGGATGTTTTTCCAATTATGATGCTCTTAAGGGCACAACTGTTGCAATCAACTGCTCATTGTATTTTTATTGACAGATTCTGCTCAGGTGTTCTTAAGTGGGTATCTATATGTATATCTGATATGTAAACTAGCTTTGATGTATGCCTTGAACTAGAACGGCTGCATGCTTTTATAGAGTGCTAGCAATCTGTCTTTCATCAATGTTTCTAATCTCTTGGCTCTTGTTTTCAAGTAGAAATAACTTGAATTAACAAGGAAATTCTGAGAGAAATAACTAGACATTGTGACTGGACATGACATAAACCAGAATCTGAGGTGGAGCTGTCTAAATTTCCTGCTCATAATGATGTCCTCAAAGAAGGTAAGAGTCTTTTACAGCAATAATATTTTTTTTTAAATATGTGTTTCAATGGATTATCTATTATTTATTTTGTCCTTGCACCTCTGCCAGATTTAGATTCATTTCTGCATGTGGCTTATTGTAGTCTCTGGTTGGTGTCCTTTGCTCTCCATGAAAACTGTCACTCTGAGTTTTGACGATCTGTTCATCCAAGCAGCTTCTGCTTACTTTGGAGTACAGTTCTCCTTCTTAGTAGTATAATAGATGTAAACTCTTTTTCCTCCAGATCCTTTAAGACTTTCTTGCCATGCATAGGCTCTGTTTCTCTCCCAGGAAACAAGTCTTTATCCTACTCCAGAAGGTCTCAGATAACTCAGACATCACTGTTTTTATGTTTTTAAGGCAAAAATAATGTTAAAAATTAGAAGTCGGACATTACCCATCACAAATGTAAGTATGAAAAGCCTCTGCATCCTTGCAAAAGAGCAACTTTCAAATGTGTTATTTAGTCTACTGATCCTGACCAATTTTCTAGTTGAACCTATTGTACAATCTTTCCTACAAGTCTAGATGAACCTTCTTTTCACCATTGGTAAGGTCTGGCCTTAGATTTACCTCTTGCTAAAGACAAACTCCTCCCAGCTCTTACTTAACAAAAGGTAAATGAGAATTAAACTGTATATGTGTTCACTAAAGTGAGGAGCAAGCATTTATGTCAAGTAAAAAACCAATTCAGTAATTCCAGCTATTATCTGGGCAGAATAACTTGATTATGCAGATTTTTCTTCTTGATAATTCTGTACAATCAGCACAACATTGAATATTTGTATAAAGATGGTAACTCCACATGTATATTCCCATCTACTTCTCATGGCTTGTTTCAGCCTGTCTGAAAAAGGCTTTACAAAAATGTCCTGGTAAACTTAATTCATATAAAGTGTTCCAAGAATATTTTGACTATCTAAGGCAGTGAATATAGTATTTTTTCCATTACTTCAAAGTTATTTATTTGTTATGAACCAGCTCTTTCTAGCAGAAAGGCCTTCCAAACAGGACATACAGCCCCACTGATTTATGAGATACTGTAAATTGTATAAGGTAATGAAATTAACACTGTGTTGATGACAGATTTGATTTCTTTTTTGAAGGAATTTTGAAAGGAATTTTTTTTTAATTTCATGAGACTATAAAGATTTGAATTTTGGACTAGAAGATTTAAAAACTATTCTATGATTCTATGATTACTAATTAAGCATTACTCAGATGCTGGTTGAAGTTTACAGAAAAAGACAGTCCTAAAAAAAAGTCCTAAATAATAATATTTAGGTTGTGACAAATATAAATACAACTTCTATTCAGAGTTCTTGCTTTGACAATCTTCTAGAGTGCAGATAAATACCTTAGCCACAAAGTGTTCAAATAACAGGTTTTTTTTTAACGACATTGTGGTGGTTTAGGCCAATATCCACCCAGTCATAATATTACTCCCCTTCCTAAGCTGGACAGAAAAGAGAGAAATATAACAAACTGCTTGTGAGTTGAGATAAGGATGGAGAGATCAAACTCGGCAATTAGCGTCACAGGCAAAACAGACTCAACTTAGAGAGAAAAANCACACTGCCCGATGTGGGTCATCCACCGGGAGAGACAGTCCTTCAGGGACAGATTGCTCCAGCCTGGGTCCCCTCATGGGATCACAAGTCCTGACAGCAAACCTGCTCCTGCGAGGACACCTCCCCCACGGACTCCCAGATCCTGCCAGGAACTTGCTCCAGGATGAACTTCTTACGGAGTCACAGCCTCCCTCAGGCATCCACCCGCTGTGGCGTGAGCACCTCCCCCACGGGCTGCGAGTGGATCTCTGCTTCCCGGTGGTCCTCCATGGACTGCAGGGGGACAACCTGCTTCACCATGGTCCTCACCACATATCGCAGGGGAGCCTTCATCTTGGTGCCTAGGCACTCTCCTCCCCCTCCTTCTCCACTGACCTTGGTGTCTGTGGAGATATTTTCACGTTCTCTCTCCCTGTTGCTGCTGCAGGCCAGACCTGGGTCAGGTGCAGGGTCCAGCTTAAAACTTACTGGCCCTAACCCTGTCAGCTACAGAGGAAGCTTCTGGCAACTCTGTTTAAAGAAGCCACTCCTTTAGCCCCCCTGCTACTGAAAAACCTGGCTCAGGCCAAAACCGCTACAGACATCTTATGTTGTGGATGTTTTAGAGGATGGAAAACATTATTTTGAGTAAATGTAGCTAGGTCTTTGACGAAAATCTCAGAAATAGTTAAATATAAATAATCATCTAGTTCTCAATTGCATTACAACCACCATATGTAAACATTTCTCAGATATATATGTATATATCTGCATCAGCACAGCAAAATATTGGAGACATTTCAACCCCCAGACGAACCATTCATTCTTACAACTAAGGTGGGTGGAGTTCTGGGTTTACATTCATATGGATAAGACAACTTTACCACTTTTTCTTGGACTGACATAGCTTTATATTGGCAAAGGAGAAAAAAAGGTAACGTTTAAATTAAAATCATGTATCTTAAAGTCAGGAGTCATATGTTTTTTTTGAGGGTTTTAGGATTTGCCTCTTGGTTTTGTGTTTCCAGCAAGAAGAAAGAAAGGTCTGAAAGACGATGTTTTGAACTTTACCATAAGAAATTTTGTTTCTGAGTTTGGAGTTTGGTACACATCTAGTTTTAAAGGATCTATATACAGTCATTTTGGAGAACCCTTTTTCTTCTTGATTTTACCAGAGATAAAACTGTGCTTGGGGAAAACAATTAAGAAAATCCTTTAAAAAGTCAAATACATGTCTTTGTAAGATAAGCTTGCAATGGATCACAGGGAAAACTCAGGGACTCAAAATATAAAGGTAAAGATATTTACTACAGCCTAGCCCCGCCCACCCCCCTCAAAAAAAAAAGCTGAAAATGAGAATTTGTTTAAGTGAAATAGTTAAAAGCAGACTCTTTCAGTTACATAGCTTAAAAGTGTGTTCAGTATTCTATCAAATTATTTTTTCTTCTAACAAGCATATTTTCAGACAGTTAATACTAATCCAGTAGGGAAATACCTTGAAAACTGTTTTACCATATAACTTGTAAACTCTTACCCTTTAACACAGAGAAAAACAAAGATAACAAGGACTTCTGATAAAGCAATTTCCAGTGTGAAAACGAGAAGTGATGGTGTTGCTCTAATTAGTGTGGCCTATATCCTCAGCAAGATGATAAGTTTATCCTGTAATATATGAATATCTGACATAGTTCAGAAAAGTATTGAATTACAAAGACATAATCTTAACCTTCTAAATAAATTCTTAGCACTCCTGTGAAACTTTACACTAGAGACTGTGCTATGCTGAAGAAAGAAATTATACTGCTCACTAGTAATCAAATCAATACTTTGAATTCAGATGGTAGTTTCTGATGTGGTTGACCTATCAGTCACATAGGTAACATAAGAGAAAAATGCTTTTATTGTTGGTATAATATTTTAATCTGTATACAGACAAAAATATCAAGTTATGTTTTTGTCCAAAACCAAACCAAACAGCCCTTTAGAAAAATGAATATGTATTCCCTTTGCATAGATAACTATGAAATGCAAACATGAGCTGACCACTAACCATGAATCACAGATTTAGGTATGTCAAAAAGGACCTCTGAAGTTCATCGAGTCCAATCTGTGGTTTAAAGGAAGATCAGATCATGATCTTAGGTAGGTAGGTAACTCATCCTCAAATTTATTAATAAACATATAAGGAAAAGATGGTTGTCAAGGTGAGTCAGCATGGATTCACCAAGGGGAAATCCTGTTTGACCAACATGACAGCCTTCTACAAGGGCATGACTAGCTGGCTAGATGAGGAGAGAGCAACAGTGTCACGTACTTTGACTTCTGAAAGACTTCTGACACTGTCTCCCATAACATCCTCATCAGAAAGCTCAGGCAGTGTGGCTTGGATGAGTGGATTGAGAACTGGCTGAATGACAGAAGACCAGAGAGTGGTCATCAGTATGTATGCTGTTGGAGTCTGTCCTTAGGAGCCCCATACTCCAGAGGAAGCCAGGTTAAAGGAGGAGTTTTTTTTGGTTGATGAGTACTGGTTTAAGGATCAATTCAGCAGTCTGGATGTACATAAATCCATGGACCTTGATGGGACGCATCAGCGGATGCTGAGGGAACTGGCAGAAGTCATTGCTAAACCACTCTCCATCATCTTCAGTAAGTCATGGAGAACAGGGGAGGAGCCTGAGGACTGGAGGAGAACAAATGTCACTCTAGTCTTCACAAAGGGCAAGAGGAGGAGCCAAGAACTACAGACCAGTCAGCTTCTTCTCCATCCCTGGAAAGGTGGTGGAACAACTTGATTGTCTTGGGTACTGTATCCAGACATTTAAAGGACAAGAGAGTCATTTGAAGCAGTGAACATGGTTTTACCAAAGGGGAGTTATGTTTGACCAACCTGACAGCCTTTTATGAAGACATAACCATGTAGATAGATGGTGGCAGGACAGTGGATGTGATTTATCTTGATTTCAGCAAAACATTTGACACCATCTCCCACAGCATCCTCACAGCAAAACTGAGAAAATGTGGTCTGGATGATCAAGTAGTGAGGTGGATTGTTAACTGGTTGAAGGGAAGAAGACAGAGAGTAATGATCAATGGGACAGGGTCTAGTTGGAGGCCTGTATCTAGTGAAGTCCCTCAGGGGTCAGTGCTGGGACTGATAATGTTCAATGCCTTCATTAATGATCTTGAAGAGGGAACAGAGGGCACTGTCAGCAAGTTTGCTGATGACACTAAATTGGGGGCAGTAGCTGACACACCAGAAGGCTGTGCTGCCATTCAACGAGACCTGGACAGGCTGGAATGCTGGACAGAGAGAAATCTAATGAAATTTAGCAAGGGCATCTGGGAATTAATAACCCCATGTGCCAGTACATGCTGAGGAATGAACTCTTAGAGAGTAATATAGGGGAAAGACACCTGGCAACAGGATGACCATGAGCCAGCAATGTGCCCTTGTGACCGATGATATCCTAGAGTGTAGCCTCCACCCTGCTCTCATGAGATTGCATCTGGAATACTGTGTCCAATTTTGGGCCCCTCAGTTCAAGAAGGACAGGGAGCTGCTGGAGAGAGTTCAGTGCAGGATCACCAAGATGATGGAGTGGATCATCTCCCTTAGATGAAAGGCTGGAGGAGTTGGGGAGAAGACTGAGTGGTGACCTCTTAATGGTTACAAATATGTAAAGGGAAGGTGTCAAGAGGATGGAGCCAGGCTCTTTTCAGTGATGTTCAGTGACAGGACAAGGGGCAACGAGTACAAGCTGGAAGAGGTTCCAAAGAAACATAAAGAAAAACTTCTTCACTGTGAAGGTGACAGAGCACTGGAATTGGCTGCACAGATGGATTGTGGAGTCTCCTTCCCTGGCGACATTCAAAACCGACCTAGATGAATTCCTGTATGACCTACTCTAGGCGGTCCTGCTGTGGCAGTGGGGTTGGATTAGATGATCTTTCAAGGTCCCATCCAACCCTTAAGATTGTGTGATTCTAGGGTTGTGGAGTCTCCTTCCTTAGAAATCTTCAAGACCTGTCTGAACGTGTTCCTATGTCACTCGATCCAGGTGAACCTGCTTCTGCAGTGGGGTTGGACTAGTTGATCTCTAAAGATCCCTTCCAACCCTACCATTCTATGATTCTGTGATTCTGTAACATTGTACTCAGCATATAAAGCTGAAGGAAGAAGCAGCAGGAGAGAAGGGGGAGGGGGAGGGGAAGAGTATGGCACTTACAAGTGATATAATTTATTTTTCCAAGTAATCATTACATGGGATGGAGCTTTCCTTGGGATGGCTGAGAACTTGTCTTCTCATGGGAAGTAGGCTATGAATTCCTTGGTTTTCTTTGCTTATGTTTATGGTTTTTGCTTTGCCTATTAAATTTATCTAAATCTATGTGTGTCCTCACTTTTAACTTTCCATTTCTCTCTGCCACCACTGGGAGGGAGGGAGGGAGTGGCTATATGGTACTTAGCTGCCATCTGGGTTTAAACCATAACAGAAGCCTAACACATAATATTATACAAAATCAGATCAGCTTCTCTTCTAATTATGTCTTTGGTGTTGGAAATCAATAATAAATAAGGGACTAGAAGAGGAACATAACAGAATCCTTCACTAATAAATGACCCTGATATGTAGACGTCAAAGCAGTAGTTCTTGTATTAACAGATGTGGTAGCATCAGGACTATCAGCAGGAACAGATTGTTTTGGATTGCAGATGAGAAAATAATTCACAGATAATTATTTAATTGATAATTTCAGCTATTTCTTTCTGTTCACAAATTATCTTTTGTCTTTTTAGTTACATTCCAAAGACTTTCATGCTACTACTCTTTTTTTCAGAGATGAAGGGCTCAGATAACAGGCAGTGAGGCTTTCAATTACTTAAAGTGCAGCAACAAATGGAAAGAGATGAGTACCCTGACTATTTTAAACCTGTGTTTTCTAAGGCCATATAGACCTTGTTTTATTCAGACTTGGGAATGTGTTTATTGTCCTGTTGCAGAGTTGGAGTTTTGTCACCTTAGGAGGCTTTGTGTTTTGAAAGTGCCCAAGTAGTGTACCCTTACATGTGACAGATACTAATTCCATGTGTAATCCAAATGCTTGTTTTCAGCCAATATATGCAATTATAACAGAACAAAAGCAAAAATATTGCTGAAAAAATAGATACCTACAAGCAGGAAAGCAACAGGGCAAACTGATCTTGTGGTGTCACTTTCTTGTAAATTGCTGACTCCATCCATTTTCTCTCTTAGAGAGAGAGAGGACTCTCCCCCAGCAGCACTTGGCAGCATCTGGTAAGTGCTGAGGGAGTTGTGGTTGATCACAAATGCTTCAATAAAAAAGGGGAAGAGAGGGACGTCAAATGAAACACATTGTTTCTTCATTGAGGATAGCAAACAGATACTATGGTTTAAATAAGAAGCAGAGAAAAGATTAATACAATTAATTTAGTGATTATTCTTACAAATTTTCAGAGAATATAAATGTTGAGAAATGTAAAGTGTATGCTTTTAGAAAGGAAACAAATAAGATATTCTTAGGTCTTGATTTATGTCACAGTAAAATATAGTCTAGGAATCTTTCAGTGGTTTATAATATTTCATAGACACAAAGTGTACAAGATAGCTGAATCCAGACCTATAGAAGTTATAATCAATCTATTGCTTTCTAAGCAATAATAGTTAAGTAATGGCTACACCCTTCCAAAACTTCTGTAAGGTAGTCTTCTCACCATAACACAGGGAGAGAATACTAAAATAAATAAGACAGATTTTTTTCCAGTAGTTTTTAAAGTTTGAGATGTCCATAAGCATTCAGGAACAAATGCAGTACACTGTTATAGATACACATAAAGTTTATTGTCACAGTTATTCAGTGATTAAAACTTGTAATTCAATTGAATCAAATTAGTTAGAATGTTCAAGCTGTGATATCCTAGCAACAGAGGAGTCACATGGGAATAAAACAATATGCTTTAGTCCTGCTAAGAATTTTTTATTAAATGGCAAATGAAATCTTTTCAGAATTTGAATTTCCTCTATTCATGATTTCAAATTTGCAAAATTACCTTTCCACTTAATTTTATTAGAAAAATTCTAAGCAGTTCCTGTAGTAAGGTATTCTCAATATATTTTTCTGTAAAATATAATTCCATAAATTATGCTTTCTGTAATATTAATGTGCTTTAAAATGGGAATATCAATGTGGGCTATTTGAGTAATTTGGTTTTAAAAGACACTGGATGGAAACTTTTGTTATAGTTGGAGTGATTTCTTTGAGGGATATGTTTGATAATTGTAAATGTTGTACATAAAATTTTATTTAAAATGGTCTACTTTTATTAGGAGAATGCTTTTGGAGGAACTTCAAGCTATCAAAATTCATGTTTTCCTTCTATTCCAAGTTCAAAAGAGAGAGACTTGCATTGTAAGAGATAAAGGTTTGTGTAAGAAACCTCTTAGAAAAGTCTGATTCTGTAAATTTGAATTCCATAATATCTGGTAGTCAAGTTACAGTAAACCCAACATTCTAGACATCATAGTTAGAAGATAAAATGCAGAAGAGAATAAAATCAGTGTATCTTATCATAAAACATTTGTCAGCGTTGTCAGCGTTTGTTAACAGTGCAAACACTGCTAACAAACTGTGTTAATAACTCAAAAGAGGTCAACTAAATCCAATGGTGACCACTTCCACTCAAGTCTCCTCTTCTTAATAATATCAGAAAGCTGGAGGAAGAGTGACATACAAATATTTACAAAACCTATGTCTCATGACAGGCTCTTGCTTGTTAAGAGACAAGCAAGGAAAGCAAAAGTACATCATCAGCCTTTGCAGATGATTTGATGGGGATTGTGCTTTGAAACTGTTGAGAAGTGATCAATAAACAAATCATCCCAATATATTTAATGTGGGATGGATTTTTATTTGATATAATGATGGAAACACATCTTCATAGAATCATAGAATCATGCAAGACTGTGGCACTCAGGATAATTTATGCTGGCAAGGACTCAAGGGCTCATTCCAGAGAGTACCTCAGCACCAAGTCCTTGGGCCTAGCCCTGCTGTCTGGCTGTTCTCATGAGTGAAAACCTTTCCTAGTACTTCTTAAGATTATATTTATGGTGCACACACTTCCTGAAAACCATTTCCTATGGCTTAATCAGCACCTCTTTGCTGTGTTGTGTTATATTTCATTCTGCAGCAAATAGTCATGCACGATTTGCTTAGGATATACTCTGAGATAGTTTGGCTTTATTTTGTGTTTGTAAGGAATAAGGTAAATTTCTAGATCCTGTCCTAACTTGCAAGTTAGGACAAGTCCCCATTCTACTATAGCAAAAAGGAGAATTTTCTGTTTTGGATCAAACATGAAGATAGGAAGCTACATCAAGATGTATCACTGCAAGCCTGTTTGCTAGGTCTCTGTGTCCCAACTACTTACAAAATTACAAGCTCAGATTTATACTGATCCAGCCTGAATGAGGAGACAGAGCTCTAGGTTTAATACATAGGTTGGTTGTGCTGGCTTAAGAAGGACCCAGCAATAATTTTAAATGACTAGCAGGCAAGAGAGCTGCCTGCTTTATTCACTGCTTTCCTAAGCTAGGTACTAGTTATGTATTTGGTATTTGAAATCTAAGACAGCAACAACCAACTGCAGAAAGATTTCACCTTCTAATTGGCTGTCTTAGAGATTAAAAAAAAAAAAAAAGGAAAATAAATAACATTTTTAACAATATAAATTTGCTGTGTTATTTTGAGAGCTTTCATTTAACCCTGGTAGGCAGCTAAGACCCTCTCCCTTGCAGGGAGTCACAAATCTGAAACACAGTACCATATGAGCTACTATGAAGAAAACTAACTCTACCTCAGCCAAAACTACTATGAAGAAAACTAACTCTACCCCAGCCAAAACTAGTAAATAAGTATAAAAAGGAAATTATGGTTAATTTCTTTCTGAAGTTAAACAGATTTTTCTTATGTCATCTAAGCCTTGATCTTGGGAGAAAAATTTCTTACTCCATCTGTTGCTCTCTGCTGTCTTTCTTGCACTCTGCTCTGCCTTCCTATATCTCTTCTCATTTTTTTCCCTGGAGGCAAAGAAAGGAATCAGTGCTGCATAGATGTTAATAGTATTATCAAACAAAAGAAAATAATTGAGATATTTGCACCCTATTTTGTTCTCTCAGTCTTTCACAGTGCTTTTTCTTTTCATTTTTCAAGAAGAGTACTAATTGTATTTAGTATTGAAATAAATTCATTAGAAACAAGATGAAAGCAATCTAAAACCTCTTTAAAAAAGAATATACTGCTCTGATACAGAGTATGTATATAGATATATACTGAATTAAAGATCTCAGTCAACACCATGTTTACCAAGATTCTAAGTGTATTTACTGCAGATTTGAGCCACAGATCAGTGAAACAACAATAGTGCATTCAAAAAGCATGTAGGAGACTAGAATTTGGAAAGCAATAATTGTTTGCTCTCTCTCCTAATTCCTACTCAGTCCTTAATAGCCCATGCAGTATTCTTTCTGTGTTCCTGTACCATTTCAGAACTGCTTCTTCTCCAAACAACTTGTTAATGCCCTAACCATAATAAGGCATTAGTAGCTTTTATAAATTTAATGAATACTTCAGCGATCATGATTAAAAAACACTTTTGGAAATCAGAAATATTACCTTCTAGTTAAATGCATGTGTCTAAAAGTTCTTTGTTATTAAATGCCTCAAATCTTGTAAATTACTCTAAGACAAGCAAGATCTGTAAACTACTTTTTCTACCATAGTACAACTGACAATATAGTTTAAAAAAGAAAAAAAGGTCCTTTTCTTCGAACCATAACCATAGAATTATTTTATATTTCACCAAATCAGAGACATGTAATATTTATGAGATCATTAGGGCCTGAACAAATACTTACTTGACATAAACAGAGCTTGGATTTGCCAATTGTTTTGCTGGTTTGCTTTCTTTCCATTTGTGTATTCTGTTGTTTTTTCTACATAACGTAAGCACATCAGATGAAATCTACTGCTTTTCTTTGGAAGCTATTCTTAAAACTACTTTATTGTTAATAGAAATGAGAATCGGCACAGAGGTCATGAAGAAAATATGCTTGGACACAAAGCACAGCTTGAAGCTTGTGAGGTTTTCCAATTTTTTTTTGAGCTAAACAAACATGCTTTATGTCTTAAATTGATTTCTATGATTTCTAACAAATTGACAACAGAAATAAATTCTTTATTTAGAAATGACACTAAGCTTGATGGGTATGATTGTTTCCACTTAGTGTAATTGCAGAAGTTAAATGTCATAACTAAACTACTGTGGTAACTTAGTGCCAGAAATCACTGTAAGGCTTACCACAGATACCTGCCAAATTTATGTTCACTTGAAGTTCACTTGAATGGATTGAAGACAAATGGAACTGCTACTAGTAGTAAGTCTGCAATCTTTCTCTGGATGTGCTTCAAATACGAATAAGGGCAACATTTTACACGCTAATGCATCCTTTCCTTACCCCTCTCTAGACCAATGACTACTGCCACTAGCTTTCCATCACCTCTCAATGTGTGACAGAGCTTGTTAGCTTCAGTTGTTTGAGTCTGTTAACACAAGCCCTGATTTATGAGATAGAAAACAGAACTGTAATGAATCCACACTTGAAGAGAATGAAACTGAAAGACCAAAACTCCTATAGAAGTAGATAGAGGCAACTAAATGAGTGAGAGAGTTACCTGTGGGTAAAAGACACCTTTGACAAGGGTTGTGCTAGTTTGGAGAGTGAAAAATATTAAGTGGGTGATGATGTCTGTTTTGTGCATGGGGCCAAAGCAGGCAAAAGAGTTTGAGCTCTTCACCTCCAACTTGAGATTCATCTTTCTACAGGGATGTGTGGTATATTTGTAACATTTTCTTTCTTCCTGTGATAGACCAGCTTAGAATTCAGATACCTACACATCCCACTGGTGGCTGAAAATACAATTCGAGCCTGCATTCTGGTTTTTACAGTCTGCAACTTGTATAATATTTTAGAGGACTACATTTGACACATTGAAACTCAAAGGATATAAAACTTTATTTCTCTTGACAGCAAGAGTAATTACTATGATGCACAATAAGACTGATACAGAAGATCAGATCTGTTTGCCCACCTCACTTTTTAGCTCAGTCTTTTTGGCGGATCACTGTTTTGATGGATGAATAAAAAAAAAAAGACTTTTTTTTTTTTTTTTTCTGGGATAAAAACATATGCAGAGATCTTATTTCAGTTAAACTGGTGTAAATCTGCCCCAGCTGCAGTAAAGTTAGACCATATACCCTGGATTAGAATGTAACCTTTTCTGTAAGAAGATAAGGAGTTCAGGGCTGCTTGCAAAGTTGTCTTTGCTCTCACCTTTGTATTGTTTCATAAAATTTAAATTTCCCTTTACACATTGAAAATATCTGTTAAAGAAAAGTACATCCATTCTTATAGTGGTCAGCAACACACTGATAACATCTTTTAGCAAATCTTTGACAGTGAACTATGAAAAGTAGATAACCCCTCACCATCGGGGACACTTGCATCTTTCCAGTGATCATTTATCTGTATCGTAGATGCTTCTGGTTCATTTGTTGTGGAGGATTAAGAAGTAGAAGGCACGTATTTCTATGTAGAGAAAAAAATATAGTCAAAACACATATAAACTTGAGTTCATTCCCCACACAGTATAGGAGATACTTACATTATTGATAAAAACATGGGACAGTACTGACAAAGTGTTTTTTTTTACTGTTGCTGGTTTTTTTGGCCGCAAGAACTGAGCAACTGCTGGGGAGACTGCTTTTACATAAAGCAGTATCNAAAAATAAAAATAACAAAAAATAATCTGATCCCAGTCAGCATAATTATAGCCAATCTTACTACAGAAAAAAAACAATCTGCAAAAGGCCATATATATATAAATTGTATTACATTATGTTATCATGACATTTTCATATGTGAAATGGAACATTAAACATTTAAGATGAAGGAAAAATAGTACCTTTGGGAGAGATCATACGTCTATTTTTTCTTTTTATTATTTTAGTAGATTTTACAACAATATAAAGGATTTAAGCAAACTATAAAGATGACAAAACTCAAATAAAAGAAATCAGACACGCAAAACCATAAATCCATGTATCTGTTAAGTTTTGCCATGAGAAATAATTAAAAGATTGAGCTTATGACATCAGACTTTGCTGCTATGTATTACTATGCATACCAGCACTGTGAAACTTTTTAAACAAAAAATTAGTGATGGGTAAACCTCTATAGAAGGTTTAGTTTACATCAGCATATAAAGATATACTATCTGAACCTCTAAGTAATCAGAAGGGAGGAGAAGTTAGTTTCTCCCTTCATGACTTCAATTAAATAATCTCATGTATGGCAAAGTTTTCTCTCCTCCATGCAATAATATATCCAAAAAAAGACTGATTTATAGACATTTCTTTTTAAATTTTACTTATGTCCCAGTTCCCTTCACTGCCAGGACTGTTTCCTTTGTCAAGCACAGGTACAAGTAGCAGCAGATATCATAGAAGGAGAAGAAATTTTTCCTGTGTTTTCATAACTGAACTGGTTTCAAGGGGTGGGGCATTCAATCTCTAACTGCTTTGATCTTTTAAAAAGGCTGTTAAGGGAAGGAAAAATAAGAACATGAACTGAAATGGTGTGCTGCCTTCTCAGCAAATGAATCTAGAAATAGAAATTCTTACTTGAAGTTTTGGAGATTAACTTGTATCTCCAATTAGCTGTGAAATAAATGTTAAGAAAGGCACTGTAATGCCTAAAACTTTATTTTCATTCCCTTTTGAGGAAGAATAACCCAGTTTCAAAAATGGCACATGATCAGTTCCACAAGTGAGCATCCTGTTATCACTTTGTGTTGTTTCACTTCCACTGCTGATCTCCCCAAGAAAACAAAAACAGCTATGACTCATCTCAGTACTTGTCATTGAACTGATGCCTCAACAAGAAAGTCAGATATATCACCTTGAATAATTAAGATTATTTTTCTATGGCTGGAAATGGTAAGATCTTCATCTCACTTCTATTTATGGAAAACCAGATTTCATGTTTTAGTCAAGATCTTTATCTGAAGAGTATCTCTGGTGATTCAATTCTTCCATTGCAATCCTGCCATAATGATTTTATCCAATGACAAGACTGATATATTTTTCTTTTAGAAAACAATACCACATACACATTTCTATTATTGATTCTAATAGCTTAGTTTGGTGACTATTGTTGCAGTATACCATGTTTACTGTTCTTTTTAGAAGACTGTCTTGTTTTTTTAATTTTTGAAAGAGTATAAGAATATTTAAGATTATAGTTAGAGGAATTTTATTTTGTGGACATACCTCAAATCATTTTGCTCACAGACAGCTTGAAAATACAAACCACAACAAATTGAGGCATTCTGCTCCTCTTGTGAAAACACTGACATGGGAGACTGCAAGCAGACTGTGTTTGGCAAGTTCAGCTGGTGCAGAATACATCAGACAGTAATTGCTGGAACTGAACAATTTATTTACCCTTCAATTTAGTAAAAAATCCTAAAAAGGCCCCCAACCAAAACCTCTAAAAAAACACCAAAACTATAAACTTCAGACTTTTAAAGAAATGAAACTTCCAATAACTGAAACAGCTTAAATTTTGTTTTGAATCTACAGAATGCTGTTTCCTGCATTGATTATGCTCTTAAAAATATAGATCCTAGAAGTATTTGAATAAATATTACTATACTGAACAACAAGGTTCTTTATAAATACGATTTTAAAAAAAAAAAAAACAAGTCTCCAAATCAGCTGCATTTTTGCTATTCATCTCTTTGAGATGTGATCAAATGATAAGTATGAAGTTTTTGGAATTGAAGACAGATTTCTTTCAGATTTATCAATTTTTTTTTTAGAAAATCTAAAATACTCTCTGTGGTGGTTTAGCACAGGCTAGGTGCCTCATGACCAGCAAGTGTTTCTATCATTTTCCCTTCTAAACTGGACAGGGGAGAGAAAGATATAATGAGCAT
This sequence comes from Urocolius indicus, assembly GCA_013401255.1. NCBI lineage: Eukaryota > Metazoa > Chordata > Aves > Coliiformes > Coliidae > Urocolius > Urocolius indicus. Next base: position 17,001 of record WBNH01011237.1, on the reverse strand, counting down.
TTTGTGAGTCGAGATAAGCACAGAGAGATTGCTCAGCAATTAGCATAATGGGCAAAACAGACTCAACTTGGGCAGAAATGGTTTGATTTATTGACAAACAATCAAAACAGAACAAGGAGATGAGAAATAAAACTGAAGCTTGAAAACACCTTCCCCCACCCCTCCTTCTTCCCAGGACTCTCTTTCCCTCCACTGCAGCAGCGCAGGGAATGGGGGACGGGGGTTGTGGTCAGTTCCTTACAGATGGACTTTGCTGCTGCTTTTTCTCAGGGGGAGGCCTCCTCACACTTCCCACTGCTACAGTGTGGCGTCCCTCTCCCTGGAAGATAGCCTTCCACAAACTTCTCCAATGTGGGTCCTTCCCATGAGCTACAGTTCCACATGAACCGCTCCAGCATGGGTCCTTCCCACAGGGGTAGCTCTTCACACCCTGCCTCAACATGGGTCATCCACCAGTATAATATAACTTGAGGAACAGACTGCTCCAATGTGGATCCCTCATAGGATCACAAGTCCTGACAGCAAATCTGCCAGGAATTTGCCTCAGTGTAGATTTTCAAGGGAATCACAGCCCTCTTCAGACATCTACTCGCTCTGATGTGGGGTCCTCCAAGGGCAAGTGGATCTGTGGTCCTCAATGGACCACAGGGACACAGCTGCCTCACCATGGTCACAGATCACAGATGGATCTCTTTTCTACTGCTGGGCATCTCTTCCCCCTCCTTCTCCACTGACCTTGGTGTCTGCAGAGATATTGTTCTTACCTTCTTACTCCCTTCTGCTGCTGCTGTTAAGGAACTGTGAAGCAACTTCTCCCTCTTCTCAAATTTGTTAATCATAGAGGCATTACCTTAGTCACTAATTGGCCAGGGCTTGGTCAGCTGTAAGTCCATCTTAGAATTGACTGGCATTAGCTCTATCAGCTAGAGGGGAAGCTTCTGACAGATCTTTGTTTAAAGAAGCCCCTCTGAAGCTTCCCACTACAAAAACCTGGCCCAGACAAGACCACTGCACTTTCATTTCATTAGATTAATGTTGATTTAGATTAATTTACATTAGGTAAACATAATGCTTTCAAAACCTTTGACTAGAACATGGTTATTGGTGCAAATATTCCTGAATTTCTTTTAAAGAGGTTACAGCAGTTTTCATTGTAGTGCCATTTTTGAGTTATCATTTTCCTTTCAACAGCAGAATAATTGTCATAGTCCATTGTACTTTCTGAAAATATGCCCTTCTGAGACAGTCTGTATCAGTGGCCAGCATTTAGCATATACTTTGTGTCCTGATATTAAAACCAGCCTAAGTATCTACTTTTCAATAGATTTCCCTAAAGAGGATGAAGAAAGACCAGTTTCATTTATAAAAGTAAACCAGAAACCATTACAGCCAATGTAATTTTAAATATTTAACTGTACTATTCAAAAACAGTGTCACTGTAACAAGCTTGTTTCTCACTAAATGGCAAACACTGAAACCTCAGGTCTGATGTATTTCTCCTGGTACATCTCAAGCAAAGTTAATTGTTCAACTCCCCTTCACTAACATTTTAAAATGTAACCACGTTTATCTCTCCAATGTAGTTCACAAATTATTGATAAAATTACAAGTAGCAGAAGTTTGGATAAATAAGCTCTGTAGATAGACAATAATAAGGATTTGAAAGTATTAAGTAGTGAGAAGTGATAAATTCTTTAGCTGGTGCTGTTATTTCCACTGCAAGGTATGTCACTGTCTTTAGAGAAACCTAAAAACTACTCAAATATTGCAGTGGTTGTAGGTCATCCCAACAGAATTTTATGTCCTACTGAGCAGACCAAGTAAGAATCAACTTTTACTTCTGTAAAAATAAAAGGCTATAATATGGCAGTGCATAATGTTGTACAAGTGCACTTGCAAATGGAACAGATAATAACATTTCTGCTGCAACAATTGTCAAACAGGCCAAATGTAATCTTGCAAATAGCAATAAAAGCAGGAAAAATGGCCTGTTTGCCATGGTCTTACCCAGGCTATGACAACATGCAAATCTTCTGTATCTTGCTTCTTTCCAACTGCTAGGATTGATCTAGTGTACACGGGAAAGGAAAATCTGATAATGAAAATTAGAAATTCCTCAATCCACATTTTCTGTTTGTAGTTAAATCAAGCTAATATTAAAGGCAGAATTGATATACCTGAATCTTTATAGAAAATGTTACAGCTTAATAAAGTGCATTCCTTTTTGTAGCTGAATTTCTGTTATCACATTTGCAAGTCTGGATGTGAAATGACAGTGCCATTATTATTATCACTGTTCTTTATCTACTGAAGGACATTTGAGCTACAGCAGTGCAAAACTTGTATGACAAATTCCAAAATCATGGTTAACTCACCTAACTTCAGATCTTAAGAAAAAATTGAGGGTTCTGCTACTCCCGTCAATTAGTTTTTATGAAGCTTAATCTTTTGAAGACTTTCTAGGAATATTAGGCTTCCTAACTGCATTTTTGTCTTAACAGTAATATTTTTCTGCAAATAAGCCCTATGATCTCCTCTTACCATTGTCTTTTGAAATACAGACAAAACACAAAATCCTCTGCCCTACTGCATTACAGTTATTTCCCCAGCTTCTGCACAAATTTGCCCCAGTTCCTAAATTTATTACCTAATATTAGCTAATCCGACATTAGTAGCTTGATACCAGTTTGCTCTTTCTGCCTCATTTCCCAGTTGCTCTGGTGCTGCGTTTTTTCTTCTGTCAATTTCCCTGCTCCTTCAGCTCTTCACTAGTCTTATTCTCTTTCACTTTAGTTTTCATTCATATAAATGCCTTGAATTTGTGTCTACACATCACACTTTGCTTAGAGTTATGATTCACTGTTTCTTGTCATTAAATTGTTTTTTAATTACTTTTAAAATAATCTTATCTGATAAACAATATATTTCACAACAATCACTAGAATAAGAACAATGAATTTGCGTTCTTCAGTCTTTGTTTCCTGTGAATACTTGTACAAGCAGGATTTAGTCTTCAAAACCATTCTAAGAAAAGGCCAACATGATGTAATTCCATATTCAGATGCTTAAAACTAATAACTCCAAAGTTATCAGAAAATCTCTTTGATCTCACTAGCATAGTTTAACCAAATTTGAGTTCTCCACAACAGGAGGAAAAATAATGCCCTCTGATTTGTGATGACAAAGAAGTAAGTTGTCTGTGATGCTAACATGTAACAAGGAGTTACCGTGTTTCTAAGAGCAGTTTAGAAAATGAGTAATAGTGTGGTATTCAGTAGTTCAGGTTACACAAGAGAGGTAGTAAGTATAATAAATGAATATCCTTTTGTACTCTTCTCCATGATTTTTAGTTCCTTTGAGCCTTGTCTCTTTCTGAAGTAATCCCCTCTGCCTAACTTCAAGTGTTGTCCACACCCAATCTTACATGAGTGTACTTAAACATTCTTTTTAGATACTAGTACTTCTGAGAATTACACTTGAAAAATGTAGAAATGAATATTTCTGACCAAATGCAGCATTTTTAGAAGACAAGATGCTTCAATAGAAAATATACTCTCAGAAGAAAGGTCTTTATGGAAACTACACTGATTAGCCTTTGTTCTATCCTGTTTTGCTGCTGCAATGTTGAAACAACCAATTATTTTGTGTGAAGATCCCTGATTGTGATGCTCACACACTGAAGATATTCAAAATGCTGGGTTTTGTCTTGTCCATTAGGATTAAATTCTAGAGAAAATGTGGGAAACTAATCCAAGAATGCATTTATAAGAAAAACAGCATAAATGAAAGGGAAACAAAAGCATTCAATTAAAGGTCAACCTCTTTCTTCATAAACAATAAATTATGTTTGTACAATGTCTGTTTTTTTTCCATTAGTATTTCAGAGAAACCACAAGTGGCAGTACTTTTCCTTGGAAAAGATTTAAGTTTGGATATCATGGTCTCCTAATTATACACGTGTCCAAAGACAGAAGAAAGTCTCCTTCCAAGTCTCTGAAAACTAACAATTACTTCAAAATCATCACAGAGTTTCTCATATTGATGGGTGCAATATCCTTCTTAAGAATGAAACATAACCATGAATTTAGAATGATAAAGTAGACTAAAAACTTGTTTACAGTAAATTTTACTGTGCTGTGATATACACACTAGCTTATATCTGTGCTGTTCTTTGCCAGATGACCATCGTGACAAACAGATCTATATATGCCACTTTCAACTAAAACCTTCATCTCACCGTAAATGCTTTATGCTTTTTGGCTTTCTGTCTTAACATGTTTGGATTAATTAATTTTCATTCATCTTTATGACTGACAAAGTAAAGAGGCTTCTGTTTTGGGAGACCTTTCTGGTATGAATGTCAATATGCTGTTTACTTTTCACTGCAAAAATAAATTCATCTTATTTTTCTAATATTTTGTTATTTAAAAAAGTTAAATTATTATACATGTGCAAATAGTTTTAATCAATTTGAAATAACCTCCAAACAAACTAAGTTGGCAAATTCATGACTCTATTGTATAAAAAGAAATTGCATCACTCTGTGCTCAAAAGATAATTTTGTAGGCTGTGGATTTATTCTTCTTTGGATTGTTTTTATGTGTTTTTTCTTTTTAATGAAATGGTGATTAACACTGTAGGAATATGTAACTTAAGGGAGAAGCACACAGAAGTGAATCTTTACTGAGAAAAATATATGCATTTTAAATTTAAAAACATTCAGATCATATCAATTTTAGTCTAAGGTTCCTTTTCCCCACCCAAATATCTGAAATATTTTTAAAAGGTACATATGAAATCTGCTACATGTAACATTAGGTAAAATATTTTTATATTGCTGTTCACATGTAGACTCCAAAAAAATCAACAAGTTTGGAAGGTAACCCTTGAGGTCTCTAATCCAACCTCAGTCTTCAAGCAGGATCTCCTATGTCAGATTGCTGAGAACTGTGTCCAATCAGATGTAGAAGGTCGCCAGAGATGAAGACTCCAAAGCCTCCTCAGCTGATATAATTTATTTATTTAAATATCCTGTTAGAACTCTTCTTGAAAGGTAGACCCACTTTCATATATGTATCACATTCTGCATATAGATACTGATTTAAAAATAAAATTGTTAATGCTAAAGACAACTAAAATTAAAAATATTTTCCCAGAGATTACATACCAAATTTGAATATTTTTTCCCTGATTAAATATTTTGATATCTGTAAGATGCCCTCTGCTTTTCCTCTCCTAGAAAGCCACTTTGTTCTTTATAAATGTGAATAAGTGCAACTGTTTTCATTACAGAAATATTTGTTCCAGAATTGTGCACCAATAATACATTTAATGAAATAGCTCTTTTTACTTTATTCAAATCATTATTTCAAGTTTTTTGTTTTCTCTTTCATCTTAAATCCATATATCACTTCATTGATTTTTCTTGCTTCAAACTCAAGCTTCTCTATCGCTTTCAAAGCTCTCCATAGCAACACACTACCTTTATTTTGAATCTTATTCTTCAGTCTCCTGTCTAACCAAGCTATCTTTTATTTTCAGGGCTGTCTTCAGAGTCCAACACGCTTAAAACAGCATCCCAGCTAATCTTTCTTATTCTTCTTCTCATTCATTTTTGTATATGCTTCAAGAAATGTACTTATTCTGGAAAAAAATTCTTCAGTTATATCGATAAAATGCAGTTGATACTTAAGAATAGTATTTGTCAATGTTGTCAATGTTCACCTGAACATTTGAACAGATCTGCAAAAAGTATTAGATGCTACTTTTTTAATTGTAATACAGAGGTAGTCTTGGTAAATAAAGCAGTAAAGGAATAGTTTCTGAATCGGTGAATTTACAGAAGACATGCACTAAATCTCAGATTTCCTAATTCTTAAACATAGAGGATGCTGAAAAACCATTGAAATACTTCATGATTTTAAATAGACATATCTTCACACAGAGACACAGAGGTTAGAAAGTTTTATTCCTGTATTATGCTTAGGAAACAGAAACACATTAATTAAATCTATATTTCTAAATATGATTGTATCAAGGACTATTTTCTGTCCATGAAGCTGATGGTGGGAAGGCCATGTGTCTACTGTAGAGAATCTAGTCTTGTGTGTCATACAAGCCTTGGTGATTCTATAAGCGTAAGATTTAATTTTTTCTGTTCCTTCAAAGCAGATTCATGAGGGCATGAAGAGTCACACAAAGCCTTTTGGATTAATATTGCAGGACTGCACAAGGTGGAAAAGACTGCAGTAAACTTGTGACTAATCCATTGCGATTTTTATTAATAGTCCCTGGCATATATTTGTAAACATGCAGTTGGCCAAATCTTACCAAGTATGTTGTTTAAATGATACAGATAATCAGAAGGGTAGTTGTTGTTTGATCTTGTTCTACCTAAATTAAAGAAACAGTAGAAGAGCGTCACTAGGCTTACGGGAAGTGTGCGGCACAGAAAAGAACTCTATCTAGACTTCCCAAACCTTAAATAAAAGTTCTAAACTTGTTCTCGAAATCTTACCTCAAACTTAAGTCCAAGCTACAGGTTGAGAGATGACACGGAAAAAAACTCAAATGCAAAGTTCATAAATACTTAGCTTGGCAATCTGACAAGAAGTGATTCTATAAATAAAGGTGCTAGCATCTTTAGTTACTTCAGTTCATGGTACAAAATTAAAATTATACCACCATGCACATTGTTTCTTTTGGATAATTGATGTAAGTAATGTGGGCAAAGTAATGGTGCTTAGCTGGATCTTATATTTTACTGGTAGATGTTGCAAGAACAATTATGTTTACAAATCCTAGCAACAAGGAGGAGGTCTTAATATTTTATTGAAAATAAAAGCTCTTTTCCAATACAAATAGTTTATCCAGGTCAAAAGACATCAGTGCATTTGTTCAGTTTGCACATAGCAATCTCTGTACCGCTCTTGTAAGTTTTCCATCCCTCTTATCTGTCCCTATAGTAACAACTTGGTTCGTGGTAAAATAAATTGGATTACTTTCTTTGTTCAATCAATGCTTAGAATATGATATTCTGGAGGTAGACTAGCAAGACCTAACTTACCAACAAGCATTTTTTTTTTTTAAATTGTGTATATAAGAAGTGTTTCTTTTTAGTTACTTTTTAGTTAATTAGTGTAGTGTTCTTTTGTATCTACTTTTGGCTTGACGTTTTGTCAAACTAAATATGTCAGCAGCTGCTGAGCAAGAGACCAGAGACTTTCTGAAAGATCAGAACGAAAAAAGTTGCGTGAGGTTCAAAATAAGTTGTCATTCTTGTGAATGATTCTGTAAATGAGAATAGAAAAAAAGCAAGTTATTTCTGTACAACAGCTGTTGAATCATTAGCTGGTAGATAGTAACTAGAAATACATTACAGATTCACTCTCTCAGTAAGAGCAATGTGTTCCTTTTGCAAGCATTACTGTACAGAAGAAATCTGGTTATGTATACAGCTAATACAAACTGAAATGACTTTGATGGATATTAGCAAATAACTAACATGTTTTGTTCTCATGTGATTATGTGATTTCATTTTCTACTGTGTTGCAATATAAAAGCTGACTAGCTCATATAGCTATTCTATGAGATTTCCTAAACCGATCACTCTCAAGAATGACATTGATTTTGTGTCAAGTTTTACTGGTTAAAATAAACTTTTAGACAAATAAAAACTTCACCTCTCTTTAGTCTACAAAGCCAGAAGGGTAAATATTACCAGTTTGCTTCTAATTATCTAAGTTGTGTTGTAACGTTAACTGTTGTGATTATTTATCTCAGACTTTGCTTCTCAGTTGTGTTCAGTACCTAGTTACAGGTGAAATGGGATTACTACTACGAAGCGTGATTTCATATTGTAGAGATGGCTTAAAATTGAATTCAAACACCACTAAACGTAAGCATACCAATGAGGTTGTTCCAGGCTACTTACAAATGACAGTGACTCACTTCCAGAAACATAAGATCTCCAGAAATGTGGAAAATTACATTCCACACTACTTCTATTATTTCTTACAATTAAAAATGTGTCATGGATTAGGGCATTATGTGTATCACTGAAATGGCAGACATTATGTTAATATACTCTTAATTATTACCAGATTTCAGTACTTACTGTCAGTGTTTGATTTCAGACAATATGATGCAATTAGAGGGTGAGATCAATTTTCTTTTAACTCTTTACTAACTTACCTAGGAAAAAATAAATGCCCCAGTGAGGTTTGTGGAGGGATATGCAGGAGGAGTTCCAGTTTTTCAGAGAGGCTTAATGTACCTCACATGCTACCAAAGAAGAAGTAGCAGGCCTTAGCTCTGCACCCAGAAACCAGAATCCCGCTTGCCTTTGTACAAATTGCACTCTCATCTCATCCTAGCACTATTGTAGCAGGAGCCTGTGCCTTGTCCAAAGATAACTTGCTGCCTTCAAGTTTTTTGTGATTTTTTTTCATGTCTGTGATTTAGCATTTCCTACATCTGACAGATGCAGATTGTCCATTTTCTGCTTGCTGTAGTCCTGTGGGTAATTCTGTATACCGAAGCTGACGTTTACATTTGTAATTATTTCTTTGTGAAAATCTTTACCATTCAGGCAGTACACAGTTGCTTGTGTGCTCAGCAGTCTTCAAATGCATAAAGCAAGTAGAGCTGCTGGGCTGGTTTACTTATTGAGTGATGAGGGCCAATGGTATAAAAAAAAAAAGGCAGCTTCAATCAGAAGGCTTCAGTTATACCCTGACACTGAAGTAATTTCCCTGTCATGTATGCAGGCTGTGGCTTCCTCATGAACTCTGATTGACATGTGTTGATATGCTGCTTCCTTAGTGACCTTTGATGTGTGACTGTAGCCATTTCTTGAGAAACTTAACAGAACAAGGAGATAAGTAGGCAGAATGGAAAGATTAAACTTTGAGAATGTTCCTTGTAGAAGTGAGCATCGCTTTATTCTGTATAAAGAAAATGTTACTTAAAAAGGAGAAAGCACTACTTATCAAATACAAGAACCTGTCTTTCTAGGGCTCTGGAGGATGGTGAAATATAGTTATGAGAAGCATGCACTTTACACCTTTAATGGCTTGTCTGATTTTCTTCCAAGTCCAGATGAAGTTTTCTCTTCCCATATAGTTACATTTGCATAGATAAATGTTTAACAGCTAAATATACTAAAAGCCTGGAAATTTTGGAGACTTCTGTCTGTACATTAAGGACTTTCTCCTAGCCCATACACAATAGTGTTATGAACATTACAATAATTAAGCTTTCACTAAAAGAGTGATATAAGCAGCTGTTATCTCCCTTGTCCAAGTTAAGAAAGCTGGAAGTGTGTAAATCATAAAGACACTTTTAAGTCAACTTTAAATTTTAAATCTTGAAAGAAATTTTAAAAGAGCTCAGCATTTCAAAAATCATGTCACATGTTAGTAATATTTTAGCATTTCAGATATTTAATGAAAACTAATGGGTGGTCCTTCCGAGAATTTAGGGAGCTATGGCTCCTTCCCCTCCTCTTTGCAAGTAAAGTTTCTTTGAGAATCAGCTACAAAATATTTTCAATATCATTGAGTTGTTCCCATGATATATCTCTTTTGAAATATTTGACAGTCAGATCCCAGCATCATCTACTTGATTTTATCCTGAAAATTTTCTATACCATAAGTTAGGTACTTCTATTTCAATCTGCACTGACACAGCATTTCTGAACTTTCAATCTGAGACTGTGATTCTGCATTCTGAAGAGTGTTCTGACTATAAGCATTTCATGTAACTAATCTTGATTCAGAATTACTTGTTTAGGCTACTGCATTAGCTGCAGCTTGACAAGGGACTGTGGTGGAAACAGTTATTGACATGTCTAGTTTCTTTTGGTACGGTACATCAATGGGGAAATCCATTGAAGGATGCAAGATGTATGAGTAATGCATCTGATTACAGTCTGAAATTAACAGAGGGGGTTTACTTGTTCTAGTGCTATTATTTTGCAGGTTTGAAATAGCTTTTTTGATTTTTAAGACATATGTTTACATTGTGCGTTATGTAAATCACCTGGAAAATTCTGTGAAAAACAGGACCAATGCTTTGCTTTCAGCAAATAACCATTTAGAGTTACAGGAATTCCCTCAATACAAATGTATGATATTTTTAGAAGGTAATGTAAACCATGCAAAAGGATATTCAGTTAGTTCAAACAATGCACTTAGGCATCAATAGGGGCTAGGTATCTCTGGATAAGTACACTACAAAATGAAAAAATAGAGACTGATGAAATGTCAGGGGCTTTGTAGACAGGAAACAAAGCTGCCCAGAAAGATACACTACCGTACTTGAACAGTTTCTAGTAGATTTTTAAAATAATAGCAGCAGGAAAGATCAAAGCAACATGTACTTTGAACTGGGCATTAATATTCTAAGATTTGCATATATTTTGTTGATGATTCTGTGATTCTGTGATTGAACTTCAATCTGATGGCTCTGAAGTCAGTATAAGTGTATAAAATGGGGGTTGGGGGTGGTAATTTCAGAGACACTGTGTTAGACACCAGTGAATTACAGGCTGCATTCAATTCTTTGGACTCTGAAGTAGAACTTCAAAGTGGTCTTTCAAAAAAGCATTATAGAAATATTGCAGATGAAACATGATTTTTGACAAACAGGAAAATAGTTCAGAGAAATATTGTTAATCCAGTTTACTGATTATTCAGTTCTCTTTACCTGACTGCCTTCAGTCTCTCCACTTTGGGCACTACCAGCTTTTGTGAAAACATCCCTCAACTGAGCAACACTGGACAGAATTCTCTTTTATTAGAGTTGTAAGTGACATCACTTTGCTTTTCAAGCTACTGCTGGATCACTTTATGATGAACATAATACAAAACGGTGCATTACATTGAGGGAAATAAATGTCGTAGCTTGTTAACGCAAATTAAAAGCATACAAATTGTCTTTCTCCAGCTTTTGCAAGTGAAACAAAGGAAGAGAATATAAAATGACTGTTTTACACATTCATGCAGAGGATGCTTTTCCAGCTCTCCTTTTGTAGCATTAGAGCTGTGTAAGCATCACTTCTAGCAGTGACTAATGCATTGTCTTCTACAGGTGACAATCTAATCAGAGGGAAGAAAAAAAAAAATAGTCCCATAATGTTGTTTTTTAAAGGTAGGATTAGGAAGATTAAGAATTCCATGGGTCTTCTTATCCTAGCTGTGGGAATAAGTGATCTAGCTCACCACACCAGACATCTGGAAACAATAGGAAGAGTGATACAGAGACCAAAGAGCCATGTGGTCATATATACAAGCTTTCAGACTCCATAACAGCATCGGCTCTGAGTACCACCACACACCACAGGGAGAGTTTCCTTATTACAAAAAAAAAAGATGAAATGCGGAAGACAAAGAGCTAGTAAAAAAGACAAAAGATAAAAAGAAATGAGTTGCATGAAATGCAAAGAAACTGACGGAGAAAAAATATTTTTCAAAATTAGTATCTTTACTCAGTCTTTGTTACTAATGTACATATTTCCAGGTGACATTCATCAGTTTGTTCACTGTCTTTTCTCTTAAGATAGACTAGTTCTGCTGGTTCTACATCAGTCATCTAGTCCCACTGTCCTTATGCTGCTTTTAGGCAAACTGGGAAGTTCTCTTAGTGAATAGATAGTACTAAGGAGTTATCTGAGGGTGGAATATCTGACATTTTCTGCAATATCACTTCCTGCAAGAAGAACAAAATCAAAGAAGACCACTACATGGTACCCCGTTCCTTGTTCTTCTCTAGAAGCACGTAAAGGTTGTTTATCCTGACCAATGTAGCTTGATCTGACTGTATAATGCGTTACTCAGCACACTACAGAAAGTTACTTGCCTCACTGCAAGAGAGGTGTAGCAGGTCAGAAGGCCTAATTATGCCTTGGAAACTTCTCAAGAACTCTTTGTTACCTTCACAACAAATCAAGTAAACTGGTAAGAAGTCCTTGAAGAGAATCAAATTAAAACAGGTGACTGCTTGGGGTAATTAATGATATAGTTAAAAATGAACAATCAATTTTATTTTTGAAAAAAAAAGTTTATTTGCTAATATTTCTCTGAAAATATCTGTTCACCACGAGCTTAGGACTCAGCTTTTATAGACAACAGGCAAGCAGGAACAAAATCCTATATACTCTCTTTCAAATTCCTTCAAAACAATAAGTGAACTGCTGTGGTTGTAATTAGGGAAACAGCAACTCCGAAGTATTTTGTTAGCCTCAGACTCTTTCCTCAGGTAAGATAAAGGAGTATCTCAAGGACCAAAAGACTTAAAGGAAAAATGTTACCCAATATGTTTCCCTAACAAAGCAAAAGAGAATTCTGTTCACTGAAGAGGAAAATCCAATTGCAAAGAAATGGATGAGAAAATAGTATGTTCTCATGTTAATTTTCCTCTGCTGTCCCATGGACTTTACAGAGGTTTCCTAGTGTTTGCTACTACAGAGACATCACAAAAGCTGGAGAACGTTGTCCTGTCAGTGGGAACGGTTACTGCTGTCGCGACTACTGCTAACACAGACAGTGCTTTGATTACCTTTCTAAATACACATTCTCAAGTAAAATCCTGAAAAATGAATAATTTATGCAATAAAATTAACTTTGTCGAGATGAGACTGTGTGTTTGTCTCCTGCCATCATGGTCTGTTCTGATCACCTCTCAAGGATTGCCCAGAGCATGGGGGATAATTTCCTGACAGGCACTTGATCAGGAGAAATCCTTCTTCCCTGTTTAAAAGCCCATGTACTGTCAGTTTTGTCAGCTTCTGGAAAAGTGTATCATGTCTGTGTCTTGCAAAAAAAAAAAAAAAAAGGTGATACACACCTAAACATTTAGAAAATTCAAGTGAGAATAAACATTCCTCGAATGAAGAAATGTCTGTCAACGCTTTGTTAATAGAGGTATGTTTTGAAAAGAGAGATAAGTACACTATTAGCAGATGGAACAGGTAGAATTTTCTCAGTAAATAATATTTTTGTATTACTGAAAAAGGGATTTCTATGGGAAGAGGACAGCAATATATGAACCTTTGAACTCAGAAAACCAAGGCACAGTTTGGCAGCTTTATCTTTTCCAACTCTATACTAAACAAAGCTCTTCTCTACACACTTTTTTCTCAGACAGATAAGACTTGAATATGGTAATGATAATGTATGTTGTTTTGCATACGAAACAAGACACTTTTCAACATTTCATACCCATGCTAGAAAGCACTAATTAACCATCCTTATTATTGTCTTACAAATTAGAGGGGAAATTATAGAAAGTTTCATGCAAGGAGTAATTTGTGATGAACCTATCTTCATTTAAAAAGAAACTCCAGGACGAAGTTGTCACATAGGAAATCTCAAAGTTCTTTTTCAAAGATTTGATATATTATGTTAAATAAATAGAGTTTATAGAAACTTAAGTTACCTCATTATCTTGGAAAATTAATTACAGCTATTGTCAGTATAGTTTCCAGACTATATCTATGAAAACCTGGTGATTAATTTATGACAGTCTATCATTGTTTGCCACACACGAGACTTCATCAAAATACATAGTAATATTTGGGTTTATTGTTGTGGGGTTTTTTAAATAATCTTTAAGTACATTTTATGAAATGAAAAAAAAGAGCAAAATCACTGAGACAGGAATATCAATACCAAACATGTTTTTCTCAAAAGCTCAGTTACATGGGTTTAAAATTCCAAGTTAAAGCTGCAAATTTCAGCCCAGTATTTGGATTCATTGTGACAATTTCCACTCAGGTGAATACATACCTGTCTACTGATCCAAGATGAAACACATGCCTGTGCCATTACACAAAGTGTAAAATAGCAGAGCTTGAGCAGCCCTCATTATAGGTATGGTAGGAGTCTTGAAGCCTTTGAATCTTGTTGATAATAGAAGTATGATAGATTTTAGTTCTTAAAAGCCTCAGGCTGCAACATGCTTAGATGAGAAACAACTTACATTCCCTACATTGTAAACAGAAGGCTTGTTAAAGCTGCCTTACTCTTTATGAATGAGAGGTCATGATTGACTAACAGGATTATAATTTTCTGAAATTGACCTCTTGCTTCCTTGATCTTAACCTGAACATATTACAAAAGACATTTATTCAACACTGCTGAATCAGACACAATGATGGGTATAATGTGGCTTCCCTGACATTTTTATTATTATCAACATATCTTTACCTAATGCTTCTGGTTACTGACCTAATATATTTTTAACTGAGGATGTAATTTTGTCAACATGAGTTTGTACGGCAACAGTTTACCAAGCATATTTGTATTTGTTCCATTGATGGACAATCGAGATTAATATATTTTTTAGTTTTCAAAGTTTTTCATTAACTGAAGAAAAAATGTTTAGGAAAAATATTTTCTTTTTAGAAATATCAAAATAATGGTCGTCACTGATTTAATTCCTGTGGGCATGCTCAGAAAATAGCATTTTAAATTTTTTTATTGTTGTTGTTGCTATTAAGGCAGAAGTTCAAATGAAACAAGGGTCCTGTGGAAACTATGAGGTCACAATCAAATTATTCATTTTCCCTATTTTACATGCAAGAAATGGGATAAGTGCACTGACCAAGATGAGAAGAAGAAGAAACTTCTGTGGGATTTACACTGTTTGAAATCCTGTTGTAAAAAACACAACTATTCTTCCTGCTCTGTATGCTTTCCATTTAAAAATCAATTCTTTCAATTTGAGGTCCATCTAGATCTTGAAACTCTAATAAATGAAATATATTATACACCTTACTTTAGCTAGTAGATGCTGAAGAATGAGTTGGGTACTTCTTACTATTTATGTGAATGGGCTGTGGGACTCAGTATTTGTTTTAAGTTGTACAGGGACACCTCTTCACATACTGTTGCTGAGATTGCTTAATTCCGATGACAGAAATTTTCCATGACATATTAAATCTACTTCTCACTCAAACATTTGGCTAGTTACTCATTCTTAAAAGTTTTTCCCTCTTTTTTTTCATATCCTGTATCACAATTTGAGTAAGGCACTGATTTTTTAGCAATGTGAGTTGAACATAATGGGAAATTGATTACCATAATGGCATAAATTCTTCCTCTATTTTTATTTTCCTTTGTTTTCTTATTTTTTTAAAAGTTTCGATTTTTCCAGAGATAAAAATAAAATCTTGAAGAGTTGCTATTAACATATGTAGCATAGCCAAAAGTATGAACACTTAATGAACACTTAAATGCACTTGTTTTAAATAACGGTCAACTTCAATAACTGTTAGCTCTCAAATAGCCTGGGAAGCAAAAATTGCTGTTCCTGAATTTATAAAATCCTTCTAGTTGATGTAGTTACAAGGATCAAAAGAACAAAATCTCAGAAAAACATGTACTAAGCTTTTTGCTGCACACTATCTAGGAACTGAAAATAACAGCTGAGTGCAGCATCTCCCTTATGATGAAAGGCTGAAGGAACTGGGGCTCTTTAGCTTGGAGAATAGGAGACTGAGAGGTCATGACATTAATGTTTACAAATATGTGAAGGATGGGTGTCAGGAGGATGGAGCCAGGCTGTTCTCAATGATGTCCAATGATAGGACAAGCAACAAAAGGTACAAGCTGGAACACAAGAGGTTCAAAGAAACATAAGGAAAAAAATTCTTCACTGTGAGAGTGACAGAGCACTGGAACAGACTGCTCAGATGAGTTGTGGAGTCTCCTTCTTGGAGACATTCAAAATTCACCTGGATGACTTCCTGTGTGACCTACTCTAGGTGGCCAAGCTCTGGGGTTGGACTAGATGATCTTTCAAGGTCCCTTACAACACTTAAGAATCTGTGATTCTGTGAAATGGTATTATTTAGAGTTAATAATTAGTGCTACTTACATTTTAGATCACAAGTTTTAAAATTTAGTCTCTTGCAAAATGAGTGATGATGTTTAAAAACACAAAATTACTGTGAGAGCCAAAGTAAATAGTCAGGTCTGGTTCATTGGCAATATAAGGAAGAGTTACCACCAATTATAATTCAGCCTCACATCCCTGAACCTGCGAAATTACCATGCATATTTTCCAAACAAGCAATATATCTCATGTATTCATCATCAAATATATGACTTGATTTTTTTCACAGAAAAGTATGTGAAATGACCTATATCATACAGCAGAATTTCTGTCCATAGCTATCATCACAGTGGAACTCTAACAAAATATGGATGCTGACATATGGATTAAT
>WBNH01011234.1:0-269675 GCA_013401255.1 Urocolius indicus | reverse complement strand
GCAGGGTGTGTAAACCTGCTTGAGGTCAGGAAGGCCCTTCAGAGAGACCTGGACAGAGTGGATCAATGGGCCGAGGCCAATTGTATGAGGTTCAACAAGGTCAAATGCTGGGTCCTGCACTTGGGCCGCAACGAACCCTAGCAGCGATACAGGCTTAGGACAGAGTAGCTTGAGAGCTGTCAGGTGGAAAAGGACCTTGGGGTGTTAGTTGACAAAAGGCTGAATATGAGCCAGCAGAGTGCCCAGGTGGCCAAGAAGGCCAATGGCATCCTGGCTTGTATCAGATATAGGGTGATCAGCAGACCAAGGTAGTGATTGTGCCCTTGTACTCGGCACTTGTGCGGCCGCACCTTGAATACTGTGTTCAGTACTGGACCCCTCACGACAGGAAAGATGGGGAGGTGCTGGAGGTTG
Source organism: Urocolius indicus (assembly GCA_013401255.1). NCBI lineage: Eukaryota > Metazoa > Chordata > Aves > Coliiformes > Coliidae > Urocolius > Urocolius indicus. Next base: position 269,261 of record WBNH01011234.1, on the reverse strand, counting down.
TGCAGAGGTGGGCAACAAAGCTGGTGAAGGTTCTGGAGAACAAGTCTGATGAGGACCAGCTGAGGGAGCTAGGAGTGTTTAGCCTGGAGAAGAGGAGGCTGAGGGGCGAGATATGATCACTCTCTACAGCTGCCTGAAGGGGAGTTGTAGTGAAGTGCGGACAAATCTCTTCTCTCCAGTAATGAATGATAGAACATGAGGAAATGGGTTCAAGTTGCATCAAAATAGTTTTAGATTGGACATTAAAAATAACTTTTTCACCAAAAGTGTTATTAAGCATTGGAACAGGCTGCCCAGGGAGGTGACGGAGTCACCATCTCTGGAGATATTCAAAAGACATGTAGATGAAGTGCTGAGAGATACGGTTTAGTTTAGTCACAGGCTTGGCAGTGTGAGGACTTGATGAACTTAAAGGTCTTGATGATCTTAAAGGTCTTCCACTTATAATGATTCTGTGATGCAAAACTAGGTTTTCTTAAACCAGACAGAGATCTGAGCCTTGATTTTTAAAGTCCTGACTGAGTGCTTAAAATCACTAGTTATGTGGGCTATGTATTTACAAATGTATCTGAGCCAGTATACAAAAATCTGTGCTGCAGGATAATAGCAGCCACATACAAAGCTTTTGTTTTGCATGGGCCACATAAGTAACAAATTTCATTTTGATGAGGCAGTTGGTGGTGTCCAGCATACAAAGAAAAGGAGAGGCAGCCAGGGTGAAAGAGAAAAAACATCAACCTATGAAATGATCTTTAACAAGAGGCTCTTATTGTTTAGCAGCTAAAATTAAACCAGTAAGTTATTCAATGTAATCTTCATGTCAACAGCTGTTGCCATTCAAAATGAGACCTTTTGCTGGTTTTGCAAATCTAATTACAGTAGAGCCATTAGGGAAATGAAAGTGACATTGCAAAGACACAGCCAGGATCTGTTACAAATTTGTCTTCCCTTCACACCCTTTAAATCAGTTATGCAACGTGAAAAGTGCTGCCACTGTGGAAGAACAGAGTAAGAAAAACAGTATGAAAAGATGAGTTGCCCACAGGAGCTCTGGTCCTGGCTTTAGTATATGTTGGAAGTGCCAATTCTGACAAGCCCAGCAACAGATAATAGATTTACTACGTAAGGATTCCCTTTGAGCTCTGCTGGTCTCTCAAGACCAGGATGTGACACTTCTTCCCATTCCCTCCTCTGTTCCAAGGAGGTCTAACTGATCTAACATGAGCCTTCATGACTCAACTGTGTTTCTCCTAGACCAGGGAGCGAGCGAGATGTTTTCGATGCCTTTCCACTTCTTCATACGCATCAGTATTTTGTAAAATACTGATTTTTTTTTTTTTTTAATTTCCCGGGATAGAATAATATCAATAAGGGAAGCTTCTGTGCCTTGTGATGAAAATCTGACATTCTAGTTTATAAACAAATAGGAAGGGCATTAGGCAGTTGTGATTGAACTTGCTGATATTTACTGGCAACTCTTAGTGATATGGGGTTCGTTTGTGCTGAGTTATATAGTCATTTAATCATTAAACTTTCAGCTTTCCCTTCTTTTTATTTTCTGCATCTGATTAGGTGAAAGAATGTCTCATTTAGCATCATGTGCCAATACTTAGAGAAATTACAAACTACCACTAATAAAAGGGACAAAAGTCTCACCTAGGTTACATATGCAAAGGTGGAGATGAAGAGCTGTCTCTGCCATGAGTCAAAAGCTATTCCTCATAGAGATCCTCATCCTCTTATTAAAGGATAATGTGTCTATTCTTAGGTATTTTGTTATCCTCATCAAAACAACACCTCACCACCATCCAAACCTGGGTAAACATGGATATTGTAGTGTTTCTGAAGGCTTCCTGATGTGTGATTGTTAATTAAACTGTTAATGACTATCCAGAATGTTTGGGTTTTATGGGTTGTTTGTCTTCTTGGTAGTGTCGTCAGGGGCTGAATATACACACAGAGCAGTTACTGTCATTTTTCTTCTTCAATACTGAATTCGGTAGTTTCATACCCTCCCTTTAGAAATTGATATTTAAATTCCCCTTGATCAGGATTCTTCAGTGAATTAGGTGGTGGAGGGAACACATCTTGATATTTGGCTCATGACTGGCACAGAGAAACCATAATTCTACTTCATCTCGCATGTCTATTCTCCCCTCTATGGCTGCCCTTGCTGTACAGCTTGGAGCACCATGTTGAGGTGCTGCAGAGAAGTACTCCCAGTGCGGCAGCATTTTCTCATTCTAGCAGTGCTGCTCTCTTTGAATCAGGTTTTTAGTTATCCTATGTTGTTTCTGCTCATCTCCATCTGTTGTTGTCACCAAGGAAGATATGTGTCCCACCTCTGTGTTTCCTGGGAGGATTTTGCCACAATTTTATCCTAGCACTTGCAGATGGTTGCTTTACGCTCTAGAGCATGGGATTTGGTAACACCATTCTCCTCCCTTATTCAAGTACAATGACTGCTTCTGATAATAGGTATGTAATTATGCAGAGATGTTAATGATCTCATTGACTAAGAGAACTATCAAGGATTGATGTCCTTGGATGCGACAGCTGTATGCTTGGCACTGCATCCCCATGAAGAACATCAGCTTGAAGCCAGTTTGGAGCAGGTCAGAGACACATGGGACAGCTATTCTTTTTAATTCAAGAGACAGAAAGTATTTGGCACCTCTTCTTGCAGAGCTAGCCAAAATCACAGAATCACAGACTAGAAGGGATCTTTAGAGATCATCTAGTCCAACCCCCTCCTAAAGCAGGTCCACCTAGATCAGATCACACAGGAATGCGTCCAGGACAGTTTTGAAAACCTCCAGAGAAGGAGACTCCACCCCCTCCCTGGGCAGCCTGTGCCAGGGCTCCCTCACTCTCAACAGTGAAATATTTTTTCTTATGTTTAAGTGTAACTTTCTGGGTTCCAGCTTTTTTCCATTCCTCCTAGTCCTATGACTGGAAACTACAGAAAAAAAAGTGTCACCCCATCCTCGTGATATACACCTTTAAAATACTTGTAAGGATTAATGTAGTCCCCCCTCAGTCTTCTCCAAGCCGAACAATCCCAGATCCTGCAGCCGCTCCTCATCAGACTTGTTCTCCAGACCCTTCATCAGCTTCACAGGCCATCTCTGGACATGCTCCAGCACGTCCATGCCCTTCTTGTAGTGAGGGGTCCAGAACTGGACACAGTATTCAAGGCGCAGCTTCACCTGCACCAAGTACTAGGAGACATTCACTTTCTTGGTCCTGCTGGTCACACAAAGATCATCTTGGTGGCTCTGTGCTGAACTGTCTCCAGAAGTTCCCTGTCCCTCTTGAGCTGGGGAGCCCAGAACTGGACACAGGACTCTAGATGAGGCCTCACCAGGGCAGAGGAGAGGGGCAGCAGAACTCCCTCAACCTGCTGGCCACACTCTTCTTGATGCCCCCCAGGATGCCATTGGCCGCCTTGGCCACGAGGGCACATTGCTGGCTCATGGTTAGTTTGTTATCAACCAGGACTCCCAGGTCTCTCTCAGCAAAGCTGCTCTCCAGCAGGTCAATCCCAGCCTGTACTGGTGCATCGGGTTGTTCCTTCCCAGGTGCAGGACTCTGCAGTTGCCCCTGTTGAACCTCATGAGCTTCCTCTCTGCCCAACTCTCAAGGTGGTCAAGATCCCTCTGAATGGCAGCACAGCCTTCTGGGGAATCAGACAGTCCTCCCAGTTTGGTGTCATCAGGAAACTTTCTGAGGGTACACTCTGTCCCCTCATCCAGCTAATTGAGGAAGATATTGAACAGGACTGGTCCCAGAACTGATCCCTGAGGAATTCCACTGGCCACAGGCCTCCAGCTCGATTCTGTGCCATTGATTGCCATCCTCTGGGCTCTGTCATTCAGCCAGCTCTTGATCCACCTCACTGTCCACTCATCCAGCCCGCACTGCTTGAGTTTTTCTGTGAGGATGTTATGGAAGGTGGTGTCAAAAGCCTTGCTGAAGCAGTTACACAGAAATAAAATACTAATTATATTGTAACAGCCGAAGGTGTTGCTGGGAGACAAGTTGGAAATCTCCCTGGACACTTCCTTCAAAAAGTTGAATGAGAAAATGCCTTTCGGTGATGAAGGGAAGTGTATGACTTCACCAAAACTTTCCTTTCCTTCTAAGCCAAGACCAGAGATGTCATGGGAGCCCTGTCAATATATATATGGTCAAGAAGGGATTTGAAGGCAGAAATACTGTCTCACCTCTAGAGCTTAAGCATATTTTTAGGAAGGCATTATGCATTCCAGATGAAACAGCAGTGCAAATTCAATGCTAGCAAACTATGAATATAAGAAGCTGTTACTGCTTTGTTGATGCAAAATTTCCTCGTACTCCTTGTCCAAGTTGAACTTTCTTACTATCATCATCAGTATGTTCTTACTATTGGCTAAGTAACCTCCTGGGTTTGATCTATCTGGCTTTACCCATTGCAATAGTTGAATGAGCAGGTCATTGCCACAACTAAGGTTTGCTCTTCTCTAGAGTTAACCCATTTATGCCTTTGAATAATCAGGTTTTTTTTTGTTTCCAATAGCAAAGATTTTTTAGTATTTATCTGACTACTCTCTATTTCTGAACAGTTAAGACCCCTACCTTTCAATCTGAATGAAAACTGATTAAAGACAATATTTGTGACAGATGGAAAAAATATTGTTTCAAGGGGAAAAGAGAATTGTTAGTCTAATTTCCAAAACTTTTAAATCATGATTTTTTTCATGGGATCATTATCTGTAAAGCTAGGATGAGCTCCAGGTGTAATTTTCTGTATAAGCTGTGTTGGACTGTGGTAAGATACTGAATATATCATTAATAAATTGACATGTATCAGTTTTTCAGTTAATTTTACAGAACAAACTTGGAAATGAGCATATCACCAAGACTCCAAGCAGAAGAATTATCCCTGGGGGTGAATGGAGTACCAGTGTGATGTATGATGTTGTCATGTTTGTACTTACATGTGTCAAAAAGCCTGAAATGAAGGAAGTTACTTCCAGCAGAAAAGTAACTGATGGCTTGGTGGTGCAAAATAACTTGATAAGAGATAGTGCCATTACTCACACTGTATCGTACTTTACTGCGTGTAAGCAGGTCATCCAGTCAGAGAATAGGAAGCAGTTCAACATGACTAGGAGTAATGGAAATCGCCTCTGGACAGAGATACCTCTTTGAGACTGGAAAATCCATTGAAGAAGATTACAGGCTTAAATAAAAATCAATGGCATTTCAACTTGGAGTAGTTGAGGTCCACAGCTCCCTTTTCTTGGATTCAACTCCCGTTCTCCAGAAGTCTGAGAAAATAAATGTACAAATGTGAAATGACTCCAAGAGAATAAGCTCTTGATGTTAGTCTGCCAGTTATCTAAACTAGTAATGGGTTCTCAGACCTCTAATTTGAAGAGGGCCTGCTTTTTATTTATAGGAAGAGTCTGAGCTCAGCTTCTCTTGACAAAGAAGGAAATGGAAGACCTGAACAACTTTTTTTTCGGCCTCTCTCATTAATGAACTGCTTCTCTGCAAATTGATGAAAATGCTGTGTGAGGAAGAAGTGTTGGATATGTTTGAGACAGGTTAGAATTCTCAGATCCTGAAACCAAACAACAACTGAAATTAAAAAAAAACCTAAATCTGCCACGAGTTCTCTCTGTTAAGTTTTTGAACTGCCTTTAAATCTACCTTTTTTTTTTTAAATACTCAGCTGTGTATTTAATGTCTGCACATTTGCTGAAGGAAAACATTACTGAGGAAATCCTTACGATTTCTGTTTGCATGTCACATGTATACAAAAACAAAAATTCAATTAAACTAGAGAGCTTATCATTCTACTGTCCCTGATGGGCAGGTAAGGACAAAATGAATTTATTTTATAATGGCAGTGATAACTAACTTAAATGCAGTAAAAGCTGACGACTGGCAAGTGGTGGTAAAGTGGAAAGTTCATCTCATGGGAGCACGTTTGAACTCTTTCAGACTTTTGACATGCATATCCCTCTATCAAAGCCAAACTGAAAGCATGAGACTTTAAAAAGAGTTGGGAATCACACCTTAAATTTGAAATGCCTCAAAAGAAGTGAGTTTCAGTCTACAGATGTATCGGATCACCTACTTCTTTAGTAGACTTATAGACAAAGAGTGTGTTAATAAAAGGATTCTGAGATCTTGTTAAAGAGTTGAAATAGACTGTTTGGTTTCCTTAACATGCTGAGAGCTAGAAATTCCCTGTGCCTACAGAAGCACTAGCTGGGCATCCAGCACTATTGAGCACTAAACTGTGTCAGGTTGTTTAAACTTCTAAAAGCTTATATGCAATCTCTTTCTGAGAATGCTGAACACTCTGTAAATGTGTGACTTGCTATTTGAAAGCAAAGAACTTAGGACAATGCTTCATCTACTGCCTGTCATGAAGGCCAGGAAAATCCATGCGTATCCATGTTTAGCAAGAAGACTCTTTTGCCATGGTTGTGCTTTAGTGGTGTTGCATAGAGCAAGTCCTGGCATTTCCACTGCCTTTGGTGCGCACCTGCGGATTTTACAGATGAAGGGCTTTTGTCATGATCTAAGGAAAACAGAGTAAAATGCTTGAAGCAACAGACATCGTTTTGCTCTGTTTTTTTGTTATTGGATTTTCATTTTTGAGCTTTCCTGATGAAAGCATAGCTAGCTTCCAAACACTAGGAGCTTAGAACAGAAGGAATAATTGTATTGATTGTGCTTCTGGAGGTCTTGTCTCACAAATGAATGGCTTTTTTTGCAGTAATCACTGGTATGATAATTCAGTCAACATCCAGAAATTGCAACTCTATTGTTAGAACTTTCACAGGTGAAACCTGCCCAAAGTGTTGTTTGAGCCAAGACATGTCTGGCTTGGAGAGCTGTTTACGTTGCTATTATTTTTCCCATTGCAAATTTGTTTCTGTCACGAGGTATACTTTTGTGGTGACTTGGATCTCTCTCTTTCTCTCCCTATTTTCAATCTGGATTTGCTGCAGGTGCATAGGGCCACGTATTGAGGACTGCATCGGCCTGATGGATAGGTACTTGCTGAGTGATCGTTCCATGTGTGTCTTCCATTCTCCACGTGTGGACAAGGGCGCATGCGTGTGCATGTCCTTGTGAATGGCAAATGACGTCTCTTGTTCTGTAATTGCCTGCAGGTGTAGAGGTCCCGCTAGTCATGACTGCATTTACTATCCATGGACACGACAGTCCACTTTACCACAACATGCTAGGTAACATCCACCACTTCTCCATTTTTGCACACAAGGTCCTTCCCTGGTTACCACAGGAATGTTGTACTATCCAGTTTGTTATGGGGAGAATATAATTTGTCCTTAAATAAGACATGCCTCTCAACATCGAAATTTGCTTTTCCATTTGAAAAACCATCTTACTGAAACATCTTAGTCGTTAAGGCTGATTAGAAAACCTCTTTTTTTCCTTTTATTTTTAAAATTTCAGTTTAAGTAACTGAAATTCTTTGCAGAAAGATGTGTTACTTAATGAAATTTTACTAGATGTAGACATGATGCAAAATCTGGTTAAATTGGAATTTACTTTTTCGTTTGTTGGGGATTTTTTTAAGACGTTTGCTTAAAAGCAACTGAAGCTTTTTCTTCCATGCTGCTTCTCTAGAAAAAAAATAAATGTTTCATCAAAACTGAATTTCTTCCTTAGTTCACATTACACTATGATTTGATTTTTTTTTTCCTCCTGTTTTTAAAAAAGCAAAATTGTAACCTTACAGCAATTGGAATTTTCAGTAACAGCAATCAAAACAAATTCATGCAAGAAGACTCCCAAAACATTCTGGTTATACTTTGCATTCTTTTTCATGAAAACTCTTCATTGTCACTGAGTTTGTTCACTCTTAAATTCAAACTGGTTGGTATGACTTCCAGGTTTTTGGATTACTGTCGTGAGCTAAGACTGGATGAAAAAATGTCATTTCAGTCAACTTGAGCTCATTAAGGATTTTACTTTGGGTTTGGGGTTTTTTTCTTGTCTTTTAAAAAATATGTTATAGTTGCCTTTCCTTCCTAGTTGTATATCTAATGTGAATATTTCTATTTCTAGCTGTTGAGGGAGAACACGTTCAGACTTGACAAATGGTGCTCTCTAAATGCTGTCAAATGGTATACTTGTTTAATTAAACCAGTATCAGTTCTGACTTAATTCATGGAATAAGCAACATAAAAAGACAGACTTTTTCAATATTTCAATAGTTTTAAAAATCTTTATGATCTGAGATATTCATTTCCAGATACTTTTGTGGGACTCATGTTCAGATGTACTCATCCAAACTGAGTTGCCTAGGAGAAGCAATCAGTTTCAAAGGGCTGCAGTTTGTCAGCTTTACTCAGAAAATTTAGACAATTGTTTGCATAATTTGAAGAGTTGTATCAAAGTACAGTGAATGAAGACCTTACTGAAGTTCTTTTCTTTAGTAACCAATTTGAAAATAACATGTATTTCATCAATTGGGTTTTTAGTCTGCTTTTGAGGGAATATTAAGGGCTTTATACTAGAAAGACAACTTGTTGGCTGTAATGTAAGTCTCTTACAGCGTTACAGGCTGCTCAATCTAACTTCCTCTGTTAGCTCAAAAGCCAGTCAGACCTTGTGCACTGTTTAATTCAAGTGGTTGAACTCCAGACCTTATCTTTGCATTGAAAGTGTCTGGGTAGTAGTGAAGTCTCTGGAGGTATTGCCAAATACCCACAGAATGTCATGGAAAGGTTCCTGCTAATCGCAGTGAAAGTTAAATTTGGCCCTGTATTTAAAAGTGGGGTTAAAGGAGTAGAACCTTAAGCATAATGACACAACACTAAATAAAGTGTTGTCTAGTAGGATGCCAAGTTGAAGCCATGTGTTAGCAGGCAACACTTAGTCTTTTATCTTGTGTAACTAACTCATAGATTTTGTCTCCTTGAATTTACTGTCAAGGTAGTAAAACAAATTATCAAAGGGTTAGAAATTAAAGCAAATGTTTTACTCTGGCAAAGTAAAAAATTTCCTTTTCTATTCAGTCTAAGAGGGAAGACCCTCATAATTCCTTAAATGTGATGGATCTTTTTTCTTGTTCTAAATTTGCTGAATTTATTTTAGGAAAATCGCTGCACTATGTTGAAATGTCAGTACGTATGCTTTCACTTTGAAGCCAAAGAAGGAAATTTCATACCTTCATATTTATTACATTAGTGAATTTGTGCTTTATTTTTTTGTGTGTGTGAAAATGTTTCATTTTTGGGGAGCTAAAAAAGGGCAAAACTGCACTGGCAAAGTGGGGTTTCTTATTACAATAGAGGTATAAACAAAAAATGGATATGTTTCACTTTAAATAGAACCTTCTTCATGTCCCTTTAACAATTACTTGCTCTCTTTAGATTTACAAACCTTAAAATAATAATAAATTTTGCCCTTAATCATTGATTTGAATTTCTGCTGTTGGTGTGAATTGGCAGTGAGTTAAAGAGCATGGTTATCTGCTATTCAGGTATTTGAAAATGAGAGCAGGGTGATAACCACAAAGAGATTTCTCATCTTCCCTGTTTCCACTTTCCTACAAGTGTTGCTTTTGTTTCCAGTTTTGTAGTTTGTAAATTGGTTTTGCCGTGATCCATTGACGTGAGGGCTTCTGTAAGAGTTTGGTAGAATAGCAAAGGAATTCTTACTTTTGTGTGTAATAAAGATGAATCGTGCATCACATGGCTTATTTTCCCCGTAACTATTGAAATTTTAGATTTTCTGCTTATGTTTGTGGGAAAAAATAAATAAATCTTCAGTTTTGGTATTGCAAACACTTAGGTGTTTGGGGTTTTTAAAACCTTTCTTTTCAATAGAGTTCTGTCCAAAAGGACACAAGAAACTCTTACCTTTTCCCATTTCCAGCTCAATGCCATATATGTGGGCTATTTTAGTCCTTTTCCTCTGGACTACCTGATAGTTTTTTTCAAATGACTGATAGTTACTTGCCAGATCTCACGTTTGTCTTTTTTTCCCCTGTGAGAACTCATATTTATTTTCAATGTGTTTAATTTATCCTCACAAAGGGTTTCATTGTATTCTCAACTGCCAGGAAAAGTTCAAAACACAGGAGAAGCAAGTGCCTTTCCTCACAGCTGTGACACACTCCGACTGTATTGATAACATGTTGAATTTGTGTTGTTCCTGCTACAGTGTTGTCTGGCTGTAACTCTTGTGATTCACTGAGTCAGTTTGCTGAGCAAGTTTTCTGACTGACAACTTCCTGCTGCTCAGATGACACAGAGGCCTGAAGGAATGGGACAGGCTTTGCCAGCAGAGAATTCCCCATGCAAAGTGAAATCCTTAGCTGGTATCTAACATCATTGCTTCTTAGGCTTCCTTCCTTCCTCCAAATCTCAGCCCAGGGACGAGAGAGTAGACAAGAGCCTTATGACTCAGCTTTCCTCACCTGCTTGCAGCTCTTTCTGTTATTCTTTGACCTTTGGAGGTGGGGAGAGTAGGTACTGTATTATTACTGTAAGACTTCTGTTTAAATTCCCTCTTCTATATCAACCTTTCCTAAAAATCACCACAGCAAAGGTGGAAAACAGGTGGAGGCTGGAATTTCCCTGGGTGCCCAAAGGAGTTAGCATTCTTCTTTCCCACCCCTCACTAGAATGATGCTTCTCCTATCAGTATTGTGTGACAGCTGGAGTCAGTGGTTTTTTTATGGTGGAATAGCATGTTTGTTAGCTCTGGAACACAGAGCAAAAAGAAGAGTTTGTCTGCCTCACATATTTAAATAAGCATTGTCTAAAATGAAGATTGAAAAACTGTACAAATAATATCGTGTGCAGTTCATTAAGAGAATTACTTTAGGCAGTTGTGAAAGGATGGTTCTTCTATGCAATGCTGCTCCCAAGTCCACCAGAAAAGTTTGACTAACTCGGTTATTGAAGCTGGACTGTGCACGAAGTTTTTAAGTATGATTTTTAAATGTGTTCATCCATCCTGTGATTTATTCAGCTTAACACTTAGAAGAGATAGATCATCAAAGGAGTGAAGTTTCTGTTTTCTGGTGTGTGAGAGATTGCAAATCTGAAGATGGGATCAGAAGTGTGGGGTGGATATGATGGGGAAGAAATAGTACCTTGATGTTATTGGTCTGAGTGAGCTGATGTCTCTCACTACTTATGCCCTAAGAAAATTTCGTTCACATTTCTCTTTTAACTAAAAGAGACTAATTAGCCAAGACCACCATTGTCAAGCAGTTACATAAAATGGTGTGTAGATGTTAACTCAAATTACAGCCCTCATGCTGGCTTTATATCAATGGCGGATGTCCTCTCAACAAATCATCTCTTCCTAAACAAAAAAGCCATTTTTATGTACTGTGTGTGTGCACAAGAGCTAATTAACAGTAAACCCAATGTAATGCACACAAATCCTTTCATGGCTGTTTTGTATCCCTGCACAGTATGACTTCAATAGAATTTCATAGCAGCTCTAAGTAGATGATGGGGAAGGGAAACCACCACTAATAAACTGCTAATGTTCATAGCTTTTTATGGTGCACTCTTCTGTTGCTTGGAGGAAAGTGTTCCATATGTTCTGTATTTTTATAGCATAATTGTAGTCATTCCGGAGGGGAAGAGGAAGAGAGTATCTGTATAAAACGGGACCTGTGAGTACAAACTAAACTGTGTTACTTGATTGGTAAAAGATGCTACTCTTGAGAGACTTTTAATATGGAGCTTTCTGATGCTGCGTGAGAACAGAGCACTTGAAAAAAGAGATCTATTTTTACTTTTTAAGAATCAAGACTAGAAAAACAATCAGTTCTTGACCTGCCTCTGTGAGATGGACAGAGCCTACACTTGATCAGTTTAGGACAGACTGAGAGAGAAAGTCCTATTCTGTTTGAGAACTTGCTGCTACTGAATTGGTTCTCAAATAGACTTTGCTGTGGGCACTTTTATTGTTATGTTTCATTGCCTGGAGCTTTAGGAGGGATATATTTTGAGAACCCATTTGATATGAATGAAAGTCACTGCAATGATTTCTTTGAACTCTTCCACTTTTTACCACTCCCACTTAGTAAGACTTGTCTAAGAAGGAGACTAAGGTGGCTTTTCCTTCTTTTCTGCTCTACAGATCTGACCACAGATTAAAAAAAAACAAACCTCTCATTGTGTTAAAAGTTCTATTCTATAACACATTCAGAAAGGTTAGTCTGAGATCTGCCAGGGTTTCTAGTTCATCAGCTTTACTTGGCATGGTTGGCTGATGGGATCTCATAGTATGGAAGAATTTGCTACTAGAATCTGCTACTATAGAGAGAAATACACTTAAGGTTGGAAAAGTGAAAGAACTGGAAGCAATTGTCAGGCAAGTGCTTTTTAAAATCTCTTCTGTGGCTTAGTAGTTTGAGGATCCTGTTGAGAGTGCACAGGATACATTAAAGCTGGAAATCTGATGTGTCTAGTAGTTTGTTATACAACGAGTAGAATATGAGTGAAATACTTTTGCAGTACGTTGAGATTATTGATAATCATAGACCATGTTTCTCAGCAGCTGTGCTCATTTGATGGGCTTGGGTAATACTTGTGGTTTCACAGTGATGCACACTAAAAAAAGAAATACCACAATGAAGTTTAGAAGTTGACTTAACATGTCTGCTTGTGGGTGAATGTGACAGTCCTTATTGTCTCATTCAATATTTTCCCAACTCCCATGTCGTCTTCAGCTGCAGAACTTTTCAGCCCTCAGGCTTACAAAGCAAGCAAGGTTTCTTGCAGAAGCAATCAGGGGCTTATACTTGGTGTACTTAGCACAAATTCCTAGTACCTCTGTTACCCCTAAACTTCATGCCAAGTATTCATTAAGTCTTGCCTCTCCATGTCTTGATGGAGATCTAGGTCTAGATTGGTGAGCTGTGTACATATGTTCAGCCCCACCTTAACAGCAAACTCAGTTGCATGAAGAGCATCACAGAAAATACAGAGAATGCACTAAACACAGTATTTACAGCTGCTGGAGTTTTGTCAGGTCATAACCAAATTTATTAGGAGAGACTTCTCAATAAAAGTGAGGGGTTTTTTCTTTGCTACCACAAGCTGCAAAATAAATTTTCAAACAAATTAAAAAAATTAAAAAAAAACCCAAAACAACAAATCTTTGTTTAAAAAACAGACTAAGTTTTTACCTAAACCATGAGCAGAAAAAGTAAGAAGTGATTAGGCCAAAGATGGTAGTCACTGCTGAAAGACAAGAACCGTTAGGAAATTCCAAATTGAAAATGGTTCGTTAGAATGGAGAACAACACAGAACTCTATAGCGGCAGTCACTGCTTTTATTTCTTATCAGGCTACATAAGCCTAGTGTTGCATGTCTGTACTGGTTTGACTATGCAATAATACATGATGCAGAAATAAAACTGTGCCATGAGGAAATGACCTTATTATGGAGCAACAGGACATATCTCACTGCTCTTCAGTGGGTTTCTTTTATGGCTTGAAATGAGGATTTAATTTAGATATAACATTGCTATAAATTAATTATCTAATTATTAAAAATACATTTGTAGAGCTTTAGAAATATATAAGATGAAGAGTTGTTTAAACCTCAGTGAATGGTTTCTTAATAATTCATTAATATTTAACATATAATAAATCAGAACTAAAGCTTGCAGTGTTACTTCCTCCAATCTGCCTACATAATGCAGGATTTGTGCTCTTTCCTATTTAGACAATTTGCATGACAAGTGTGTTTGAGTTCAGAGTCTGGGCAAGACTTAATTCTCTGCATTCTGGCTTAGTCACCATGGCCTTATGTCAGATGATAAAGGAGCTGTAACTACTCTTGCTTAGAATGGAAAGCTCCTATTTGGGGTGCTTTAAGACAATATATTGATAGTGCTGCGCTTTTCTTGTCAGCATATATACAGTCAAGTCCACTTAATTAGATCTCTTCAGATGGAAGCCATGTGATCTATTGTATGTAAGGAGTGTGTTTGCATTTGGGATTGATTTATTCCTCTAGTATCTATAAAGTAAACTTACAAGAATTTCCCCCCATGCATAATTCGTTATTGCCTATTTAAAACCAGTAAAATATTTGCTGGAATTATCAAGTGTAGAACACTTGACGCAGATGAGAATTTGAAGTTTGCACATGACATTACTTGTTTTTGTTTGTTTTAAATAAAGTGTAAATTCTAGTTCTCAGTTAATTGCATCAGTTTTTCCATCATTAGAGCAAAAGTGGTGGATAACTTGATGGTAATACAGTTCACGGTCATTCTTTTTAATTTGTTTTTACAGAGGTAGAAATACCAGCTTTGCATCTGATGCGCTATTTTCCAGTTTTAACAGTGTGTAGCCTGCAAACACAATAGTAAACTAATAAAATAAGCCATAGGTTTGACACAATTAACAAGCTTCTGTCCCTTGGTGCTACATATGTGAAGTTGTACTGCAGCTGTTACCAAAGGTGGAAGCATTACCACAAATGCAAGCAATAATGCAGGAACAAAGCATTAGTAAATCAAGCCATCAGACTAATCTATTTTACATTTTTTTTCTTCTTATCGTGCTATAAAGGGAAATAACAGAGTGGGCAAATGCCTTGCAAAAAGCCCAAAGATACAGATAATTTACATGGAGAGTTTAAAATAACTACATTCAAATTGTAGTGGGAAAGGGGGCCTAATATTAAACTCATTTCCTATATAATGCCACCTCTGTTAATTCAGCTTACTTTGTATTCTGTAAAGCAGAGTTATTTTTCCTCTCTTTTGCCTTGTTACAATGGTAGGGAATAGAGTTGAAAAAGAGTGTAGATCCTGTACCTTCAGAAGGACTGATTGATTTTTCAGGACTGTATATTAAAGAGGCTTTAGAGAAGAGCCCCCAGGAATAATTAAAGCTTTGTACATTGGGCCTTGTAGTGAAGAAGTTTGGGAGCTCAAGCAGCTAAAGCTTACTTTGGCTGAAGCCTGATTATCATCTAAAAGTACACAAGGAATGAAAGTTTTCTTGAAGATGGTGCTGGTCTAGCAGGCTGCAAAGAAGGTTAGGGTATCTGTGAGAGAATTAAATGGATGGAATCTGAGGAAAGATGCATTCAAAGCAGAAAAAAATTCAATGCTTTTCTTATGAGGATTATTAATCCTTGTGAGTGATTTTTTCCTAGTGTGTTCCTAGGTTCTGTTCTCCAGCACTAACTTGCAAAATAAAGCCTGGAACTGTTTCTTGCAAGCAGGATGAATTTGTGCCAAGCCCATAGAATGTGCCATACAGATGCTTAGACCGGAGGATTTTGCTGGTTCCTCCTGTCATTGTTTAAAGTGTGTGACATAACAATGTCACATCTGTGATGATAACTTTCAGCTACAATCAGCTTTTGGCTCATACTCTAAGATTGTGACCGAAGTTCCTCCTTTGGATTTTGATTCCTAGTACCAGGTTCAACATGGACAAGCGAGTCTAGCTGCCGAATACTGGGCTTTGGTTCTTTTGAAGTGCCTTTATGCAAGCTTTCTGTTACGCTGACATATCCTTGTTTGTTAGCATTTAGGTCAATTAAAATCTGAGTTTTCAGACTGTCTTTGGCTATGAGAGGTAAAACTCATTCAGATCTTACCTATTTGACTGAACTCTTTTATCCTTTTGTAATCACTTGAATGGGACATTTATTTTAAAGAATATAATAGCATTTTTGTATGTTAGAAGTTCAGCATTTTTATTTGATGTCATACCACACCAGGTAAATTGTTTGCTATGACTTAAGTTTCTCCACTAATAACACAAATTTGAAGGTCTAATTTATCCATCTCTATCAGGTTTTCTAGGCCATGGACACTAGTGAGGTACTTATCTTATATTGTCCTGCAGTGCAGACTCTATCCTTTTTCTTTTTGTTCTCCTCTCTTCTTCTTGTCCCTCCTTCCTTTCCTGAAAGATGCTTTTTTGGAGCTGTGTCTTTGGTACTATGAAGTTCTTGAAAGAGAGGTATCTAGATATTGTTTTTATTTGCATATAACCTTTGAAAGTGAATTTTCTTTAAGGAATATGGTACTTTTGTCAAAAAATTTCATACTTTTTTTCAATCTGATGTAAATTTTTAATTACACCATTTTAACACACTGGGGGACTAGCTCTTTCATAGACATACTGGCTGTTTAATCAATAGAAGATAATAATAGTTATCTGAGGTTGACCAAATGATCAAACAAGCAAGGAAAGGTTGTGGGATCATGTGAAAAACAGGTGCTGGCTGGTTCTGACTGAGCTCTTCATTGGTAGAGGTTGTGAGTTGTTACTATGTATTTGCTTGTTCTGGAACATCTCTGGACAGACTTGATAATCTCTCATCTGAAGACTTGTGGCATTTATGGAGAAATTCAACCATGTTGTCAGGATGAAGGCCAACATATGGTCCAGTTTATGATGTAGTCTGTGAGTTGTAAATTACATACAGTTTTTCTTGCAGTACCTGCATGAAAATTGTGTGAAATGCAATCAACCTTTTAAGTAAGAAGTATGAACTGTTTCCTCAAATAATTTGCCTTCAACTTTGATTATTCTGGCTGTGTCATACAAGCCATCAAGGCAATATACCAGGGTGTTTCTTGCCTCTTAAAATGCCGGCTTGGAGTTTCATTACATGTTCTTATTATACTTGATATTACATTTTAATTCATAGCTGTCTATCTGTAGTAAACCTAATGAGGTTCAGATATATCAATGAAATTAAGTGGCACAGATAATTCCTAGAAGACACAGAAGCTGTAAAGCAACATAAGGCAAGTGAAAAGAGGAGGTGACAGTGTAAAAGTAGAAGCAAAAAAATTGACAGAGGGTGTGTTTTTAATAATTTGTTACCATTTGATTTGCTCTAGTTAAGGTTTTGAGGTTCAGCCAAGGTAGTACCCATAGACTTGATGTTAGTGTTGCTGAGTATAGTATTATAGGTCATGCTGAAGAGGAGATAAGGCATCAGGATCTCTACTTTTGGCAATATAACACATTAATCTGCAAATTAATCTGAAAATAATGCTGCGAGGATAGACCATGATATATAAATCCTCTAGGTTAGTTGGTTAGAAGCAAAGAATCAGTGATGACATGGAAGACTGGAAGAAGGAGGACTAATTCTAGTTGGGCAATTTGCCAGCATGTAATGGCCAAACTTGTCTCTTCTGAGTTCCCAGTAGACTTCAATCAGCCGCCAGGATATTTTCAGTTCATTTCAGTGGGCTCTGTATCAGCGGGTATTGCTTTCTTTGATTGAATAAATTTCCTTAAAGAAAATGGGCACGTTTCAGAAATAAATGACCTCTTTCCCTGCTCTCCGTGTCTGATGTAGGAGGAGAAAAAAAAAAAAAAAAGTACAAAGTATTCCTGTGTTACAAATGGACCACTAGTTCTTAATATGCCTAGTCTCAATCACAGTAAGGACAATAGACAAAGAACAGATTGAAGAGGTAGTATAAAAAAATAGTTAAAATAGTTAAATAATTCCATCTCCTGTAGATATGTTTCTCCTTCCCTTGTGGCAGTCATATTGTATGTTTGTAAATGACTTGGATGCAGGCCAAGTTCAGATCTGTATTGGCATTTCAGCCTTGCATGAGCTCTGTTTGCTTTGATTTCCTGGATCAACAAGTGGATCAGCCTCCAAATTCCAAACTTTTGGGATATTCGAGTTCCTTTTAATCTATGGATTTTTAAAGTAAGGGAACTCTTTCCCTTTACAGAAAAATTCCAGTGAGAAAAAGACAATTACTGAGAAAGCAATGCAAAGCCAAACTGCTGTAGCAGTATGTTTGTGTCTTTTCTATCTAGCTGGTTTCATCAACCATTTGGTGCTCTTTTCACTTAAACATTTCAAATTAATGAATTTTTAAAGTAGGTTTGGAGACAATTGCTCTCCCTTATCATAGAAGTGAAGAAAAGAAAATCTGAACCTTCTGTTTTCTTAAGCCCTAATAAACTTCAGAAGCTGAGAGACTTGGAAGGCACAAAAAGTAAGCAGGATTTACTTCCTACCCAAGAGACTGGTACTTGGATTTAGGGGCCTGGTGGTGAGAGGAGAGGAAGGGGTTTGTGGCCAAAAGAGGAAAAAGAGATAAACTGGATTTAAACTGGATCACTCTTTTCCCAAACACTTGGCCTGCTCTGTTCTGGGAGTTAGCAGCTATTGGAAGAGGAGTATGTCTAGATAAGGCAGTATCTGCAATCAACTCTGGAACATTCTGTCATAGTGAAATTTGGAAGAAGGAGGAGATTTTTTCCTATATTATAATTTGCCTTTATGTAGACCATACTGTACTGCACAATAATAACAATAAAACAGCTGTGGTAAGCCTAGGTTAATTTGAGCAGTATCCTCACCATGGACACAAGCAGTTTTTCTAATCAAGTCACATCTGTGACTATCAAGATGATAGGAGATTGCTGCATACACAGACAAAAAAAAAATCATCACTAGAGCTGAGCATATACGATGAGGATAATATTCACAGAGACTGGTTTCTCTTGGCTCGCTTTACAGACAGGCAGTGAAGTTCAATAGATTCCTTTGGGTGGCTGTGGATACAGAGGAGAGTAGTGAAAGTGGGTGAGTTCAGACCTTTAAAGCTGAACATTTTTTTTCTGAATGGCCTCTGGGGAAATATTGTCAGTGGAAAGATGACTAGGATTAAGAGAAGTTGCAAGATACACAACAATTTCTCTCTACTCCTCTTGGTAATATATGAGCTACCAGGAAGTGACTGATAAGTTACAGACATGAAAGAATTTTGGGATGTATGCTTGTATAGGATATGATCCTCTATAAGCCCTGTGTCAGAAGGAGGATCTCAATTTTATGTGAGTTTTTCCCCATAATCAAATGGGGTTTTCTAATGATTGATATAATTTGTGTAGGGCATTTAGACAGAATGCTATCCTTGTAAAATAATAGTGATAAATCTGAAAACGGCATCAGATGTACTCAGAAATAAATTCCTTGTACCGTGCTCTTTATCTACCTTGGATTTTCCTTGATATTTATGAGCACTGGCTGTATTTATTCCTTTCTGTGCTCCACGATGATAAATTCTACATATTAAGTTCTCAAATGAGGAGTAGCTAAATAAGGAGTGCGTTGAAGTTAGCAGCAGTGTGGCTGTTACTAGTACTCTAATAAACGTCTCAAATGCTGTATTTTTATATATATTTATACCAGTGCAGAATGGAATATTAATATGGTGGTGTTACTATTTTCATTTAGACTTTGAAGGAAAAATTTTTAGGTGTATATGTAAATGTGTGAACGAATTTGCGTAATACATGCAAAATACATAGGTGTGTGTTTCCAAACCCATTCTTCTACAAATCCTCCATGCACTCTTAACTTCAGTCTCTGACATAAGTCCAAAAGATGCTTTAATGCCACCACTTGTTAAAAACCTCAGCTGAAACCCATGTAAGCTTTACATTTATCACAAAACAAGTGATTGGATATGACAAAGATCATAAAGACTGGGAATATAGCATGACAATTCTTTTCTCATCAGCTTATCATGTCCCATTTTGCTTTGATGGTTTGGCTGGGTTTTTTTATTGTCTTCTGCCAGTGTCCAGTGCTGAACCTTAGTCTGACTGTGCACTCATGTGAAGAGACTTTTTTACCTTAGTGACATGGCTTGTGGGAGTGTAGGTGCAAAGCTGGACCAGAAATAAGTAGAAGTTAAAGGCTCCCATTAGGTTACAGAATCTGTTCTCACAAAGGAGAAACATAAAGACTTTGGAAGAAGGGAATGCATGACAGAATCTCAGAGCTGCTTCCCAAATACAGTCCTTGATGTTTCCCTACTGTGAAATGTGGCTGGACCTTGTGAAAGCAAATGCTCACTGCCCTACGTGATTCAAGGCTGGAACAGAAAAGCGTCCAGTGTTCACAACCACTTAGAGAAAAAATCTGCTTTGTATTCCTTGTAGCTTCTGAACAATTACTCTCAGGAAAGACTGGAATTCCAAAAAACAATCCAAAGAGGCAAGTATGAAAACAGAAATTTATTTATTTTCAAAACAAAGGTGATGATTTGTGAAGTAAACTAAAAATGAAGGGTATGGGGTAGAGAAATCTTATATTTGCAGCTCCTTAAAGGTATGCAAAGTGCTTGTGCAGTCCCACAGGCAAGATTTTGTGTAGTTGTGTATGGGTTTGAGTATTTCGTATGTTAAATATCTCAATTTCAGCAAACACATAATTGAAACTTGAGTAAATTGCAAGCACTTTCCACCACCGGAATTTGGAAAGTATTAAAAAAAAAAATATCCCAAGGAAGAGTACAGTATTCAGACACATTGCCTCATGTTGATTATTTAAAATACTCACAATTATTTCTTCCTGTTGACTATTTTTATGGTTTGATTTATCAGCCAACTGAAATTAATTTCCCTCTGTGTCCCACACCAAATATTGGATACTAAAAGTTGTAAAGAGCAAAGTAGTAAATGACTAATTAATCATGACTATGTGTCCTCAGAGGTCTGATTGGTTTTCCCATCCTTGGAGTATACACTTATCTGCATAATTGTTTGTTAACTGTAAAGAAAATTGGCATGCATCAGACTGAATCAAGCTGCAACCTGAAATGTTAATGATTCCTGTTAATTCCAAATGCAACATTCATTCATCTGTACAATCATGGGTGGAGCAAAGCTGAGGGCAGATTGAAATAATTCTGAGACATTTAGGCCGAGTTCAGCCATCTGCTTGAGAAATTGTACTGGGTACAAGGGTGAAGGTAATTGGCCTGTCAGTGTTCTCCTAGAACACATAATAAAATCAAAAAGCAGCAATAATATTATAAAAATCTGCCCCGAACACCTATTGCAGAATGAAGGAATGTACTTCCTCAGTTTCAGTGGCCAATTTTGTGCTAGGATTTGTACTCTCTATGTGACCCAGCTCCCATTGCACTTTTTGGCTACCTACTGGCTTAACACAGGCACTACCTTGGGTTTCTCCAGCTCCTTAAACAATGTGACACACTCTGCCTTAGGCTGTATTGCTCTGTGGTATTTTGGATTTGACAGTTAACAAATAGAAAGCAGACAAAGTAGTCTCTCGGCATAAAACGTCATACAAGAAAATACACTTTATGTTGAGCAAAGTGTGTCGTCTTAATAATTTCATGTACACAGACATAATTGTAGATTCAGTTGGCTGCAACTGGTTGCAGAGAAGCAGACTGAGTTTATTGCTTCTAACAGGAATGCTTTATGCAGAGAGAAACTCTTTGAGCTAATGTTGATGGGTTTCGTTTTGGAACAGTCCCATCAGTGCCCACGGTCATTATGGGTCTAGTTTTCTTTATTTAAAGTGAAATATTACTCTTCCCAAAGAAAATAGGAAATATGACAAGTTTATAAAGAGGATTGTTCTTTTATTTCATGAACTGGCCTCACCTGTGAGACCAATCTAGTGGATTTAACTGGCTTTCCGTCACAGAGAAATCAATCTACGTTATGTGGGCCTGACTTGGCATATTTTACAAAGAGCGCTAATCTGTTTACTTAAAGCACAAGCCTCAAAACAAAGTCACTGTGCAAGTTCTGAACAATATCGTTCCTTTTTTTTTTATGAATGGCACAAGAGAAAAATTTCAGCCTAAAAATACCAGGGGTACAAGAGATATCAGATGGGATTTTCAGTTTTATAGGGAAAGAAGCCTGCTAAAAGCCTCAGTATTGATGCTGTAATCCCACAGATTTCAGTATTTATTCCCAGTCAACTGTATTAACAGGGAGTTAAAATTAGGAGTTCTTAGTAATTTATGGTGGAAACTGAAATGTGGTTGCTCTCCTGAATTATGCCATTTGTATTTAAAGAAATCCATTCTGCACTATATGCTTAATAATACTAAAGATGTCATAAATCTGTAATACATATTACCATATGGAATTCTAAATTGCATCCATTTTCGAAGCTGTACTTAATATTTTTGTTCTTTGTTCTCATTTATTTTTCCTGAGGGAGTTGAGGAATCCTACCTTTTAAAAGAGAGGCATGATTAAGACACATTTTCAAAATTCAAGGCATATACATAATCTGTATCTTGGTGATTTGTTTTCAGTTAACATTGATAACCAAAATATGTGCAAAGCTTCAGTAAATAATGTCACCATATTTTAAACATTTTGATATATCTGAACAGCATAGTTGCTCTCAACAGCATGTCTTGGTTAGTGGTTTACTGGTGGAAGAAAGAATGTATATTGTCAATTAGAGACTGCAAATCTCTGTTCTGTGCATGTTTTGCTCATTTGGAAAAGCCAGTGAAAAAGCTTTAAGCATACAAATAATTTTATTATAATGATCTAGAAAAGTCCTTAGATACTTGCTTGAGGAAGGCTTCAATATAGGAACTAATGTGGGTAAGGAATTTTGAATGTAGCTGTCTGTCAGCATTAACCTTGTCCAAAATGAAAAATGTGTTTGATGCTTAACTGATGAATGGACCTAGACATAGCCTGCTATGTTGTAGTCATTATGCAGATTGAAAATTTGTGGCCACAACTACCTGTCACCAGAGTTTAACTACAGCCTGTTGACAGTACAGTGGAACGCAGTTTTCCTATATCTAGAGGAAATGCAGAATTAGTACCAATGGTGAGATCAGCTGTGAGTTACAGTTTGTGTTTATGTGTGATAAAAACTCATAATCTGTACATAAATGGTGATTTTTGTCAATGTTCAAACACCCTCAGATTAGGTGGAGAAAGGGGGAAGAGAGCCTTGTTGTTGAAAAAGAAAAATATAAAGCAGAGCGTGTGTCGGTGTGAATAATATGAGATAAATTTTTCCTACCTCCAGGGAGTACTGTTCAGTGAATGTCAGACACTCTGGAAGTTGTGGTTGTAGAGCTCTGCCAGGGGAGTGCTGCACAGCAGAAAGAAGCTTTTAAAACATATACAAATTTGCTTTCCAGTCTACTTGTTTATCTTGTATATTTTAAATACTAAGATTATCATTCTGGGATTAGCAGAATCCATTAGATCTCTAAAAGCACAGCTTCAGAGTCAGCTGAAGTCCCCACTGATGGAAAGAGTGAGGAATGCAGAATGTATGAATGGTCCATTGGGAAAAAAAGAATGTCTCAATAACAAAAATTTGCAAGTGACTACTTAGAAAATGTTCAAGTTTGCAAGGAATCCTGGTTGAATATATAGATAAAACTCCAAGGAGGGGAAGGTTGAGGCATGAACTTAAAGCTCTCAAACAGCTCAGCTTTAAAGTTTCATTTATTTACATATCATTAGGTGGATTAATGCCCAAGACAGAAAAACAGGTGTTCTTTCTCAGCTTTACTCCATGGACCACAATTCTATTTCCTTTCTCCCCTTCTGCTGTACTCTCCAGTCGAGTATAAAAACATGTACCCATCTAAATCAGTAATTAGGCTTTAAGACCTGGTCTCAGAGCACCATGGGAATTGCAGATGTTTTGATGCGTTGGAGTAGATGGAATGATAGGAGATCCCCTATTGAGCAGCCTTGCCCCTCTTGAAATACTAACTTTGAACTGTTTGTCTCAATTTTGGTGCGTGGGAGTAGGTGTTACATACTTCTAAATACGAAAATACAGTACATATTTTAAAAGAAATATCTATTATTTATTTCTCCTAAGGGAATACTAGACTTTTACTTTCAACTCTTAGCCACACATACAGAATTTCCAGTTTAAAAGGCAGGATTTTTCACATGTTGTGATTTTTTTTCCCCTCCCACTGCTGCCGCCTTTTCTGATCAATTGTGTATTCTGTCCTCAGCTGAAGGAGGGGTGAGGAATAGCAAATTAATTACATGGGGCTGAATTGTGATTCATGGCTGTATTTCTTGGACTGCTAAGTCTATTTCGGTAAGCATAAAAGTCCAGAAGCACCTAGCAGAGATTGTTTTCATCCTCTCGAGTAGATTTTCAGTGTTCAAAGAAAAATAGTGGCTGGATCAGGAGCTTCCTGATGGGTTTGTGGTAGAGCTGAAGGAAATGTGAGCTATGATCAACTTTTGGCTGTCAATTATTTATGCTGGATGGGCAGGACTGACATGGAACTATCTCTCTTGACTTAGGCTTTCAGAGCCCTAACAGATAAATAGGGCCTCGATCATTTAAAAATTACTTTAACAAAATGGAAGGGGTTGATAGTGAAATTTTTGTCTCTGCATCAACACTGCTGCTGTTAACTGTCATGGAATTGTTTTCAAGTGGCCAGTAGTCTGAGGTGAGCAAGTGTAGCGAATTACATTGACAGAGGTGACTGTGGGATAGTAATGCAACAAAAATGTAAGTGGATTAAATCCTTAATGCCACTAGAGATAAGGAAATTTGTGTGTCCAGCTGTATGTGAAGCTGAAATGTTGGCTAGGTGTATAAGCAAAAAAAACCCCCAAGGATTAGATTAAAAAAAAACAAAATGGGAGAAAGGTTTTGTATCTCCAGCAGCATCTCTGATCAGCACCAGCTTGCAGGAATCTGTGTTAAACAACCTGAACAATTATGTAAAAGAAAGATAAACAGTATGTTAATGAAGTTCAACAGAGTATTAAATATTAGACACTGCAAATGTGAAAACAGTAGATAAATGATACAGGAGAGGTAGAAAAGCGAAATTAACCTAATAGACTTCAGTAAAATAACCCAAATGAGGAAGGTGACAGCCATAAAACTGGGCTTAGAAATTAATCTACATGTGATTGGAAATGCCAGTGATGTGCACTGATGACCATAGAAGCCATTGAAGGCAGTGATTTGTGGTTTAGTAGTGTAGCAGATAAAACACATGATTGTTGACTCTGGGGCTTAGCTCAGTAGCAGAGTGAGGAGAAGCTATGCTATGTACCATTTAGGTCTGTGGTGTTTGTGTCTGTCATGATTTTTATGCAGGGACAGTGGGCTTAGAGGTGAAGCTCTTTTTAAAGACAGTGTTAGTTGTGGTGGTAGATGATAAAGATTCATTTTGAACCCTTGTACTCTGTAACAATAAAAGGGTTTCAAGGAATTTTGCTTTCTTTGCTCGTTGTTTTGTCTCTTTGGAACTGTTTCCTTTTTACTGTCTATCACATTAATATCATTTGAACTATTTTTATTGTACACAGTGGCATCGAATTCTAATTGTTTATTTTGACAGCTGTTATGAAAGCTATAAATACACACTTTAAAGCCAAGAGATCTCCTACCTGTTTTGTCAGTATTTAGTTTGGTGGTGTTTGTTAAAAATTAAATGATTGTTCATACAGCATTTTAAAAAAATTGTCTGCTTTTGCTAATCAAGAACATTAGTAAGTACTAGCTCCACAGAAGCCTTTTGTTCTTCGTAATTGCCTATTGAAGAGTTTCTTGCATCAGCATCATGGAAAGCACATGTAAATGAAGAGGAGCATTGTTTTGGGTGGATATGTCAGTCCTTTAATCTGAGCCGGTGATCCTGCTCTGGTAGAGGAGTTGGACTGCATGATATTTTGAGGTCCCTTCCAGCCCTTGAGGTTCTGTGGCTCTGTGAATCAGCAAAGTAACCAGTGGGATTAGAAAGGGCAACATGTCCTAAGGCCAAACTAGATGAAGGAAGAGTCTCTGCCTGAGGAGTAGGTGATACTGGACTTGTACTTACCAGATATTGTAATCCATTTCACAGCCAGACAACATTCAACTTCCTTTATTTGCAGGCTTTATGTTTTCTGTCATCAAGTCTTTGTACTATAATAGGCCTTAGAATGTTCTGTAATGTTAATGTGTTTTTCCTGGGCAAACATGATAGCAGTGCTTTAAACACAGTGCTTTCATAACTAGATGTGAGAGCATGAGGTTTTGCATGTGTGAACATAAATTAAGTGACACAGTAGGACTGGATCTGGAGGCTGGAGTAGCTAATGGCTTCAATGTCTAGGCTATGTTTGCTGCAAGGTTAGCTCTAGTCTGGTCCTGTGGACCTTAAGGCCAGTTAGAGATTGAAGCACGTTTGGTGCACTCCAGAAACATGTCTTCTGGTTTGTATCTGAAAGGAATCCAGGTTGTGTGCTTCAAGGCCTCTCTGAACCAAAATGCAATGACAAGGGACAGTTAGGATGCCTAAGAGATGGGCTTCAAAATGGTGCTCACTAGTAATGTAAACACATGCCAAACCAAGTTCATTGACACTGCTTGCCACCACTTTGCTCTGTGGTAGGACATAAAAAGAAGTAGGGTCAGATAAATCAGTACATCATTTCTGTGGGAGACTCCTTTTAAATATTCAATAACTACCTGGTACAATTTTACTAATAGACCATGCTATATCTTCCATTATCATTCAGACATAACTGAGGAAGGCTGTTAAAGCATAGCAGTGATGTTTCTACAATCTCAATATGAGTTTACCTATTTCCCCTAGTTAGCAGGCAGTGGTTTTGACACCTTTGACACCCTGCAGTTGTCATGCTGTCTCATTTTACCCAACTTATCAGCTACTGTCTAGCCATTGTTGGAAGGACATTAAATGCTGTGAGTATGTTGATGTTGGTAAGTTGTTGGTATGCTGTGAAAATGCCTCATTTAAGGTTCTGATTTAGAGGCTGCTTCCTGCTCTTGAGAGATGGAGAGAAAACTGGCTCAGAGCACCTATTGCTTTGACTTTTTTTCTTTGGAAGAAGCATACTTCTCTCCACTGACTGTGTAGGTGATCTCCAAATGTGGTCTACTAAGTCAAAAAGAGTGACTCTCTGAGACAGTCTTCTTGTTGCCTGTATAATATCTACTATGATGCCAGCCTACTATATCTTATCACTGTGGAAAAGAAAAATAGTAATTGCAGCTCGTGCTGCTCAGGAGCCTGAAGAGCTGAAAGGAGTTATAGGAGCAGTGTTGGGACAGCAGGTCTTGTGCAAAAGCATAGCCTTGTTTGGCATTGTTCACAGGAGTTTTTTTTGGCTCCAACACACCAGTCTTTTGGTCCAGGATTTGGCTGTGCTTAAAAGACATAGCAAAAGCAGATGGGTGCAGCCATAACACCTGACTAACGAACCAGAAGTTCCAAGAGGGTGTGTCGTTCTAGTCAAGAATTATGTTGTTCAAATACAAATATCCTCTGCTTGAGGAAGCTACAGTAGTATGATGCCTCTAAATTTGTCTGTGAATCACCATGTTTGAAGTTACCTCTCACTTCATACTTGGGAAGGCATATCATATTGTTTGGGAGTTTTTCGTTAGCTTGTTTTCCCCTAAACACACAAGCTCATGAGTTAACCCAGATGGAGCCAAAGAGTAAGCACAGCTCAAGGCCTTGCAGGATAACTGCAGATATCTGTATCCTCATTTTGCCATTGCAGTTTTGCATTTGCCATCAAAAGTGCATGTTGTGTCTCCTTGTCCACACGACTCCTCACATATGCATGGCAGTTTGAAAAAAGTAGAATTGGTATATTGATTAAAACCAAGAAAAGTCATACCATATATTAATGTGTTTCCTCTGCCTTCCATTTGGACTGACTTAGAAATTCTGATCTAAAGGCAGTTAATAAGCTTTCCAAGTGATTGTGTTTCCTGTTCCCAAATATTCTTTGATCTCTCACCCTACCTAAAAATAAAGCCTCTGATTCTGATTGCTAGAACCCCTCTGATTGCTGCGGGAGTTATCGGTGGCCTCTTCATCATCGTCATTGTGGGCCTGACATTTGCTGTGTACGTTCGGCGCAAAAGCATTAAAAAGAAGCGAGCATTGCGAAGATTCCTGGAGACTGAGGTGAGGGTGTGATTCGTTCTCACAGAAAGATATGCAGAGCTGTTCTCTTTTATATTAAAGATGTTCAGATCTTCGCTCCAGTTACCAGAGGAATCTGTAGAAATCATTTTACTAACTTCTGCAGGACTACATTGATGGAATGAATGAAACTATTTCAAGATGTTAGTTTTCTGTACTTATATAAATTCACAGCTTCTGAAGACCAAGAAAGATCCACATGATCACAAAGTCATGTTCCACCAGAATTTTGAACTCTCACCCTGCTCTCAACTGAACTTATGTCTCATTTCATCAGTATAATTAGCAGCTCTCATACTTCAGTATTGCAGGTTTTCATCAATATTGAGTTCAGTTTTTAAGACTCAAGTATACTCCTTCAGTGAGCTCTGATGCAAGGTTAAGATCAGGAATGTTCAACTGCAGAGACTGTCACTGTTTTTCCTAATGGCTACAATGCCTTTGGGGTCCGGATTTTGTCAAAGCCTATAGCCATGTTCAGTAATAATGATGTATTTTATTAAGCCAAGATAATTCCCAAAGCTTAACCAAATGGAGTTCGCAGTTCTACTGGCAAAAAATGCACAATGAAGCTGTAGAATCCTGCTCTTTGAAATACCAGTAATGGAGGGGGCAATCTAGGAAGAATATTTAAACGTAACATTAAATCGTTACCTATCAGCAACAGCAAAAGTGATTACTATTATCTCCTCAGACCTATACTTGAGATACTTTGCAAGTGATGGTCTTTTTAAATTAGAATCCCCCTTTGTAAGATAATAAAGCTTGGGAATACCATTAGCTAGTGATACTTTGGTAAGGCTTTGTTAACAATGCTGGGTTTTGTTCTGTTCCAAGGGCTTTGCTCCCACTCATCTCCACTGTAAAGCTTGGAAGCAAATGATTTATGCATCCCCAATCGGTTTGCCTAAGTATCTTCATGCTTGGCTAGAATTTGTGTTTCTTGTTAAATACTGTTCACGTGTACAGAAAGCTTAACAATATTTGGTGCCATAAATCTTGTAATTGAATTGGCCCCTACTTAAGTTATTTTAAGCAGCAAAATTTCTTTGCATTTACAAAGTATGGACCTTGAAGACCACCTAAAAGCTGTGTCTGACAGTAGTTTCTGAGAGACCAAGACTTCCTATTGAACATGTGGGAAAACTGTTGTCTTGGCATAGAAACCAATGATTAAATCAGGAGCATCCTGAGATAAACACACAAGCAACTATAACTGGTCTCCATTTCTAGCTGGAGGCTGTAACAGACCTATTCTTTTTGTAGGTCATTTTCCATGAAACTCTCCAAGCACTTTTTTAGACCTCCCCCAACAGTCCCTGCCACACCTGTGTTGAGAGGCTTTGGAATAGAAGCTGGTTTCAGTCTTTACAAACTGAAAATGCAGAAGTGTACTACCAGTCTGTCTACTTTTCTTTTACAGTACACCTTCCTTCTTTCATAGTGTAAGTACTGGACATCTAAAGTTGAAAGGAGGAAAGAAATCACTATAAAATAAATACAGCTCACAGATGGTTTTGTTATGTTTTCTTCTGCCAGTAATTTCTGGATACTGGTAATTTCACCTGAACAAAACTAATTAGTCTGGTTAACTAATTAAGTAGTTCATGGTGCTCAAAGAACCATAGAAGTAGTTGTGAAACTGCAGAGCATGATGCGTTTAGCCTTGTAAACAGATGACTTTAAAACACTGCAGTTGTTTCAAACCAATTTGTGTAGTTTAGCCCTGAATTATTTTCCTCATCTTTTAAAAGCACAATCTATTTTTCATTGTTTAGAGTATTGTCCTTTTCATATATTTTTAGTTTATATTTAAAGAAGCATTGTTTTTTTCTGGCAGAGACAGTATAATGTTGAGATCTGAGAGTATTTTTCACCTAATGTGCATTGTGGCTCATTTAGAAAGTTTCTTGGGACATCTTGAGCAAATTGTTTGTTTAATTGTGCCTTTTTTTCCCAGTAAATTAGTGACTGTTATAAATTAGAGGTCTGCTATAAGATGTTTTCTCCTTAAAACTGTCCTACTGTGTGATATAGCAGCAGTTCAGAAAAATAGTCCTTTCCTCAAAACAGAATAAGGATGTGATGAGCCATTAAGTCAGAACTATTAAAAAGAAATATGGTCAACTTTAAAGACACTAAAATGGACAAAAATAGAATGTGGTGCACTGATAATAAATGCTGTATTTCTGCCATGTGGAAAATATTTATACTGCCTCTTTTAGCAAAAGTCCTTGGGTGTGTTATTGTGAAACCAATTCAATTTCCAGTTCATAATTCTATCATGCAATTCCTGGTGGAAATTACTATACCTTGAGTGAGGATTTTCTTTATCAAGTGTTTTGGTTTTGTAACCCTACTCATTTGCGTTTGAAGGTGAGAAACCCCTCTACAAGTTGGCAAGTAAACGGTCAATATACTCCACCATTTTATTCCAGTGTTTAGTTTCAGTATAAACTGAAATTCATATATTTCAGTATAAACTTCTGATGGGCTGTTACATTTTAAAATATATGAGACTGATGGATTTTCCTTCATAGCTTGTGGAACCCTTGACTCCAAGTGGCACAGCACCCAACCAAGCACAGCTTCGTATCCTGAAGGAAACTGAGCTGAAACGAGTCAAGGTTCTTGGCTCTGGGGCCTTTGGAACTGTATACAAGGTAAGAGTCTTCTCTCTACAGCAGGAAGTTCCCTCGTATAATCTTTGAACAGTCAAGTTCTGCATTGCAGCAAAGCACTCTGTAGTGTGGATGAGTTCATGAGCCCTACATAACTGGGAAATTCAGAATAGTGGAAGTGTGTGGAAGGAGCACATCTTCAAGGCTCCAGTGTTAACTTTTATTTTATTCATATGTGCAGATACTATTTCTTGGTGAGAAAAGGAGTTTTGTTCCTGTACGACAGCATGACCTAGTGACAATCGGTTTTGAGAGTCTCCTGATAGCTTCAGTGAGTTTAGTATCAGAATCCTGACAGAAAATCCAGATATTTCTTTATCAGAATCAATAGTCAGTGGAGAAAGTACATGCATCATTGACGTGCAGACATTACTCTCTAGAAACCCAGTTGTGGACAGGAAAATCAAGGGGCCTGATGATGACATTCAGTGATAAAAACCTGTTGTTCTACGTAAGAATTTGCTTTTAGTCTAAGAGACTTTGATTATTTTAAAGCTTTTGTATATTCTTGGTTCTGATGTTCATAACTGATCTGCATAATGTGCTAAAATGCATAAAAAAACCCGTGACTCTGAATGATTTTTTTAATGATGGTTGTTGCCCTAGTCTTCTGTCACTTTTCCTTCTTTTTCCTAGGGGATTTGGGTCCCTGAAGGAGAAACTGTAAAGATTCCTGTGGCCATCAAGATCCTTAATGAGACCACTGGTCCGAAAGCCAATGTGGAGTTTATGGATGTAAGTAAGAGATGATCAGTGTCTTTGAGTTTTAATGGGGATGTCTTTCTGTAGTCCACAGAGATTGTAAAGAGGAATTTCTTCCAATTTTCTTTCTTTATATTTAAATAGCAAAAGGAGCTTTGCACACAGAATCAGTATTGTGATGATGTTCAGTGACTACTACAATATCATGTCCCTAGAAAAACTCAAGATGCTGATTTTGTATGTAGACCGCTTCCATCCTTCCTGAATCTTTGACAAGCTGTTTCAGTGTTATTGCACCTCCATAGCATGGAGATGGCAGCAACGTTCAATCAGTGACCATAGGTCAGTGCTGCTTCTCTGAAGCTGAAGAGCTAGGCAGATCCATGGGAGGCAATGCTCTGCTCAGGTTAGTTTATTACAGATAGGTTATTACATTCAGTGACCTAAGTATATGGACTACCAAGATAATGCCAGTTCTGTGGTAACAAAGGGCTGAGTTTTTCACTGTGCAGATGTCATGTACACTAAGATGCTTAAAGATTTCTTCTAAATGATCTTCCCATCAGTGCAAGGCTGAAACTGTTGTCCCATGTGCCAGATACTTTATCTTTCCATGGCAGAGAAACTAGAGATGAAAGTATGCAAGTGTCCTCTGGTGCAGAACTCAGAGGAACAGAAATTGAGCCTCAGCTCTCTTCTGCTTCATTGTTCCTGAGAACTAAGCACTGGGAGTCTGGGAGCTGTTAGCAGCAGTAAAACATAACAAGGAGGGAGAAAAAGAATTATACCTTTTTTTAAAGCACTTTTGCTTTATTACTTCGAAATACTGTTAATAAAAGGTCAAGATTCTAATTTTCATGATTGTTCTGTGTTCACCAAGAATGTGCACTCTGTTTTTAGCTCCATGTCAAGATCAAGCTGCATTGACACTATGAATGTGCATGTGCATTTTTTTTTGACAAATCATAGAAATTTGTACCTTTTTGTAAATCTCTCTTTAAGATTACATAGGACTTAAAAGTCTTGAAAATCTATTTAGTGTATAGGCTTAATTTGGTTATCATTAGTGAGACTGTAAACCACAAGAATATACTCTTGTTATATAGTCTATTCTTTCACCGATAAATGAATAGAAACATGCAGTTATGCATTTAGTTATTTCAGGAAAATTATCTCATGTGCATTCTTAAGCAACTGGACAAAGGCAGTAGAGATGAAGATATTTCCTGTGCTTTTTCCAGAGCATTATGTATTTATGTTGGTGACATTCAGTAATCATAGTGCATAAATTTAGAAAAAAAAAAAAACCAAGATCGTTTTGTCCCTCTTCAAAAGGAATGAATTGCACTAAAGGAATAAAAAGGATTAGATGTTTGCTTAGTGGACAAAATAATGGTGAAGAGTGTTGTGGCACAGCTCCAGCAAGAGAAGAGCTGGTTTTCAACACCCTGTTGAAGTGACTGTGTAGAGAAAGCAAGGGTGTTGAATGTCACCTGTGCTCCATGACTAATGCTGGTGGTCAGTGATGTAGCTTCCAGCCTCAAGATGAGGGACTTGTTACCACTCTATGAAAGTCAGTGGAATTAAGCAACTTGCACCTGCTAAGAATCTGACCCTGATCTGAGAGAGAAATAACAGTAGTATCTCCTTCTCTGATATCGATTAACTTTGAAGTATTCTACAAACATAGCATAAAGTCCTTGATAAAAGACCAAATTACTTGTCTGAGCTTTCATAGGTCAGCTCATCAGCTGGGTTAATTCACTGGACTACATTTCCCTCCAGTGTATGCATCATAACACCTGATAAATGGCTCAGAAATTACAAAGTTTTTTTTTTAAACTAGAGATTTTAGCCATGTAAGGTACAGCCAAGTTTCTTTTTAATGTAACAGTTTCTCATGAGTCTTAGAGGTTAATAATAACTTAAGGATTTATTTAATCATACTAAAAATAATTGGACTACGTTGTGAGTTGATATGTGACATTAAGTCTTACATCAGTGTGGCATTTGGTATATGTACAGTGGTCTGTAACATCCTTTGTTGCATTGATGAAGATCAAGTTTCATCTTTTGAAATAGTTGCTTGTGCAATTGTGCAGACATTTCTGCTGTCCTCACCTCTTAACCCAGTCATTTATTTTCTGAAACAAGCCACATTTTAAAAAATAATTATGCCAAGCATTGTTTATGGTTTTAATTTCACTGTTCCTCTGTGTCCCAAAAAGGACATAGTTTTAAACTTATGAAAGTTTTAAGTTATTACAAGAAGATAACTTAAACATCTTTCTTTGAAGACTAAGTTACTCATTCTCACTCCAAGACTTTGGTCAGTATGACTATCCTGACAAAACCTGATAGCGTTTCCCAGCATTATTTTATGAGGAAAATGTAAGTGTACGTGTGAAAGCAAAATCCATCAGTTCAGATTTCAGTAAAAAGAGTATTATGAATAGTTGTTGTTGGTTAAAGGCAGTTGTATCACATTTTTTAAAGGTTGGCTAAGGGCCACAGTGAATGTAGTGGGATTTAGCTCTTTCTTTAAGTGTCTGACCTGTTGGTTATGAATGGGAAGAGGAGGTTGTGGGAAGGAGGTATTATTGTATGAGTCACACCTTTGACTTTTGTCTTTTTGTATTTGTCAAGTACAAGTGTGCTTTTGTCAGCAATTACTTCTTACTTGATTGTGTATGCCCTTGGACTTGCAAGTAAAACTTAGCATCCCTTTAGAGAGGCTCTGGAAAACATCAAGCCTCTTATAAACAGCAGCTTGTATACAGAGAGACACTTCAATGTCTACAGAAATAGCCAGTATAGGTATTAGTGGCATTGTCCATAGGCTCGGGTTAAAACTGCTAATGTTGGTAGAATGTAAGTCTAAAAGTGCTCCTGAAATTTTGGTAAATGTTATGCTAAAAGAGTAAAGAACAACAATTTGGCTACTGGGCTGTCATTTCAGCACCTTGAACACCCTCTAATGGATCTGTAATGACTATAATGATAGAATGCATGATATTAGCACCTGCTATAGCTGACCACCTCCCACTCTCATCCTGTCAGGGGATGATGAATTTGCCATCATCAAAAAATACATCCCTTATTTGGAATTCTGCTTCAGGGAGCTGCAACACAGTCTGTTTGCTGGGCTTTCTCCACACATTCCCAGCTAGCTCTTTTTCTTTTCAACTGCTCCATGCTTTCTTACATAGTTTTAGTCACTGCAGTAGTCTGTATCTGTTACAGCACTGCAAGCTGGAGTCCTCAACCTTCTCCAGAGAAGAAATAGAATGTACATGTGAACTTCTGTGGATTTATGTTCACTGTGCAGAGATTGTTGCTACTGTTTTGTAAAATGTAGGTTTAGTTGTTTTTTTTTTTCCCCACTTATTTCTGAATATATACTACCTCTGGAATAATTTTCAGTCTAAGGTCTTCCTCTCAGGTGTTGAAACAGTTGGATGCACAAGGTGTGGAGTGTAGCTTCTTCTCTGCTTGGTAGGTCACATTGCATCAGCCCCAGAAGGGTGTTGGAATGTGAATTTAGTGCAGGCATTCTGGCTACTGCTCTGCCCACAGCCAAGCCTGGGAGGGGGCTCGCCAGCAGGCACAGTGACTATCAGGAGGGAGGGATGTCCTGCTCTTCACCCTAAGGCTAGTAACAAAATATATGAGGGTCTTGAGTTTTAGGGAGAGAAGAGAGGCTTATTGTAAGGAGAAAGGCAAATACACAACTGAGAGACTAGTTGGTAGCAGAACAGGAACCTATAATTTCAATGGGAAAACAATTTCACTTCTTCAGCCTCAAATTATTTGGCTGTTTTGATTGTCTTGTTAAGTCAAGTAGCCATTGGCCTGATCAGATGGTTTAACATCAAACCACATGCTTGACTGATAATGTAATATATTCTGAAGACATGCTGCAGTTCAAAAGCATAGCAACCCATCTTTGAGGCTGAAAAGAAAATATATTTAGACTAATTTGTCATGAGGAAACTGACAATTGATCAGGGCTTTTTCTCTCAGGCCCTCTAAGCTTGATGTTTCCAAGAAGTAATCCCGTGAGCTGTGATTCTGTCCAGGGTTTTGATCCACTTACAAGTGTAATCTATCCACCCTGAACTTAAATGCTCCATTATCTGTTAGAAAATAATTAGAGGCTGCAAGCACAAGTCTGCATACACAGAGTTTCTTGGGAGTCCCTGAGCTCATTGAGATGAAGACAGTTTGACTGATGGTGGTCAGCTGATATTGGGCCGGGAGCTAATAATAGAAGGCAGTGCTGCTTAGCTAGGTGAGGAAGTTAACTTGGGAAAAATTAAAGTGAAGGGTTTGGGATTTATGGCTGGAAATAAATTTCCCATTCTCATTTGTTTCCTAGTAAGAGAGCTTCAGAGGCAGTTGATTTCTTTTATGGTTTTACAATTAAGATCTAGGGCCTTCTTAACTTCGCCTGGACTTACTGTAGTTCCCTGCTGTCTCTAGGAACAATGGTCAGTGTGTAGGACAGCATTTGTCAAGCAAACCGAAAAGATAATAAGTGACAGTGACCTCTACCAGGCAAGCAGCAAACAGCTGTGGGTAGGGGCTTAATGCCCACATCTTTTATTTGTGTCTGGCTTAATTAACTAAATTAATAAAGCTGTCAGTTGTACTACAAAAAGAAAGAGAAACAGCCTTTCCTAAATTGCAAGCCTGTCTTATGATATAAGCAAGTACTCAAGGCATATTGAATGTACCTTTGATTCAGAGATTTGAAGAGGGAAAAAATCATATAGCTGACTTGCAAAAGAGAATTTTCTCTCCTGTTCAGCTGAAAACCCACAGACATCTGAAAAGTCTAGATGCTTTCTTTGTTTCTTCAGATGTGTCTCGACACCATTGTGGAAAGCACAATGGAGATACATCAAGCTAGTCAGTTGAAGGTGAGAGAAGACTCACCTGTTCTTGGTTTCCACCATTGGCGTTAGACATAGGAAGGTTTTAAGCTGAAGCATTTGAGTTCCTTCCCTGGCCCACAGCAGCTTTCATAGAGCCCTGGGGCTCCCTACAGACACGCTTTGTGAGGTGCAGTTTCTCAGTTGACACAGATGCATTTACACTGAGTGTCCTTATAAGATCCTGCTTTAGACAGCTATATAAGTGACTGAAGAAATATTTTTGCCTGTGCCTTGAATTATATTTAGTTGCTTGTATACATCTTATGCTACCTAGCCCAATGTTTGACCTAGGTCTTCACAGTTCATGTATAGACTTCTGAAAGTCTGAAAAAACATTACTGCTGATGGTATTTGGATAGTACATCTAGGCACCCCACAGTCATTCCACTGACTGCAGGGCTGCTTGGGAAATACAACTGAGTTAATCTTGAATCTCAGTTTAAAGGGCAGGTTCAGGATCAAATTAAATCTTTTATGGCAGCAGTGAGATGTTTTGCCTTACCCTTGTCTGCTGTCATTTCTGTAAACATCCTTTCCAGCTGACATACATGATTCCTGCAAGAACAGCTGGTAAGGAAGAGCACTGTTGCTTCACTGCCTGGTAGTGTATTTCAGCTGCATTGCAAACAGGTTTTCAGTCCATCACGTTAAGCTGCTGGCAATGGGAGGCAAGGAGTGACCTAACTCGAATGATTGTAGGCTCCTTTTTGTGCAGTCTGTCCGCTTCCTCCCACTTATGCACTCTATTAAGTATCACCACTTAGGAGGGGGAACTGTTTGCCCGTCAGTTCCAGGCACAGAAGTTCACTGTGATTGCAATTGTGATTTCCAACTTGTCCAGAGATGCTAGAAATCAGCCTGTCCTTGAGAACACTGCATACCATGTGCAAGCCCCAAGAGTGATCAGCCTCTACAGAAGCTGGAAATATGATCATTTCTGAAGGTTGGCTGCTTTTAGTCATCTGAAGATTAACTGTTGCAAGGCCACATTTCTTTTTTTTCCATCTTAAGTAATTTTCTCTTTAAATGTTTCCTTCCTCTTTCTTTAATATGCAAAGGTGAGATTTGTTGTGTATGTGCAGGAAGGTTTTAATTTCCCATATGCAAGAGCATATTGGGGTACAGAGAAAATATCTGGAGAGAAAGGATGAAGTACGAACACAGATAGACAAGTCAAACTGTTTGGAAACAGTTTGGCTGGCATAATGCTCAAAATTGAAAATACAGTGGGGGGAAGAGTTTACGTGCTGTTGGTGATAGGGTAAATCTGAGCTCTGTTGAAATGTGAAATTTTCTGTGAATTCAACAGGGCTAGGACTTCACCTCTGGAGTCATCCTTCCAAGAAGCCTGCCACAAGTTTAAGGCAGAATCACATGCTTTATTGAGTGGCTGATGTTATGAGTTCCTCCTAAATGATTTAGGAAGTATATTCAGAAGCTTTTTGTTGATGGCAATTTCTTTAATTAATCGTTATTTAAAGTTTGTGTTGTGTTACGACTTGAAGACCCTGCAAAAGGTTGGGTAAATCTGTGAGTGGGGAGAAGATCAAGAAGGAATGTTACTTTATTCACTGTGAAATGTAACTGTAGATTAATTAAAACTATTAAAAATTCTTATGTAATTCAATGAGTAACTTTGGCTATAAAGACCATGTGTGTGAATGGAACATTTTAAGCTGATGCCTTGTATTACAATTTCTTTTTAAAGGTATAAGGCACATCAGTAACAGGGTTGATATTTGTAGCTTTGGAGTGTACTTTTGAGCTTGGTTACTGAAACATGAAATCAGTTTTTTCCTTGTCTGTAACTGTTATTTTTATGGAAGTTATTGTTACGGATGCCATAGTTGCTACTATAGACAGTTGCCACTCAGGCCACAGTAGGAGAGCCTTTTTTAAAAAAGTGTTCAGTAATTGAACAGGCAAAGGACGAAAATATTATTTAAAATTCAAAGGCATAGAAGTGGTATTATGAGTATGAAAAGTGGTATGCAGTAGTTTAATTTGGAGGCTTAATCAGAAGGTCTTGAGATTTGTACTTCCATCATGAGTTTTCTGTTGCTTACAGTACTGTGAGTCTCTAGTTCTTAGCATTGCACTGTATGTTACCACTCTTTGTTATATCTGGGCCTGAGCCAGAATTCTCTCCTCCAGCTTCATATTTTCCCCAGACTTCTATGTATTTTGTATCTGGATGTGAGCTTTTAGGAGAGCAATCTTGTGTACTTCAGTGAAAACTTCTAATGGATACTGTAATGCCATGAATTTTGGGGACTTGGCTCCTAACATGATGATTGTGCTGCAGATGCTCATCTCTTCATCAGCACAACCAGTAGATGGTGTCATTTAAGGAAGAGATCATCTGTGTAGGAACAGACCTGGCTGGAGTGGTAGGCTAGAGCTGGTAGGCTTGTAATTATACACACAAGAAACAGCCTTCCTTAAACATCAGCAAGGCAATTGTGGATGCTGGAGTTCTTGGCAGAGTCTTTCTGACATTCAGATGCAAAGTACAGAAATAAAACTGAAAAAATCTTGAAAAATGGAAGGTGAGATTATTGAATAGTGCTTGATAGATTGCAAGAACTTTTGACACCGAGAACTGTGCAACTATTGCTGAGTTACCACTAAGAGAAACTGAAGCTCCCTGTTGCTTTGCGCCTCCAGCTCACATTAACAATATAAAATAGGCACATGTTAATATTTAGGCTCCTAAAGGACAATATATGTGCCAAAATGATAACAAATGGAGGGGTTTATGGGAACTCCTCATAAAAAGGGATATTGTTGCCACAGACTGAAATGTAATGCATCTCAAACAAACCTTCACTAGTTCAAAGTTAACAGTGAATCTAATGGGGTTTGAGGGAAAGACTGATGAAGAAATGTCTTGATATATAAGTCAGAGGAACTGCCAGCAAAACTCTGTGTATTTGCTTGCTAATAATTTTTTAAGTACACGAGTCCATAATTTAGTTCGGTGTCAGATGGATTGGCTAGTTCATACCAGATTTTTTTTATAAAAGCAGGCTGATGGCACTGTGTGTGAGCTCCAGCACATACTGCAACTCATGCATCAGCAACAATGCAGAAAGTGAGCAAGGGCAAAGGGCCCTGGAGCATCAATACATTATATTTGTCATACTTGGTTTTATACTGCCAAAGTGCCAAGTTATAGAATCATAGTGTCACCTTAGATTTAGGGGAGAACAAGGGAGTTTTTGTGTGATAATGAGAAAAAAATCCAAGACTGTTTTATATATACAAATATTCACACTGTGTCCATTTTTAATAGAAATGTAACGTTAGAGAAGTACGGGTGTATAGCAGCTGAACTTGAAGTATCACTGCCGAAATGTATTTCATTCTTCTGCCTTCGTGCTTTGTTGCAGATAACTCATCAAAATTTGTATTTTCCCTGTGTCAGTGATGATCCAGATGTCTAGATACACCAGCAACTGCCATAGATGTACAAAAATTGAATCTTTAACATCTGTTCATATTAATAGTCTACATATAACTTACAAGTGTTAGTCAACTGTCTCTATCGCTGCTTACGAGATGATTGTAGTCAAAGAAATCTGGTACATGACTGGCTTGGTGCTAGTCATTGTAATGTTCTGCCACTACCTTTTAGACTTCAGTGCAGTAACAAGGATAAACAGAGCTGAGGTCACAATGTGGGCCACGGTCCACAAAGGACTAATTGCTGATTTGAAGTGTTTCAGTACTGAAACTGTAGTTCCAAAATTTAAAAAGATTTTGTAGAGCAATATATTCCATATTAACTGTGGTTTATATGGAATAATATTTTGGTTAACTTTGGTTGCTACTTGTGATAATATATGGCATGTCTAGGACTCATTAAGACCAGAAGACCTTTCTGCTGTGAAAACATGGTGAGCTTGTCCTAAAAGCCAGGGACAATCAAAATAGACACAAAAGAGAAAAGGTAGAAGAATGATTATAATTATAGTCATTTATAGATGGGACTCTGAATTGCAATACTGATCTCATAACCTCTAAGCCAATTTTTTTTAAATTAGTTTTTATTTTTAATTGTGCTCTGGCTTTAAATTGGTTTGGAATGTTTACTTAGAAAAGCAGATCCTGCATGAGTTTTGTTTTATCTGCTAAGGATATGTCTAAAATTTTTTCAAACGTCCCTTGTTATCAGTCAGTGCTTGCTCCCAGGTCAGGTATTTTAAAGAAACTGGATGACACTTGATGTAAGGCAAATTGTATATTAGCAACAGGAATGAGAGAGAGAATAGTTACCTCCTAGTTACTTACAAGGTAATTACAATTTTATCCTGAGAGTTTCTGCTCTTTATAGGATACCAGAAGTTTAATTACATAGACAAATATGCACTGTACAAAATAGAATTACTTTGGCTTCAGATAGATTAGGGCCTGTTGTAAGCTTACTGTTTAACATGACAAACAATAGAAAAATGTTCAAGAAAATAGTTATGTGGATTTTTGGGCCATACTGGTAAACTGCAGCTATGTTTTGTTTGCACAATATAAGTTTCAAAGGTAAATGATCTATGTGAAACACATTTCTCATGCCACTGGTGCTGGCTAAAGTATAATTGTGGTGGTTTAACCCCAACTGGGTGCCAGGTGCCCACCAAAGCTATTCTGTCACTTCCCCTCCTAAACTGGTCAGAGGAGAGAGAATTATTGCAAAGGGCTCATGAATCAAGGTAAGGACAGGGAGATCAATTACTATCACAGGCCAAACAGATTCAACTTGGGGAGAAGATGTTTGATTTGTTGACAATCAATCAAAACAGAGTAGGGAAATGAGAAATAAAAACTGAATCTTAAAACACCTCCCATTACCCCTCCTTCTTTTTGAGTTTCTAGCTCCTCATCACCAGCGGCTCAGAGGGATGGCAAATGGGGGTTAATGGTCAGTTCATCACACATGGCCTTTGCTGTTGCTTCCACCCAAGGTGAGAAATCTTCACACTTCCCACTGCTACATTGTGGGGTACCAGTGGGAGATAGTCCTCCATGAACTCCTTCAGTGTAAATCCTTCCCACGGTCTACAGTTCTTCACAAACTGCTCCAACATGGGTCTCATTCACAGGGCACAGTTCTTCACAAATTGCCCAGTATGAGTCTCATCCACAGAGGAGACAGTCCTTAAGGAATTAACTGCTCCAGTGTGGGTTCCTCAAAGGATTACAAGTCCTGACAATAAATCTGGACTTTTCCCTCTACGGGCCCCAGGTCCTGCAAGCAGCTTGTTCCAGTGTGGACTTCCCACAAGGCCATAGCCTCTTTCAGACATCATGCACAGATGCATGCAGCACACAGAAGGCAGGAGGAGTATGTGTTTTGGTGGTGGCAGTGATTTTCTTTCAAGCATTTTTTGAAAGAGGTTTTTAATTTTATCTTTGAGAGAAGGGTAGGTCAACGGGGTGGTAAAAGA
Source organism: Urocolius indicus (assembly GCA_013401255.1). NCBI lineage: Eukaryota > Metazoa > Chordata > Aves > Coliiformes > Coliidae > Urocolius > Urocolius indicus. The sequence continues at coordinate 227,725 of WBNH01011234.1, read as the reverse complement.
AAGAACACAGGAAGTAGAGAACAAAAGGGCAGAGGAAAAACCGTAGAAACTCAGGAGAAAATAACAGGCAGAGTAACGTTGAACAGAAGAAAGCTCTGTACTCAGGAAATGCGTGTCAGCTTTTAGTGATTTTGTGGTTACATCAAGAAAAAAACATCCAACAGCAGACCAAACAGTCCAATAAAACGTCTTTTTAAAAAATATCATCATCCCTTTGCAGTATTTGAGTCCTGAGCATGATGCTTTTAGGCAACTGGAAACAAATGAGGGAAACGTGGAGATGAGTCTATTTTGAATTCTCAATTGTGAAAGATTAAATACCTGGCTTATGAGCAAATTGTATCTTTGATTAAAACAACTCTTAATGTTGACAATACACTTGATGAAATTACGGTACAATCTGATGGTATCCCTTTAAATTGATTCTGAAGGAAGGAAGGAGCTTTGATTGTGTGGTATTATACAGTGAAGCTTTTGAGTTCTAACAGAAAATTTCATAGACTCTTCATAAAGCAGTGAAATTTTTTTTTTTTTCCCCCTCTATCACTCATTCTTGAGTCCTTGCCATCACTCATCTTAAATCAAAGCAATAACTCCCTCCTACTGAAAAGAATCTGCAAGGCTGGAAATGTTTATAAGCTGGTCAGTGTTAAGATCTGTTTACCTTCCTGTTTGAATAACATTGCAGTGATTGCTTTTTTAGCCTGTATGTTTAAAACTTCAAACATTTTTTGCTAGCTGCATCAAAACAGTAAGAAAAATCACTTTTGACAGACTACTTTGAAATAATGTCACAAATTCTCAGTAAAACATTTTTCAGAATGAAACTATATTTTTATAAAGAAGTGTGCATACTGTTAACCGCTTACACCAGATCTGCAAGGGTGGGTGGCCAGTCTCAAACTCTTCCTTCTTTTGATGACTTTCAGTAGAAACTTTTCTGGTTGTTGAGGTCCTGATCTCTTGGCCATTTATGCATAAAAGTGAACTGAAAATGGTCTGGATTTTGCTTTCTAATCTCCAGCATCAATGCTTTCAGGGAAGCTTCACAGAAAGGCTGGGGGAAGTTGTCCCCTGACTGATGGAAAATGTTCACTTAGCTTGTGCACTAGAGGTCTGTTCCTTTATATTTGAAACTCCTCCTCAGCTGCTTACCACAGACTCTGATGAGTTCAGAGACTTAATGGGTAGAAAGTCAGCAGGGAAAAGAAAGAAGCTTATGGTGTGTGGGTTCTACAAAATGGATCTCCTACCCTTTCAAATGTTTAAGCATGTGCTTAAATTGAAGCGCTTGAGCTCTGTTGCTGCCGGTATGGTTGCCCATGCCCTCGGTGTTGCAGGACAGGGATCACAGTACTGCTTTATTTTTTAAAGAAAAAGCAGTACTTGCCTTGCTCATACCAAGCTGCAGCCTGGAGGCAGAGTGGGACAAGGATCTGCAGCCATCTTCTCTCAATGTCATAAGCTTGGTTAGAGCCAAGTGAACAGCACTTACCTGATGCTGTTTCCTTCATATCTGTGCATGATAGACCACAGTGTGTGTATAGTCCCTGCTGTGGAATTTTATTTTTTTCATTCTTAGTTTTTGCCAGAAAGTGTAGGGTGTAATGGCACATCTGGCAGCTGTAGGAATAAATTAATCTCACCATTTAATGGTGCAGCACACTCGTACTCCACTCTAAGTATGCAGTTTACTCCACTTACTACCTGACAGACCTCCAGTCAAGCTGAATTCAAAAAAGCTCAATTCTCTACGTCCAAAACAGATCAAGACCAAAACCATACCTTCTTGCTGTGCCAGCCAAACTTAGTGTTTCCCCAAAGAAAATGGGATTGGTCGTATGTGTATATAGGTCCAGTGTGTGTATAGGATTTGGACCTGAATGTACACTAGTACACTTCTGTGCAACAACCCTTCATGAACCATTACCTTCTGTTGTTAGACACTGAAACAGGCCACCCAGGAAAGTGGTGGAGTCCACACCCCTGGATATATTTAAAAGCCATGTAGATGAGGTGCTGAGGGACATGGTTTAGTGGTGGGCTTGGCAGTGCCAGGTTAGTGATTGGACTCAGTGATCTTAAAGGTCTTTTCCAACTGAAACGATTCTATGATTATATTAATCTTGGTTTATGCTTGAAATATGGATATGGATGTATAGAAAGATGATTTAAAAAAAAAAAAAAACACAACAAACTTTCTTCATTTGCTCCCGAGTCCTGCTTCTCCAGTGAGAAGTTGAGAGTTTGTTGTACACAGTCTAGGTGTTTTTATTATCTCTCAGAAGGGTTCAATGACAGAAACCTGTTTAGTCACAGGACATGAGGTCTACTAACTTACATGAGCCAAGTTAAAACTCACATCTCATTCTTGCAATAGTAACCTCAGGATTGAAGTTGCCCTTGCAGCATTCAAGTGTTGCTCACTGTATTACACAGCAGTAAAACTGGTTATGGAAGCTGTTGCCAAGTCCCAAATTAGACTTTTGCCTGAATGTGGCCTGTTAAATGTGTCTGCTCCTAATGACTGTAAAATGGTTCCTAGAAAAACAGCTGTGGCAGTTTATGCTGTTACTGTCCTCCCTCTTTTTGCTACTGTCCTGCTCTGAGACTCTGATCTCCTTTGTTGGTTCCTATAGCTGTGTCTCTCACTTCATTTTCAGAACTGGCTGAGACATTTCAACAGAAGCTTTCCAGAGATTATGTGCCCGAGTGGTGAAAAGTTGCAGCCCGAGGACTGAAAGTATATAGCATTGCTGCTATAACATCAGTGAAAATAGCATCTTGCATAGGAAGTGCAGGGGAAATGTAGCAATGGGTATCACTGTCAAATAATAAATGTGGGCATGTATATTGTTGAGGATGTATGTGGTGCTGTTTAAAAATAAGTAATAGTGCAGGCTGCATAGGCTAAGTCAGCTGTAACCTAAAAAAATTGAAAGGCCTAGCAGACAAACAAAAGGCATTGAAAATATGTTGAATTGTAATTGGATCTGCCCTGAGGCAGGTCAGACTTGCATTCCAGACAGGTATTTGCCCTAGCCATTAGAAGATTCTAATTTTAATGTAAAAAGCAGTGTCTTCACTGTAGTATCTCCTGTTACCATAGCACTTTCTTTCAGAAAAAATGCCCAGCACAGTATGAAATCAGCTTTTAAGTACATTTATGCACTCGACAATGATTAGAAAAAACAGGTGGATTGTTCTTTTCAAGGTTCTTTTTTGGTTTGTTTTGTTTGAGGGCATTTCATGGTGAGAACAGTTAGAAGCAGAAGGTTAGGAAATCAAAGAATTTGTCAGGCTTTGTCCCTGCTTATTGAACCCTTTATCAGGTGCATATGTTTGTCAGGATTGACTGGGCTTGCTGAATTGGAACAGCAGACCTGTGAAACACACTCTCCATTCTAGAGAAGCATCTCCTGCACTAGCTCTGGGATATAGCATGTGTATGTGGCAAGCTGGAAGGGCAAACGGCTGTCTGTGAGTGACCCTCTCCCATTGCTCTCTGTGGTGTGGCCACCAGCACTCAGGAAGCTCATGTGTTTGAACAAGTCTTCAGAAGGAGTCTTTCATCCCCTCTGCCAGATATTTAAGTCTTATATAAGGTGATAATCAGTATTGCTTCAAATGTGATTTCTCTTGTTAGATGAACCCTCAGCAGCAGGAAGATGAGGTTATCAAGCATTGCATTCAAAGATACTGGGTCCATCAAGGAGTGCAGGACTCTTAATGACACAACCTGTTAACATGTTTCAGAGCCTCTGTAAACAGCTGAGAGAAGGTCCATTGAGGGATCCTGGTGTTAATTTTTCCTTTAGAGCATGATTTTGGACTCAATAGAGCATTGGCTCACTGTCAGCTCTGCCTGATTCCAGGACCTCAGTGATTTCAGGAGTTGCCTGTGTACCATCTCTAGCATCTCAGGAGCAGTCTGGGCAGGGGTACTTGAACATGTACTGAACTGGTGTACTAACAAACAAGGACACGTGCTGGAAGAATGTTGTGCACTGGATCACTCTTGTTCGAAAATAAATTTTCAACATAGACATAAGCATGACGTAATCACTTGTGGCACGTGCACCTTGCTGAGTCCCCAGTTTTCCAACTAAATGATCAGACAAACAAACCAGTATCAAAGAATGCACTCCAGGGACCATCATGCTGGTTAATATTTATTTTCAGTTGTCAGTTGTATTTGTTAGCAATAATATGTTAAAGTAGGAAAGCAGGAAGTTAAACACCATCTTATAAGATACACTGTGCTACCCAGAGCACTCTTTCTTCTCAGATTCTTGAAAGTTGCCTTTTTGTCCTCATCTGGAAGGCCAAAATGAATATCCTGCTTTAGTTGGATTTTGAGTTACTTTTCAGGACGAACAGTCAAGTTAAAGGCATTTCAAACATGACTCCAGAGTGTGGATAGATCAGGACACAGTTTTAGGTAGGATTTTCCAGACTATTTTAGGAATGGAGGCGACTTGAGTGACCTATGAGATGTGAGTGGCTAGTTCCCTTCGTCATCTGTGTTGACAAGGGCTTTTAGCTTGAATATAACTCTGCATTGTATCATTACAGTGACAGGCAGCTCTCACGACCTAAATAAGATCTACCTGCCTAAGACTATTTTGACAGTCACGGGGCAGGAGCTCTGAGGGATTCTTCTGGCCTCTGGCTGTAGGTTAGCAATTGCACCGCTTCAGAGGCCCCTTTGACACAGCCATGCCAAGACAAACCAGAGTCAGAAATCTGGTGACAGCTCACTGGGACCTACAAACTTTTCTTCCTGGGTTTGCTATTGTGTTACTAAATGCGCATGACAGATAAGTCAATGTAAAGCCTCGAAACAGCATTTATGTCATTGTTCAATATAATTATTTAATATAGGGTTGTGTATTTAAATCACAGGAGCTGAGATTCACGTGGCAGTAATTCATCCTCATTCTAAATGGACAGAAGAGAGGAATAATCAATGTGACGTGATTTCTGATATAAAATAGCATATCTGAGAAGTGTAATACTGAGTTGGACACAAAAGGCTCAATGGAAGCCACCTGCTATTCTCCGTGATGAGCCTGGGGGGACAAAACAATGGCCCTGCCAAGCTACCTGTGAGATTAGCTGCCTTCTGCATCAAGCTCTCCCTTTGTCATCCTTCACCTCAGCTATATTGATACTGTAAGCTCTGCCGTGAATAGAATATACATAGGCAGCCTTCATTTTAAGTAACTTGTTTGAGATCTTTTGACCAGCCTCAGCTGGTCAGGGCTCAACTTAGACTGAAAAGTACATCCTAGCAGTAAGGGCAAGCTGAGTTCTGCAACTGCTGCCTGTGTTTGAGCTCAATGGCTTATAGCTATCCTGTGTAGAACTGCCACGCACTGCTGTGATAATTGATACCTGAGCAGTTACAGTAGCATAAACAAACTCCAGGGAGAGATTTGGTTTAGCTGGGGAGTTACTCTTCTGATAAGACTTCTTGCTCCTGTAGATAGATGCAGGGTGCCTAATGTCCAACAGGAGCCTTTCAAAACTGTCACCACTCCTGTCATTTCTCAGATACTAGTGTGAGCACATGATGTTACAAAGACTGACTTCCAAGGGAAAGATGAAGCACCGTATCTTAATGATTTCTCTCCCCCTGCTCCCCTTTATTTTAAACTTCAAGAGATTTTCTTCCTGAGAGAAAGATAAAGCGATCTGAGGCTCACTTCGCACTTCTGCTGTAGATTTCCTGTGTGACTGTGGAGACTAGGTCGTGCTTTTCCGTACCTCAGTTTCCTCTCCATTAAATTAGAATAGGCACAATTTTAAGAATTATTTACACAGTTGTGCCATTTGAGTGTGAGACAAGATCTGCAGATACAAGGCTACTGAAAGACATGGTGAATTGCAGAGACTGGTTTTGAGAGATGCCAACATCAGACAGCCACATCTGTGAATTTAGGTGCCTTACCTGATTACATGTTTTAGAAAATACAGTTGGGAACCAGACTGCAGAGTGCTTAAGTGCCATGGAGATTGTAGCTTTAGGGTCTTCCGTGTCCAAACAGATTTTAAAATGGGGACTCGTATTCCTTATTTGCTGAACAGATTTTTAAAATGCTACTAAGTCATAATGTTTCTGTTGTTGTTTGTCTGTTTTGTCTAATTAGACCCTAGCAGAACAAATGCAATATCTTTTACTTTGTGTTTGTGCCAGATAGACATAACCCTGGATTTAGTTCTAGTAGTAGATGCTAGCTCAATAAAAATAACAATACTTTTACTAATGAGAATAACTACGTGAAGCCAGGATTTGTGCTAAATTAGTATCCATTAGTGACTTAGATCTGTATTGAAGGTTTCTCAGCTCTCTGATGTGTGTCTCAATTCATGACAGAGCAGTCCAAAGTATTTTATTAAGAAAATCTTTTTTTTTTTTTTTCTGGAGCCATTGTCCAAAACTACTGGAAAAATATGGGCTTTGCGTAACATCAGAATGAGACAAATGGTACTGCTTGTGTTTGGTATTGTACAGAACTATCTTTTCTTTGGACTCAGATAGACTTGTAAATGGCAAGTAGTTGGAGTCTAATGGAGCACATGCTTCAAAGCTTGCCATCTGGTCACTTGGTGAGAAAAAACAATATATTGTCTGTTCTAATACAGTCCTCATTGTAAAGTACTATGTTTCAAGTTCCTGGAGGAACTCACCGTTATTCAGAGAGGGCGTAGGCAATAAGTACTCAGTCCTTATGCACCTGCAGAAGAAAAGTGAATACAATAAAAAGTAAAAAAAAAAAAGGTACAGTAATGTTGTGCTCTGAAACTGGACAATACACTTGTCAACACGTGTTTATTCTGTTGGTCTTCAGTTATGTTTCATAGTGACTGCAGAATAGAGGCTACAACTATTTCGAGGAGAACTCGTACATACCATTTGAGTGAGCAAGAACTGTATGAATTTGAATGTGAGCAAAACTACTTAATTTAAGATCTCTTTTCTAATTTGTTACATTAGAATCTTCCTCAGAGCTCCTCCTCCAGTCATTCCATCAAATAGCCCCTATTTATTCAAATATTTATTTTATTTCTTGATGTACATTTAGGAAGAGAAAGAAAGGAGGTACTCCCCCCAATGGAAGCCATCTGCTCCTTTCTTATTGGAGGGAAAAAACCCTACAATTAGTGTCTTGTTCATCTTTTGGTTTTAACAAGAAAAAGGAGACAGAAAGAAAGAGAACTATTATGCAAATACTCTGCAATTTGGTTTCGAATATTCTTTGTACTATGATGAGCAATTTTCTGTAATACAAACTCAACCTACTTGCCAGGACTTTTTTTTTGCCTTAATATAGAGAAGGGAAAAAAACACAAAACTTTTATGAGTTGGGGTATGCTGCATTCCTCTGATGCCAACTTTTTCCTCATCCTTTCTTTCTCTCTTTTTTTCTTTGGCGCTTGTACAGCTGGTATTCTTTAAGTTGTCAGAAAGATGTCATATAGGTTTTTTTTAAGAAGAGAATGAAAATAGCTTTACAAAGCAGTTTCATCTCATTTTTCATTGTTCCACTGCCATGATGAAGTGGTCTTGAAATGGAAGAGTTGACTTAGTGAATGAGAGCAAAAAGCTTTTCCTCTGCCTTTTTTGAGTGCCAGTTGCTTTTGATGGCAGCATTACCTCTAAGAACAGGCCTGTAGTTTTTTTACAAGGAACTCCTGTGCTATTTGTCAGTGGTACGAACTTCGGGGATGAATAGCATAGCCAAGATTAAGTCGCTCTGGTCCTTGGTACTAGACAACCTCACTAGCTACCTGAAAACTTCTGAAAACTTATGATCTGAAAAAGATCAAGTATAGATGAAAGATCCTGTTGATTGTATGAGAAGCTGAAGCATGCGAAAACAAAAAATAAATGACCCAAGATCTGTTGGTAGAGGATTTTGGAAGAATCTGAGTGAAGAGGCCCAGATTTGGAAAACTGCTGGTTCATGTAGTGGTCTACTTGTTGCTATTGCCGTACAACAGCCAGACACGGTAGCATGGTCATATCCTAATGGTTTAACAAATCTCCTGAATATTCGAAAAGCCCACACTAAACCTCTTGACTCTTAACCCTTTGCAGATTGAACTTTGGGAAAGCTTCAATGAGCATATTAGTGTTACACGCTCAAGCCTGTAAAATACTAGGCATAAAACCTCTGATCCAATAAGGCATTTTAGTACAGCTTAGTGTAATAGCTTGCCAAGTGAGGCCTCACTGACCATCTAACTATACACAAGTATACATGAGTGGAACAGTCTGCACTCGTGTCCAGAATTTACCACAAAGTGGGAAAATATATTCAAGAAACAGAATTAAAGGAAATAAGATCAATGAAATCTTTAAGCAAAGTCAAATGTGTCATATGTACATCTTTGTGGTTGTAATGGGACAGGGAAGAAGCAGTGCAGAATTTCTGATCTGAACTTGCACTGAGTCTATTTAGATAGTCCGTCCCATTGCTTGGGGTTCATTACATCAAGAATACATTTTGTCATACTGGATTTTGCCTAAGTATGCCTAGCACTGAATAGACAACATCGGAATCATGGTACTTACCCCTTTAGATGCTCTACAGGAAATAGCAAATCTGTGCTTTAAGCCTTTAAACACACTGGAGTAACTGAGTCACTTTTGTTGTTACAGGAAGCTCTTATCATGGCCAGCATGGACCACCCACACCTGGTGAGACTCCTGGGTGTCTGCTTGAGCCCAACCATTCAACTAGTCACTCAGTTGATGCCTCATGGCTGCCTGTTGGATTATGTTCATGAACATAAGGATAATATTGGCTCCCAGCTTCTGCTAAACTGGTGTGTCCAAATAGCTAAGGTATGTAGTTCATGCTGCTCTTTTTTTTTTTTTTTTTTTTTACCTTTTTTATAACTAACTGGAAAGAATAAAAAAAGTTTGTGGGTTTTTTTTCAGGAGGGTTTTTGTTTTCAAGAAGGTTGAATAGTTCTTGAAATATGCACTACTTTGGCTGCTTACAACATTATAGATCACTTCATAACTTGTAAATCAAAGTTTTTTTTCTTGAATATCATTCCAACTCAGTGTTAATGGGGGGACTTGGTAGGGAAGTGGGGTAAGGAGCCCTCTATGTGACATCTGGGGCTGAGCACAGAATGATTTTTCAGCCTCCTCTACTGTTAACATAAATAGATATCAATTTAGCATGACTGTAGTTTTTCAACCTTTTTGAATCTGCATTGCCAGTTAAATTCTCATATGCCATCAATTGTCTGCCCCCACACTGCCAAGAAGATAAATATTCACTTCATGTCTCTCCTTTGGGAACCACTGTGGTTCTGCTGTGTTTAAGACCTATCACAACAGCTGAGACTGAGGGTAATATTGCTCATCTTTGCAGAAGGAGAACTCTCAAGGGCTGGATCCTGCTTTGCTTGCCATGGCTTAATGCTCCCTGCCTTCCTAGGGGGTTTTAGGAGCAAGAGTGAAGCCATTATCGTTCAGATACAGACTTCTTTAGCTGAGGTGGAGCGGAGGTCATAAACGCAACCCTAATGTAATCCTTGCACAATGTTTTAGAGATGCTTTTAGGTATGTTTGGTATTCGGTGTTGCACTAGGAACAACCTCTTGATAATTGATTGCAAACGCTAACAAGACCTGGGAGTGTCAAGGAACATAATTTTTATCCATTTTAAAGGCTCTTTTGCTCAACTAGCATTGTGTACAGTGATGTCACTACAAATGAGAATCTGGGACCCACTTTTTTTAGAGTTATTTGTCCACTATTTAAAATTTTAGATTATTTTGGTCAAAATGCTTGCTCGTAACATACAAATGTGTACTATAGGCTGCCCTCTTATATTAAATCTGTGGCCTTAAGTGAATTTGCTACAACATCTATTATGAAGTCTTAATTCATTGTAATGTTAAAATTTTAGCACTAGAGAGAAACTCTAAGATTCAGCAATTGGTTTTCTGGACTGAATAGCAGCCATCAAGTAAAAGTTTGCTTCTTTTAAATACTTAAGTAAAAAATATTGTCTTAAAAAGTAAGACAACTGAGAGATCCAGCTAGCACTGAGTTTTTGTTCAAGGAGAGGAGTTTGAGATTCTTCATTCGTGGGGACGATTTTCTTTCCAGCATGTTGTCAAACCTGCCTGAAGTTGACAGTAGGTGAAGTACCATGATACTGTTGGGTAGAGAGGTTGATCCTTAAAACAACGGGGGAAATCCCAAACCTCCATTCTGATATTGCAACATTTTATAGATGTGCTGATATCTGTGATTCTGGTATGTTGTGGCAAAGCAGCCACAATTGCATAGAATATTGGAACACGCTGATAGGGATTGTCTGTATCTGGAGATTTGCAGAGGTGTATTTAGACTTGTTACCAGACCAAGAAAGATGGGGAAGAAAATACATATTCCTGTTCAAGTCCTTTTTCTCAACACACCCTCCATCCCATCTGTTCTCCACTCTCTTGATTGATAGTGGCTGTTATTATTTATTACAAAACATTTACATAGTGGCATATGTGAAAAGATAATCCATTTTTATTTTCACTTTGTGCATGCAAATAGCCATTGATTCATTGGACTAATGGTAGTACTTGCCATGCTGGGGACTTTGAGGGCAGCTGATGTAGTGAAAAGAAATAGCCTGATACCTAGTAGAGCTGACAGATCCATGGGATGGTCATGGGTTTCCCATGGTCATTGTCCTCAAAGTGAAACAAATTCTAAACTGATTTGTAGTGATTTCAGCATAACATGGGGACTGGATTTAGGTACACTCATTTTAAAATCATTGCCTGCTGAATTTTTTGATCACTCGGTGATGTGGGAGGAGGTATTACAAATATTTTTTCTCTAAGTTGGTGGATAACAAAGCAGTGCAAACAAGTGAGATCATACATCTAATATTAACTGATAGAGCATCAGGAAGAGAAACTGTTTCTTTGTAACAAAAGGTGACCTGTTATTGAGGGGAAGCTTAGTGAAGTTTAGATAGTTTATTAAAATTTAGTAAAATTCATCTGTTTCTGTGTGACAGCAATCTTGAGGTTAATTTTACCTTGGCCTCATGTTACAGCATAAAGCTCATTTGCTTGGATACCTGTAAAGGGGACAGAAATAAGTGACTATTTCCTTGAAAAAGTGCAGAACTTGGTACATGTGACTGACTTGTTAACTCTGGGCCATCACAGTTTGTCGGGATTATTTACTCCTCAGTTTTTTCATGTGTCTTTTTCCTTCTCTTACTTTTACCAAAGAGATAGGTACTGGGCATGGGGAAAATCAGTTGCTTGTTACAGAGTTCTGCATTTTGCTGCACCAGTGGTATTTAGTAGGGAATGACTTTAACTTGGAGTTGTGTCGGTCACCACGGTACTGACTAGTTGCATACCATGCCAGTATGGCAAAATCTTAGGATGGAAATGTACCTTTAATTTCTTCTTGTCTTTGGAGACCTTGAATGACAGTTGTGTGTTAAAAATCTTCCACATCAGATTGTTTCTATGCATAAAGGTATAGGAGCCTATCAGTGAAGAGAGGAATGAGATGGGGAAGTGTGAGGCTGTGCACAGGGCAAATGTTTAAAAGTCGTGCAAATGCTGCACAGAATTTTCTGTGTTGCACTGTCATCACTAATGGGATACAGAAATGCCTGTTCTCTTACTATCTCTGACTGTAATGTCAGTCAGGATTGGGGAAGGAGAATAAATATACACAAGAAAATGTTTCAGAACTGGTAGGAAGAATAATCTTTGAGATCACTAGACAAGGAATCCCTTTATCCCGAAAAGTGGAATAAATGTTTCAGTCCCCTCTTACCAGTAGGAGAGTAGTAACTTGTTTTTCACTCATCTGTCACGTTTAACAGTGACTAGGAGTCAGTCTGCAGTCTGCAAATAAGAAAGATTCAATTTGCCTGCAAATAGACTGGTCTCTAGTGGAATGAATATGGGAGGTGACTATTGCATCAAGCACAAGTTTTGGTTGTCTGCAGGAAAGGTTTGTGTATCCCATGTACCTGTATCCATTGTGGTCACTTTGCATCTGTATCTTTCTGAAAGCTACCAAAGATATGATTAGCAATTAAATAGGAGGCAATAAGTGACCTCTGAGTCACAATCTGCTTCCTGAAGCAGCTTCTGGTATTTGTCTTATGTTAGATACATCTTTCTACCTTCACCTTCTCTCTTCTTATGGAGAGAGAATTCCCCAGCAAGAAGAGGAGTGAAGGAATTAGAAATGCCTCAATTCTGAAGTTCAGGCTAATTTTTACGAATTGTTTAAAATCAAGTTGCTGCTGCAATATAATTCCTCCCTACTGCGCTTTTCTCCATCTGCCAATGTGCAGGCATTTATTTATTGAAGTCATTGCTTCAGAGTTCACTTGCTCTGCCAGGCTGTTCATTTCCATATGTCTCTACTTCTGTACAACTAGATGCAAAAACTACTTAGGCGCTATGCCTGGTTGCCAACCTGCATATGTCTCTGGAGATCATTTCTGAAGGTTGATGATAGGGCAGTTATTAGGTATTATCTACTGCCAATTGGAAAAAAAAGAAAGAAAAAAAAAAAGCTTGGATGCTTTTTGGTTTTGCTTATACAGATTGTGTTGAATTTATTCTGACTGTTAGATCTTTGTAAGGTAATTGTGTTCTCTTTCCAAAAGCTTTAAGTTCTAATTTTACGGATAAAATTTATAAAAATAGAAAAGCCCCTAAGCGTTCTGCATAAAACATGGTTGTTAGACAGCAGCTGTGTCTAAGGGGATTCTTCTCTCCTGCTTTGCAGATACACAAGGCATATCCTTGTGTCTCACTTCTATGCGTAGTGTTTCAGGGACTGAATGTTTAACCTTTTAGCTCTGATTTCAACTCAGCAATTTTCTGTGGAGTCCGATGTCCAGTAAAGCAGTAAACTGTGCTCATATATCACGATACTTCCTAGAGTGGGAGCAAGAGTGACAGCTTTGGTGGCTTTAGAGCATGGAAGGATGGAATAATGTTGGCTACTTGAGAAACAGACTGAGAATCAAATTCTAGGCATAAGCCTAGTAGTGAATTCATAGTAGATGAATTACATCCTTGTCAGACACTGTATGATAGATACATGTAAATCATGAAGATTTGCCCGCCTAATAAAAAGATACCGTGTGCATTGATATTTCAACATGTTTGATATAATTTCTCTCAGCAAGGACTGGCCAAACACACTTCCCTGTCAACTTGGAGGTGTGGGAGTGAAGACATTCTTATGGAAATACATTCAAGAAGAAAAGAAACATCTTGAAGTTTTTAGTCAGCAAGAGTTAGTCGCACTCTGCCATTAGGTGAGTTTAACTATAAGGCACCTAAATTTGAGGCTGTATCCTCTCCCCATTACTCTAGTGGAAAAACTATCCTGGGACCTGTTGGAATTATTGTCGGTCTTTGTGCTGTGCTCTGTCTCTCTCAAGGGCATATAGAAATGCATTTTGTTTCTGTAACATTGTATACACCACTACCTAAATTCAACATAGAAGTTCGACCCAGGCAGCCCCATGTACTGCTTTACTATTTTTTTCTGATACAATTTTGGTTTCATTCTGCTGCTGTTGATTTGCATTAATTCTGCACCAATTATGCTGAGCAGTGTTTGAATGCAGAGGAACTTTTCCTGCCCCATAGAGGACAAGGCAGAGGAAGAGTGAGAAAGGAAGTAAACTTCCTATAACAGAGCAGCTTTACTACAATCACCTAACCTGTTGAAGTGAGCTCAGCTCTCCTGGGTCTTGAGCAGTGCCCCATTCCATTCTCCCCTGTATACCCCAGGGCCTGACAGACTTGTTCTCTGTGTTCTAAACTAAAATAATTCATACAAAACTTCTTAGAATACTAATGAGGTAAAGCAGAAGTAGGTTGATACAGTGGAATGTCATGGAAGGAAAAATCAAGTACTTCAGGGGATTACATTTTATACCTTTTCAATATAAAAAGAATTCTCAAATTACCTTAACTAAAGCCCTGCACAGCATCAGTTATCTAGGTATGCAGGAAAACAATGTTTGAAAACATTCTAGGAAAGAAAAAGAGAGGGGAACTTGGGGATCGAATTTTAATGAAGCAGATGCAGGTCTTCAAGTCTGTTGAATATTGTTCAAGCACACTTGCAGCCATTACTCTCTCTAAGGATTCCCTGCCAGCGGAGTGGATCTGCATCTGGGAGTCTCCAGGAGCCTTCAAGCCAAAGGCAGTTGCGAAGCCTCCTTGTTGCTTCTTTCTGCTGCCCTATTCTCTCTCCTTTTAGCTGGTTCACAGTACAGGGGTCCCTCAGCAAAACGGAGGCATTAACCACTAGTTGCTCCTGAAGCCTCTCTCCATGCCAGGCTTTTCAGAAAGGTGTATTTTATTACTGCCCAGAACTGTGCTGCTCAAATGGATGTAAATTCACAGGCTATGTGAAATTCAAAGGATCTCTGATGATCTCTTCAACTGACCCAGCAGCTCACATCCCAAATTAAACAGATTTCAACCTATGCTACTTGTGTATGGAGTGAGGGATGCTCTGAGCATGGAGGGCTGAGGGCAAGTGATGTCTCCATAGCTGGACCGTTGAAGTTAGGAGCCTTTCTCCTTGTCATGGTTTAACCTAGCTAGCACAGTAGCACCACGACAGTCTCTCGCTTGGTGCCCCCATTCACTCCCACCCTCGTTAGGATGGCAGAGGCCCCAGTGAAATTGGAGTAAAAAGATAAGCAAGGTTGTTGTGGATTAAGACAAGGGCAGGGAGGGCTCACTGCCAATTATGGTTCCATGCAAAATAACCTCCAGTACTTGACTTAGAGAGGAAAGTAGGAAGTTTATTCTACAAGAAACAGAAAGGAATAAAAGCAAAAAGGGAGTAGGATGGTGAGAAAATTACAACCAGCACTTTCAGATCTCCCTCCCCCATCCCTCCTTTCTTCCCAAGCCCAGCTCACTGCTCCCCATATCTCTACCTTCTCACCCCACAATGGGTCAGGGGAACAAGGAATGGGGGATGTGGTCAGTCTCTCACAGATGGGCTCTGCTGCTTCTGTCTTCTCAGATGAGGGTGACTCCTGGCATTCTTCCCCTGCTCCAACACAGAGTTCCTCCCCTGGAACACAGTCCTTAACAAACTTCTCTGGTGTGGGTTGTTCCCAGCAGCTGCAGCTTCTGCCGATACAGGGTCCCTCACACGGGACAGAGTCCCTGATGAATATCTCTGGCATTGATTCTTCATCACGGTTGCAGTTTCTGCAGTTACAAGGTCCCTCTCTCGGGACAAGGCCTTTTCTGGGCATAGGTTTGATGAGCTGCTTTGTTGTGGGTTCCTTCCCACAGTTACAGCTGTGGATATTGGGTCACTTCCTCGGGACAGGGCCTGTTCTGGCCATAGTTTTAAAGAAGATCACTCCTCCTGGCTCAGAGTCTGTAGTGAAGTGAGTCGCTGCCCCTGGTCCAGGGTCAGTTTTATCAAAATGAGTCTCTGCCGCTGATGTGGAGTCTTTAAAGACATGAAAGTAAATCTCAGCTTCACCAGTTCTGTCCACAGAAAACAGGGGAGTCTCTGCTCTGGTACACCTCCTCCTCTCTTTCATCACTGACCTTGGAGTCCACATGGTTGTTTCTCTCACTGCTCCTGCTCCTTGCACCACCACCAGCCAGCAGAAGAAAAGGCAGAAGAAGGAAGAAGCAGGAAGAAGATGGAGGAAGAAGCCTCCTCTTCCGACTTGTTCTTAAAAAGTGATCGTGGAGGCATCTAATTGGCTCAGCCCCAGCAGTGGGTCTGGCTCAGAGCTGGTGAGAGTTGCAAACAACTTCTTACAGGAGCCATCTTTACAGCCCCTTCCCCCTTACCAGAAAAGGCTGTCATGTCAAACCATGACACTCCTCCGTCAAGGCTTGATGGATTAGGAATGACTTGTTAGAGACAGCTTTTGGTTTTTTACTGCAGATGAAACAAGAAGATGTGTGAAGTGGGAGGAATCAGAGTGACCAGACATACTTGGAAAAGGTGGAGGACAGAGGCTGTAGTTCAAGGTCTTTCTTTTTTCATGAAAGAAGCCTACCCTACAGCTCAGTGACTATTCTATCATGGAGTGAACAAAGGAGCTTAATGACAGTCATCTATCAGCTGTCCACATCTTAAGCTTCAAGATGTCTCTATTCCCATAGCTCCTTGCCATGACAAGGCTAATTGCATAATTATAATGCTATATCAACCCCTTCTGACGTGCTCACACTGGCAAGGACCAGGGCTAAGGGCTGTGATAATTATCACTGCAAGCAAGTACATTAGCATAAATGTAGTTTACTTAATGGGGCTGCTCTATTAGGAAATGCAAGGTATAGAAGAGTGGTATCGAAACTATGGGCTATGAAAATAAAGGCATATTGAAGCCATATTGAAACAAGGCTTTAATTGTATGGAGGAACAAAATCAAAATCGGTGGCAAAATTATAATTTACTCTCCTAAATCCCTCTCTGCAGTTTTCCTTCTTATTCCTGTTATTCATGACTATTTTCTCACTGCTTTTTCTGGTGTCACTGGAGAGTTCTCACTGAAAGAGAGTATGCCATCAAGTCTCTGGGAGGAATTACTCCACCTTGCCCATGGCCAGGGTCTTTTTTGGTACTCTACTGTGCAGCTCCCTTGGTTACAAAAGCTCATATGAACTTGAGAAGCCCTTGCGACAAATTTTGGGTGGATTTTACAGAGTTCTGCATCCTAGCTTTTAACTTTGAAGTGTCAGAAGGGAACAGATTTCTTCCTTGTGGTTAACTGGACTGTCTTGGACTTGGTGAGATGCTGAAGAAGTTTCATTTCTTCCTCTCACTTTTTTTTTTTTTTTTTTCTATGCAAGGAAGAGGAGGCAATACATGTTAAGACTTTGGTCATCATGTCTGATCTGCCATGCTTAGGTCAATGTGAGTATATGGAGTGCAGCCACCTGGTAGTAAGCTGGGACATAGGACCAGGGCCTGGCAGCTCTTCCCTTGATGATTAGTTGCTAAGGCTGGAAATAATTCTCCAGATAAATCAGGGAATTGGATCCTATTAAAAATAATTACAGCATCTGTGCGCTTTGCAAACATCTGTTTATGGAGACTTTCATGCAGTTCTCCCACTTTCTTCACCAGTCACTTCACTTGAGAATTGAACTGGTTCCATAACTTCTTCATTTTTTTGTAGCAAACCCAGTTGTGCACAGGAGAAGTTTCCTGTTAAAAGCATTACCATGAAGGAAAACATGATAAAATTCATTAACTTGAATGTTGAACACGTTTTTTTTTTTCCTTTCTTTAATTTCTTTCATCTCAGACTGCCTGTCTGCTCAGCAAATGCACTCTGTCTCTTCCTCTGTAACTTTTCCTTTGTTTTGTTTATTTATGTCTTTCCCCTACTTTTACAGTGTTTTGTGTCGACCTCTCTTTCCTTTTACTCTTTCTCAGTGTCATCGGCTCTCCTTCATTCTCTTTCTCTGGCTGCTTAGCTCCCTCTAGCTGATACCCATTCAGTACTCTCAGGGCACGAGTTTTTGTGATTTTGTGCCTCATTAGAGAATTTGGAGAGGACCTGAATGTCCTCTTTTCTCTCATAATAATGCATTTGGTTTTGAGAGGTTTAGTATTAGCTAACATGATTGCGTGAACCCCGTGTGCTGTTCTAGTTTGTGAGGGAGGGATATTTGAACCTGGAAGAACGTATCAGAACCATAGGAACAAAAATGTAAGATTGGGTTCATATAAAAATCATAGAGATGTCTTTCTTTTAGCTTTGTGCTCTGACCTCTGATTCTCTATGGCTCTTCCGCATACTATAACTACTTCATTATGACAGTGTTTGAGTGTTTTGTGGTCTTTAGTGTGTGTGTGTGTGTGTGTTTGGTTGCTAGCTCTAGAGCTGGGTGGAATGACTCAACCTTTGAAGGTGACTATCTCCACTGACTATGCTGTCTGGCAGATAAGCGTAGGCTAACCTTATAGCTTTCTGACAGCTTAATTTACAGAGGGATAAATGTGAAGAGTGCAGGTGATGACAAGGACACACAGGGAACCTGGGACAAATCAGATACTGAAGGAACTAGGCTAAGGTCAGAACTATTAACAGAAGTGTGGTTTGATTTCTTTTCTGCAGAGTATGATACCCTTCTGTATTCCATAAGATCCTGTGAGCAGGGATGTTACCCTGTTTTCAGCTTAGTAGTGGCAAGGAAAGGTTTATAGTCAGTGGTAATCATTCTTTCCCCAGTTTTTATCTGAGTCCTCTTGAATTATCTAGACTTCTTCTTCCAAAAACCCAGTACTCCCACAGTTCTGTGATTTCTAGTTGTTAGAAATAAAGGTGAAGAGAGAGAGTTTTCAGCCATTTTCAAATCACACCAGCCTTTGCAAAGGCACAGAAATGAGCAATCTGTTGCATAGACAGACAATTTATTGTTTTGTTAAATGAAAGGTGTGCTTAGCACTGACATTTATAGTGTCTCTGATACTGGGAACCTGACAGCCACAGGCTACAAAAGCTCTGGAGGCTGGCTTTGCCTGAACGTACCAGGATTCTCATCAAGTACACTGAGCTGCACTGGGGGAAAAAAAAATCATTAGATTTTTGCTAGTGATCCCCAACAGACTGGCTTGGGAAAGCACTATTGAAAACCACTCCTAATTCAAATTCAAGATATTATAGGAACACCTACTAGGATCTGTCAGGATTTCCATTATAAGCCCATATTTTTCAGGTTTATAACTTGAGTATAAAATTCCACCCTGGACTCTGACTTGGCATAAAATGTCTCAGCCCAAAGCATTATTTTATTATTATTATTATTCAAGAAATATATATATTTGGCCATTTTAAAGTTACTGGAATTCAGAAGCAAAAGCTGAATTTCTCTCTATATATACCCATAAATTCAAATGGTTTTTTTTTTCCCTAGTGAACATCTTTCTTTCAACATTCTATTTTATAACTTACCCTGCTTGGATAACTAATAAAAAATGGATGACCAAGGCATTGATATTTAAAGGTAGGATCCCCTGCATTTTTGCATGCACATACGCAACAAAATCCTGCTCCTAAAACCACATAAGAGTCTTCAGAAAACTTTGCAAGGTCATTTACAAATGGTTCTGGGACTCTGAAGGATGTGCCCATATTTGAATAGAGCTTAGTTTTGACAATTAGCTAGATCTCCAAGTTCTGTGCAATCCAATGCTCAGGCATAAATCTGGTAGTTTTTTTACAAAAAAAAAATAACTGGTGTCTTTAAAGGAAGAGAAGATGCTTGTCAGATGCTATTCCAGATGAGGGCTGTTGTCCCTATGTGTGAGATCAAAGCTAGCAGATGTGTGTTAGCACAGGAGCTACTAACCATGTCCCACATCCAGAGGTATCTTAAAAAGCCCCAAGCTGTCCGCTCCCCATGTGGGAGGCAGGAATAGCAGTGAACTGAAGCCTCTGGTCTCCCTATCCTAGTGTGACTTGCTGTATCAGGAGGGAAGAAAAAATGTGCAAAAACAAGCAGTCACTTGATACCTTTTGTAAAACCTTGTGGAGATTTATCTCCAGTCATAATACAACCTGAAGATAGCACTTTACGTCCTGGTACTCTGCTGATATATTTCTTCCATCCCCAAGTAAAGTTTTACAGAAACACTAGAATGGGATACATGACAGAAAATCTGAAACTGAGTTCCCCCAAGACAGCGCAAAAAATACACCCACAGCAGGGAAGAGAGTCAGTTAAACAGCTCCTTGATAAACTGAGGATGGAATGGCAGTACAGCTGAAAGAATGTGCTTCACAGGGATGCTGTGTGATCTCTGTGTGTACTCCTGTGCCAAGCAGAAGACCAAGGTGAGTCTGCTTAATGAAATGTGAGATGGAAGAGGGCAGTTTCAATTGGCTGCTGGCATTGTTTCAGGTGTCGTGCCAGCCCCCAAACCTATAGGGTCATCTGGCAGTCAGGTGTCA
Source organism: Urocolius indicus (assembly GCA_013401255.1). Classification (NCBI taxonomy): domain Eukaryota; kingdom Metazoa; phylum Chordata; class Aves; order Coliiformes; family Coliidae; genus Urocolius; species Urocolius indicus. The sequence continues at coordinate 207,737 of WBNH01011234.1, read as the reverse complement.
TTAGTCAACTCTCTCCCACTTTCCCACAGCCCATCTGTTTCTGTCTAGCCTGTTTGTGCAAATTAGCTCTCAGTATGCAGCAATTTTCACTGTAGTTGGGTTTTCTTTCTTCATCCTGTGACCTTCGTGCTTCCTGAACTGTGGGCCAGAGTAAAATCCTCACTGCTTCTGTTTTTATTTACTAACTGTCCATGTTAGCAAACAGAGGAGATCATGTTCCACATGGTGCATGACTTAAAACAAGAAGATATTAAAATGTCCTACAATACTTTAATATCTTCTGATTAGAGATAAAATAGGATTGTTTATATATTCCATGAAAATAATGAGCATTAAAATAATGTGTTGCCCTGAACTAAAACATTTTTAAACAATTCTGAATTTTCCAAATGAGGACATTTTTCCAAGACCTTTGAAATGTCTTCGGATATATACTAACCTTTGTTTAAAATTTATTTTTAAACCAAGTAGTTTTGAAACAAGAAAATTACAGCCGACTCTTTCATAAATGTTTTTGTTCTTTTTTTTTTTTCCAAAATAATGTTTTATCAGGTTATTTCACTCACATAACCAAAGTCAGTTTTTGAGAAAGCAAAGTTATTTCCCCAGAAATTGTTTTGACCAACATTTCCTAGGAACCTGTGTATATAACTAAAATACTATATTGTAATACAATTTGGTTTTGTATTTAGACTCAAACCTGCCTCATGAATTCCTTTACATGAGGACTTGCCTACGGCAATGTCTCCCGTGTCAACAATCAGTAAACCAATCCAAATTACATGACAGCATGACTAAGAACAAGCCAACCTGTCTAACAGGGACGCAGGGCAGGGAATGCAATGATAAGTGACTCTCAGCCACACACCATGATGAGATGTGGAAGACTGACCACCCTGAGGGAGAGATGAACCAGGGAGGATCCTTCTGCATCCATCCAGGGAAACTTGTGTGTTTGAGTAAGCCCTTGTGCTGCCTCTACACCAACACATACTGCCTGGGGAATAATCAGGAGGAACTGGAGATGTGGATGTGGATGTGAGACTATGACCTCAGTATGGTCACAAAGACATAGTGGGACAGCTGCCATGGCTGGAGCACAGCCATGGAGGGCTACGTGTTTTTTAGGAAAGACAGACCAATGAGATTAGGAGGGGGAGTTGCTCTATATGATAGGGAGCAATTAGAGTGCATTGAGCTCTGCCTAGGCAGGGATGAGGAGTGGGTTGAATGTTCATGGGTGAAAATTAAGGGGCAGGGTAATGTAGGTGATACTGTTCTAGGAGTTTGCTACAGGACACCTGATCAGGAGGAGGAAGTGCATAAGACCTTTTACAAATAGCTGAGAGCTGCCTCACAGTCACAATCGCTGGTCCTTACGGGAGACTTCAACCTCCCTGATATTTTTTGGCAAAGCCACTCAGCTAAGCACACATAGTCCAGGAGGTTCCTACAGATTGTTAACAACAACTTCCTGTCACAGATGATTGAGGTATCAACAAGGAGGTGTGTGCTGCTGTACCTGGTACTGACAAATAATGACACTACTAATGAGAATGAAGGAGTCTTAACTGGCTACAAATAATTTCAGAGTGGAGATTAGAAGGTTATTAGCTACTCTTAAGTGGTAAAGTTCTTAAACCTTCTAGGAGAAATAATGAAGACAAAATAATAAATGACTTTTAAGATGGAGCTTGATAAGTTTATGAAACAAATTTGGACTGAATGTTACGGTTGCTTTCATGGGGAAGAATTACATGACACGATTGCTCTTAGTTCCCTGTTTCAAAGCCAAGTAACAGGGCAAGAATAAACAATGAGAAGAATCATTCCTACACTTTGCTGGGAGACAGTCTGGATTTGAAGTTTAGAGCTTCTGCAGATAGAGATCGTGTAGTGCTTTGCACTTTGGATGGTTTCTTGCTTTTCTGTTTCTTACCTGCTCACCTTACTCATTCTTAATTCAAATTAAATCAGATTGTGATTCTATTAGCTGAACTGAATAATGCATTACACTGAGTTTTCATTGAAATCAAGCCTATTCATGCAATAATGATGCCATTCTTGTGAGTAAACATATCAGAATCAATCTCGTGTCTTCAGCCTGCTTCACCCTAAGTAAAAAAAATTGAAGTTTTCACTTCAGCTCATTCTTCGTCTTGCCTTTGCCTAGAGCTTGCCATCAGTAATTCATGCTACATGTACAGTAGGTGGAAAACACATAATAGAATTATTTAATGAAGATTTTATTAAATTTAAACATAAATGTTCTCATTTGTGTTAGAGGCTAATGACCTACAACATTTCTTTTGCAAAACTAACAGTTCAGGGAAGAGATGAAATAACAGTGTCTTTGATTTTGGACACATTTAAAATAATAGTTCAGAGCTCAGTGACCTGGACAGTATCTTACTGAAGGTGTTCCCTCAGTCTTTTCCTGTCTTGTCTTCCAATTCTGTTTCCTGTGAGATGTTCAGACCTCTAAGCATCTTTGGACTACCAGTATTCTCAGCATTATATCTCGTATTTTTGTCTGCCCCAATTCTTGTGTCCCTACCATTGGTTATAAATTTTTTTTCTACTCTGCTGCTTACATGTACAGCTTGTTACCTCTTCCTCTGTAGTCTTTCTAGTTTTCCTCTTTCCTGACTTTATTTCTCATATACAGTTCTGTTTTTTTAAGACTAAAATCTTAATAATGGTGTTATGCTCTGTGCAGGAACTTCTATCATGAGTTTTTAGACTAATAATAATAATTCTTTTTACACCTCATTTTAAAGCAATGTATGTCAGAAAGAAAGGAAATTTGATCATATAAATGGTAGAAAAACTGTGTTTTGACAGCTCTATATTGGTCCTATGTTGTGCAAGTTTTTTTTTGCTTTGCCTCCCAAACTGAGATAAGCATAGATTTAATTTGTAGCTCTTTTGGGTTTTTTTCATAGAAAATTGCAAAGACATTTGTAATCATCACTACAATAAACAAAGCAAAACAAACCACTTCTTTGAATCTCAACTTGTGCTTCTGAAGCAGATCTTAGCAGCTAAGAAAATATTTCAGATCTCCCTAGTACCTTACATACACCTAGTACCTTACACTGACTTGACCTTGTTACTTGATGTTGCTGTCAAGGGGCTAGATTCAGACATTTGTGTGTATTGTGTCTGGGCCACTGTTACGTACTGTAGTGTCCCAGGCAGCTAGGCAGTGCACGAGCTGTTACTGTACTTAAAGGATGCTCTCACTTTCTTGGCCAGCAAGCCCATGAGGTGAGCAGAGCCAAAGAACTCTTTTTGCTTCGTCTTTCTGCTCCTTATCAGTGTTTCCACCAATGTCAATGTTGCTTGCAGCCCTCTGTTCCCTTACATATGGAGTTTTCAGTTTTTGACATAACCTTTACATAATGGTAATTGCCAAGTGATCTCCCTGTCCTTATCTCGACTCGCAAACCTTTTGCCATCTTTCTCTCTCCCTTGTCTAGTTTAGGTGGGAGAGTGATAGAATGTCTTTGGTGGGTACTTGACAACCAACCAGAGCTAAACTACCACAAAAAGATTATGCTTCTGTGCAAGGTGAGACACCCGAAATAGGCTTGCTAAACGTGAAGGGGTTGTTGTGTTGTTTGGATTGGGTTTAAGTGGTCATTGTTTCTCTTTGTCACATTTGTCTATCATACTCCGCTGAGCAGGCTCTCAGCCCAGGCAAATTGGCTTTGAAGTTAGGAGAGCTAAACTGAGCAGTGCTACATGAAGGGCTGGAATTCAGGGCTTTTCCATGCATGTTAGTTAAGTGAGGTACTTTTTCTTTAATTCTGTTTCCTATGAAGAGAAGAAGAAGGAGATTCATGAACAGGAAGGAATGTTTGGTACCTGTGCATTAAGAAAAGCCTTATTTAGAAACACATTCCAACTTGAATCAGAGCTTTGTGACATATTAGGAACCTTTTTTTCTCATGGATTTCTGCTACAGATAGATCTTCAGCTTCCTCGAAGTTTTTTCACTTTACCAAGTCAATTGTTAAAGAGCAATGATGCATTTATTCAGAAAGTGTTAATTTTAATTTCATTTGTCAGAGCTTCCTTTCCCTATTCTGTTAGTTAAATCACAGACTCCATTTTAGTGTGTTAGTTACATCATATTAGTTTTAGTCTTTACCTACCTTCAAATCACTGTAGTCTTTCTCACTGTGTTTTAAGTAATCTTAAGAAAATTTTAATTTTGTCCTCATGAAAACACATTAGAATACAGGCATTCAGAAGTGAACTGAGCAATAGATTCAGTTACCCATAAATAGCCTGCCTTTGCATTATCAGGCTCTTCTAGAGAAGTGTTATTTGGGTGTAAATCCCATCGCCACTACCACTCACCACTCCTTCCGAGAGGCAGGATTTTAGCTGGCAGTGTTTATCTTTCATACTCAGCTCTGGTTCCCTTCCCATCTCACATCCTTGATGGGGCCCTTCCTCATCAAAATTTCAGAGTGAAATACAACTTTGAATCAATGATGGCCTTTTCCAACAGGAAGCATTCCCTTGGTCCCCAACTGCCATGCTTATTAGGTGGAGTTCCAGGATTCGCTTTGTTAGGATAAGGATTTAGACTACTCCTGTGTGACTGGAAAAGCTGACTTAGAACTGTTCTTCCTCAAGGGCCATGACAGTGTTAAGTGATGATCAGCCAGTGATCTCATGAAACCCTTACTTTAGGATTAAATTGCATAAAATGATAATAAGTAAGCAATCTGTAAAGCAAGCAGACTTTTGACCCTTTGTCTAATGCAGTCTTACATGATGCACATTTTCTTTGTTCTCTCCCTCTGACAAATGACTTACAAAGGCTTCCTCTATGGAGTAGAATAATATCTAAGATCGAAGGTGTTTTTTAGGTAGGTTGCGGTTTTGTCCAGTTTGCTGTAGATTTGTGGTTTTGTAAGAATCTCAAGGGTTCTTGGCATATTGTTTGGTGTTCTTTGGGGCTGGTTTTAATTTGACTTGCAGTCTTCACCTTGTCTACTGCATGACTGGGTTTCAAGAACTGATGAAAAAACTTATGAGGAAGCTCCTTTTGTCTGTCAGAGATGGCCAGCTAACAGAATTTCCATATTTGAATGGCGAACGAGGTCATGTTTTCAAAAAGAAGCTGCAAAAATGCACTTGGAATATTCAATCCTGAAGTAAACTCAAGCAAGTGCATTTTTAATATATTAATCTCATATTTTTAGTGTATTTCCTGAAAGGTATACTGTGGCCTGTCAGATGCATCATATCATAACTTACCTGATTCAGACTTAATAGAATAACATGATATGTATTATAATAGTAATATAATTGAAAAATTTTTGAAGATACTTTTGATTAGTACTTATTTCATTGCAACACAAACAAGGAGATGCTTTTGAAAGAAATAAGTTGTTGCAGTTTTCTTTAAGTACTAGCTGCTTTTAATGCTTGTTAATAATGTGAAATTTTATTTTAAAATAAATTAATACTTCAACTATGTGTTTTATTGTGATATGGTCTCATATTATGGTTATGGGAGTAGGTATGTCATAAAACTGTAAAATAATGTACAGTTATTGAGGAAAGGGAGATACATTTTTAAAATGTTAAAAGCTCTTAACCATAGGAAGGATTAATGTCTGGATTTTACCACCAGATATCTAACGTGCCAGAATAATTGTAATAATTGCATCAGAAGCTGCTTGGAGCAACAAAACAATGTGCATTTGTATTTTGGGGGAGGCTGAATCCTTAAGGTGCTGTGTAGATAGATGCTTTTCACGATTAGCTCTACAGGTTCTAGACTAGAAAGGCTGCACTTCAGTGCACGTGCAGGCTGTGCAGCCTGCCCAAAGCTACAGCACATTCCAGGTGTATCTGACTACAGTGATGATGGTCTGACCATGCACAGGTCGTGCACAATTCCTGTCAGACAGATTGGATTTACACACTTGGATTTACACACAGATTTACATAAACACAGAGCACAATTGTCTGTGTTTTTGTCACAGAAATCCTGATGGGCATATGAGAGTCCAGGTGCATTAGAAAGCTTGCAATAGATTTCAGGGACTATTTTTGTGTTGCTTATCTTCATATGCTCTTATAACCTTCTAATTAGCTGTATGGATCAACCTGTGGGGGTATTTTTCTAGTGCTTACATTTTTCTTTTTAAGTCTATGTACATGCACATTTCTGTATTGGCAGCAATGTGTTAGACCTCTTGGTATTTTGTCCAGCAAACAAAGAAAGAAATTGTACATGACATGTCTTGAATTTATTTTCTTGGTAAGGTCCAATGTTTTGTTGCTTGTTATGAGGAATGTATCCAAACTGGAAATCCACAAAATGAGAAGCAGAAAAGCAGGTGCATTACTGAGTACATACTTCCTGCTTGTGCTCTGTAGTAATTATGCTAAGGAAGAATGGACAGTGCAAGTGAAAAGTCAACCACTTGAAGCCATCTGGCACTTACAATAACCATAACCTCAGATCATATTTTATTTCACAGTTTGTGTGCAGAATCTGTCAGGAAGTACTTTCTAGTTTCCATCATTTTCATGATTGATAGTCTTTTGCTCCATCCAGACTGCCTCCAGTGAGAAGAGATACAACTTTTAATCTTGAATGTTCACTCCAGAACAAATTAAGGCGAAGACAAGATCACTTACATTTTAAAGCAGTAGGTGACAAAATGCTATTGTTTCTTAAGTGAAAATCTAAACTAACCAGTTACTAGCATTCTTTCTTCAGTGGCACTTGCACTCAGTTCAGAAGTTATTAAAATTGGAGTCTCTGTTTTTTGTGGTAAAAGATGAGATGTGAGGTTAGAAAGGGATGGATTCTATTTCTATGTATTTTGTAGATTATTTTTTTTAATGAGGCTTTGACACATCAGTTAAATGAAGCATTTGGAGATTCTCTAATGAAAGACGCTATACAAATGCCAAGTGTTAGTGCTCAACTGCTTCAAATTGAGAGAATTTCCTAATATTATGTATGTCAGACCTGTCACAAGTTTGTTTATTTACATTAACCTGAAGATAAATGCAATAGTTAGATTCCAGTTTCCAAACAAAGCATTCACCTTTGTGGTTTCCTGAAAGGATGCAAATTGGCATATCTTAATAAATTTCCATCAGCAAACAGACAGCAACCAAATGTATGTTACAGCTTTCTTTACTTACACAACCGTGTGATTATGTAAGGTTTCTTTTAGGTAAACTTTTTAGAGAAATATGGTTTATGTTAATGAGTTTTACTGTGCATTCTCAGAGGGTTGTAGTACACACACACAATGTTTTATCAAATCAGAGTTGACAGGCAGTAAGTGTGAGATGTGATATCTGTCTAAATAAATGTGGAATATGCATAAAAGCCAGGGTGAAATCTTTGTGTTGAATATGCCACATAGCTAGTTTTCTCAAGTTACTTGGACATACTTTTACTTCCATTTCAAATATTTTTAAAAATCTCATTATCTCTATATTCCCATCAGGAGCATTGCTTGGCAGAGTCAAAAGCTTTTCAGTCAGTTACAATACTTAAAAATACTGTGAGTAAGAATGATTAGGAACACAGATACGTATCTGTGGAGTTGCACCATTTCATTTAGGTCTTCATCTTTCTAAACACAGTTGACACAGGCAGCAACACATCATTTATTGTTGGTTTATGAAGCCAAAGAAACATACTTACCAGAAATGGATAGCAGAGACTCATAAGCAGGGTGCTGTATAATTGATAATCTAGTTTTTCACTGCCCTGAAGTGAGACAGCTAATGGGTATTTTGAGTGCAACAGCAAATTGGAGATTGTTAGGAGCAGCAGATCTGTAGCACACTAGTTTTTCTAAAGTTTCTAATAGTCAGTGCAGGTTCAATAATGGAAAACACATCTCTGTGTAGGTGTCCTCTCTACAGCTTCTAAAACAGAATCCCTGGCTTATTGCAAAGTACTTCTTGTGATTCTTTAGAAAGAAAAGAAAAGAAAAACCCATCAAAAACCCAAAGGGAAGGCAGCCCTTCATTTTTAACATCAGCAATCTCCAGAAGAGTCCCACTTTTGCTATGCTATGTAATGAGTCTACTGGTAATCCTATTTCAAGGTTGCTGATGTTCTTGGGTACCATATGGAGCTGGATGGCACTTTTTTTTATTCTAGTTAGCAGTCAGAGGAAAATGCAATCTGAACGTTTATGTATCTGAAGCCTTTCCCATTCCAGAAAGCAGATTTTCCTGGCCAATTGCAATCTTTTGAAGGTGTGGTGATCTAATAGCAGGACTGCAACATAAGACCCTGGGTAAATGTTATTTAATCGAATCTGTATCTATATACTGACATCTCTCTACAGAACACATTCCTTTTTTCATCCATCACTCGTCGATGCTCATTTACCTTGGCATTTGGAAAGGCTTCTTCTCAGATAACATCACAATTAAAGAACGAGTTCTGAAATTGAACTAGCCTTAGTGGAAACTGGTAAAAGGCATGTAGAACCATTTCATTTATTAGTACAGCATGCCATTAAAAAGGAAAGTTATATATGGCTTTCCAAAGCTTGCCATTTCTAATTAGGTTCAGTCTGATTCAGACTTCAGTCTCTTGGCTTGTATTGTCATAGAAATTTGAACTGAAATTACAGCCCCATAATACCCCCACAGGGACTCATTTACCTTTTCTGCAGTTGCTGGCTCTATTAATATTGCTAAGTGTATCATTATTGGCCATTGGCATGTTTACATGGTGCTAGTGAGTTAGTGACACATCTCTAACACTATTATTGGAATTTCATCAAAATTGTAGTGCTTGAACAGCTTAGATTTTTGTAAAAACCTCAGTTGAGAGTAACAGAAAATGTGACGTTCTGAACTTAAATGTTGCTCTGTTATCTCGGTACAACCAGTCAGGGTTGTGACTGATGGTTCCTCAGTGTTCTTTTGAGCAGACTTTGGTAGAGATGACTGCAAGTGGGAGTGGTGTTTTTCGCAGAAATAGTGAATACAATAGGCTCACAGAAAGAGCCTATTGTGTGTTCAGCCACTTACTGGGGATCTGCTTTGTAGGAATTGATCAGAATACACAAAAATCTCTGTGGTGTTATCTTATTTGTTTTCATGGAGAAATGCAGGACTGTCTTCATGTGAACACAGTTGTGTGACCAGCTTTCTCTGTGATTAAAGAAGGCCAGCCAGAGGCTGGCTTATGGTTTGAGCTCAATGTAAGTTTACAGTAATATTAATGGTCGGTCAACTCGTAAATGCCTTCTCATAGCTAGGCTGAGATGTGTGATCTCTTGTATCTTCACAGATTGTTTATTTTAGAGATCTTTTACTTATTGCAAGTTCCTTAGAAAACACAATGTTTTCAAATGACCAGTCAGTTTTAAAAACACCTGGAGAGGTAGAGTCAGCACTGGTGATAGTCTTGCTTTGAGGAAGTTGGACTTTATGACCTCCAGAGGTCCTTTCTAGCTAACATGTCTATGTCTCTTCACAGCTCTTTGCATTGCACATTTGGGCTGATGTAATTTTCTCAGTTGGGTAATTGCCTTATTCTAAGCCCAAATCATTTCCAGTCACAAATGAAATAAGATTCTGTACAGTCTTTTTCTGAGTCTTAGGTCCTTGTAGATTATGACTTGTGGCATGTGTTACCCCTTCTATTATAAGTATAATCTTCAAATAAGTCATTTCAGGTGAAGTAAAGACAGGTAAGAAAGTGCAGTTCCAGACTGAGTTCCTGACTGCTTAGTAAAGGGCAAGCAAATATGAGGAGCACCACTAGAAATACACATTATAGTAGCTACAAAAAAAGTATTCGTGTACTTTCCTGCCTTACATTGACTCTGCATACTGAACCACTAGTCTTTCTTTACCTCTTTCTGTCAGCAACCATGTGCAGAGAACGTCTTAAGATGAAAATTAGGAAAAGAGCAAGTGAGGAACAGTGAAAAATGTAAGGACTGAATAAGCACGAAATCATAGGAAGTGTGATTTCCTTGGTAGAGGTTTGAATTTTAAGGACTAGCTCATAATACCTTCACTCATACAGGACATTGTCCGTCACAGGAAGTCATAATCTGACTTTTAGTGATTTTACCCTAATGTTAAATAGGAGTGCAGTTGCTAGAATTCTTTAGCAATTTTGTCATCATTCAATTTTTGCAAAACACAGCATCAGCTGCTGAGAAAGGTGCCTGCCCTCATGTTCTCTTCTGCTTCAGGTACTCTCCCCATTCAATGTACAACCTCTAAAGCACTAACAGAATGTACAAAATATAACCTCCTCTCTACTTTCTGGATTGTGATTTCACATCCCTCCTACACTGTATACAACAGGCAGCATAATGTTGGAAAGGGAACATAAAGAGCACTTGAGTGATGCAAAGAGCCAGTTAACTGCAGGTCACAAACCCATCCAAATGTACTTGAATAGATAATGGTCGTAAACAGATTTTTCTGAAAAATCTTAACTAATACCTAATGGGATCTCTAAGGTAGGAAAGTCAGTCAATTGCTGTGTTCTAAGCATCAGTAAATTCTCTGCTGTCTCAAGTGTCCTTTGCCTTATGCTTGAAGAAAAACAAATATGCAAGTTCCTTTCACGTTTGTAAAGAAGAACGCACAATTCTTCCCCACGTATTTGCCCACCCTTTTCCCAGAATTAATTAGAAACCACAAGCTGCAAGTATTCAGTAAGTCAAGAGAAGCAGTTACCAACTTGCAGAGCTTGATATGCTGCTGGCCATTGATTCCACCTGAAAGTTGAGACTTTGGAAGTCACTGAAGCAGTGATATGTTTGGACATTGAGATAATCTTGAATTGTATCCCTGATTAGTCAGAAGCCTTCTGAGTAGAACTGAGCACAATATCCAGAGTGTATCACCTATTAAATTAATTAGGACCTCTATGAGTTAAGAAAAACAAGTTAATTCTGTTTCCCTTGATAGTGCAATGCTCCACCTCCAGATGCAGAGAATGTCTGCAGCTCCTCTTGCCTCCAGAATGCTCCTCTGGGTATGTGGGTTTGGAATGCATGTCCCTGGGGCTGTGCCTGTGGGAAACGATGTGTTTGGAGCATCTTTGCTCTCTGCAAAGCCTTGCAACAGGAATAGCTTGGCTTCTGGAAAATGTGCTGGAATTTTCATCCAGTGCTGGGCTAGCATATCAGTTGGCAGACTTGTTTCATCCGATGGCTATGAAGGCTATTATACTACTACTATTTCAAAAGTAGTGGTTGCTTTTGGTTTTTCTGGAATCTTTAGACAGCTGAGGGTAAGGTAGCATACCTTAGATTATCATCTTCAGTCTTCACTGTGCTTTGTCAGGCAGTTCAGCAATGGCTGGTGCAGACAAGTTCACAAAATACTCTTTCCCAGTTGATCTTATCCACTCCACCCTCAAAAACATATCTGAGCAGAAGGTGGAATCTGTCTTGTGATTTGCATTTCTTGTGTGAGTTTTAATTCACTTTCTTTTAGTATTCAGGTCACCAAAATACCATTGTGTTTCTTGTTCTTTTTTTCTTCGTATAAAAATAAATGTCAGGATGATAATTTGAATAATCTTTTTTTTTTTTCCCTAAAAGGGTAGGTACTTTCCTTTCTGTAGTCTCCTGTGTGCCTTCTTTCTGTTTAATGTAACCTTTCATAGATTAAAAAGGCAATGATGTTAATAGAATTGCATAATTGTCAACAGATAATGTTCTCTCAGTGAAATATAGCTATTGAGGCTTAGCTAAAACATTTATAGCAAACAAGCATGCAGAAACAAAACAAAGATGTTTATTTTCAAACTGACACATCTTTGCCATCATCAGCATCTAAATGCTCAGATAGGTCGTTCAGACTCTGCAGGACTGGGACCCCCACATTCCCAGCATGTCCCTTACTACTGGTTTGTGATGATTTCCATTAAGTGCAGGAATAGATCCCCTATCATGAGCAGAGAGAAGCAGAACTTTCAGAATTCAGACCCAGATCCAGACTTTCCCAGAGATACAAGTGAGTCTGGAGGCTTAATTCTAGTGGCTACATTTTATCTTAATTCCACTCCAGTTTTCTCATGTGCCAATGCAGTTACCCATAGGAAAAAAAAAAAAGGACAAAATGGGAGCAACTGGGCTCACACCTCAAAACTGCAAAATGTCCTCTGAGGCACACACCAAAAGGTTTGATTTCAAAGGCAGAAGGAATGGCAACCAGTCGGTGCCAACTTAATTTTTGGATGTTAAGTACAGAGCAGTAGTGGGCAATGAAAGTATTTTGCTGACGGATATTGGTAGCCACAGTGAAAAGGTGTGTATTGAGCAGAGAACTAAAAGCATGGAGCAGTGTAGTCTGTAAGGAGAAGAAACATAAGAAAGTAGAGGTTGTACATCTCTGGAAAGCCAGGTTACTAGCATGTTGTTCTCAGAAATAACAAAATGAAAAATAGCTATGTATTGTCTTTCAAAATGCTTTTAGCTGCAGATCTAGATTTTTTCCTTTCTCAATCAAAGTACAGCTGAGTATCTGGTTGACAGGCGATGCAAGTTCATGCCACTAGGAAAGCAACAACTTAAAGTATAAAAGTATATAAGTATATGTTTTATATAAAGATACCCTTACTTATTGCAGCAATATCTAAATATCAGAAAAAAAAAAAAACTGCTTTAACTTCCTGTGGGCAGTTTCAAGAGTGAAACCATTAAATGAATCATGGATAGGTTGATGGGCTTCTTTTCTTGTGTCTTCTATGGACATGTTTGAGACGTGTTGCCCAAATGAAGTTAAGAAATTGGAAGTTGGAGTTAGAAGTATGTGGACATAGCAGAGAGGGATGTACAGGGCTGTCAGAGTCCCGTTGTACACAGCCCCTGAACCATGAATGTGGGGCTTTGAACCCTGTAGCTGACAAAGTCAGTAGAAGCTCTACTCCTTCCTCAGGCACCTCTAAATCAGGTAATTGAAAAATGAGTTTTGACTTTGAGTGTGATTGAGGGAAGTACTTTAAGCAAGTGGTAGGACTTAGCGTGTGCTTAATGTGCCCCTTCACATACAGGGAAGTTTTCCTCAACTGGAGTCTCTCCTGACTGACTGGTGCTTGGCATGAATGCCAGTTGCAAAGGGATGTGCCAAGTGTAGTCCGAGTCAAACACATGCTGGCAGTTTCAAATGAGGAAGACACCTACCTCCTTGTCTGGAAGAGTAATGTAGAGGTGCTGTAACCTGGGTTATGAAACTGTGATATACTTTCATGAAAGAGTTTTTGAATTGGATTTTGATTTTAAATATCCACTCAAATATAAGGTATTTTTTAAAATTAGTGAAGGCTGGTCTCTTACTCAGCTTTGCACGTGCTCTAATCAGCTATAATCAGCTTTCTGTCAGGAGGGTTTGATCTGAGTGTATGGAAAGGCTTTGTGCTCTCCTGAAAATGATATATGCGATACATATACGTGATATATATAATTGGGTATGATATATAAATATGTGAAATATTTAACATTCACTGAACTTTGTCTCATTCCATGCCTTTACTGTCACGAAGGGAGTGCTGGATGTGGCACCACTGCCTTGCAATGGTTATGATGCGAACACAAGCTGTGTTAATGCTCTCACAAGAGGGACTTTGCTGTATTTTTCAGTGGAAACTCTTTAGCACCAGAACTGCTTGCCTTCCTTTGGAAAGAACATGTATGAACAGCATTGTAGTACTGAAAGTGCTTGGCAAATCTTGTACCTGTGTACAAGGAAGGAGAGAAAAGGGAATTCAGTGACATATTTAGGATCCTAGCAGCATTGTTCAGCAGGTGCAGCTGCTGAAAGGTAGGGGTTTGGAGGAGGAATGTGTGTGTCTGAAGACTGTCCTGTGGTACAAGGCAGTAACTAACACACTAGTGCTGTCTTAAGAGTGTAACATGTTTCAGTAAATAAAATCAATCTGAAACACAAGCTTTCAACTGCACTAGAGAAAGATGGCTGTGTGTATCATAGGAGGGATGATGTTAAGTGCAAGGGTTGTACCCCCAGCTTATATTAGGAGGATTTAAAATTTTAGACAAAGCCTAACAATAATAATATGAGGTTGTGTGAAGGTTAATGTTGTTTAGGCAGATGGTGAATTGCAGATTCAACCTGCTGTCACAATAATGAATGTGTTTGAAAAGATGTTCATGTGGCAAATGGGAGCAAAGTGAAAGGAAATACACACATGCATGCATACAGAAATTTAACGTAGCTGGCTGTGGCTCATATATGCACACATATATTTATGTACTCTTTAAGGATACCATATCGACCCATGGCCACAAATCAATATCAGAAGCGGGACTATGGATTTAAAAGAATGTACCATTAATACTGATCTGCCATAATTTTGCCTGACAGCATTGACAGAAGTATTTGATCTGAGTCAGGTAGAATTTTATAGCCTTATTAAATGTAATTTCCAGCTCCTTCCACCATGTGCAATTTTTACCCTTGTCTATGTTTCCATTTCACACCATCATAGCAATGTGGCCCACAAAATGAGTCTGTTTTACTGCAACCTGAAGTGTTCACCCAAATGTTTCTCCATTTCGCTGAAGCTCTGCGGTCTTTGCTCCTTAGGAGCCATCTTAGAAAATGAAGTGTCTTTACAGAAAGATGAGAGTGAAGTTGTATCTTTCTATCCATTCAGGTATTTAGACAAAATAGTACAGATTCAGAGCTTTATGTTTTGTTGTAAATCCCTCTGAAAATATGTTTAAATCCACTGAAGTCAAAGAATCTATGGGAATTTGTTCAAGATAAATAAAAGTAATACAAGAAGTGAGCCATAGCAATGGAGTTAAACCATTTTGCTCCTTATGAAGCGTACTGCTTTGGAAAACAATTCCTGATCAGATGTACTTGATAAATAGTCATCTGAATTTTCTGCACCTGGTTCAGGACATTATAAACAAGACTTCTCTGTGAGATTTTTCACTTTTTGGCTCGATAATCTAAGGGGGGAAAAAAATCATAATTCTTCAACATATTTGAACATTACTGGACTAAGATCAGAGGTCTATTGAAGTCAGTGACAGAACAACTGAGATTAACATAAATGGGCAGAAAGGAGTGTAGGCCACTGCTTCATAATTTATATTTTACATGAAATAAAAATATTTAGGATTCCTGAAGTTTTTTCAGGCTGTATCAGTTGAACACATCCCTATTATACCTATTATACCTATATTTTTCTGCAACTTTCACTCAAAATAAAAGATTTAGGGACATTATTACTGAATGTATGCAAATCCTGTGGAAAATGCCCTCTGTATTTCTACAAATTCACCAATCCAGAGCTGAAGAAAGATGACAGTTACTGTAGATGGACACAGAGAAATTATGTATAGGAAGCCAAAACTCTCAATACAGTCTTTGCAGGGATTGCAGGATATCAATCAAGGTTATGTGTCTATTTGGACTTTTTAACAGAGTTTAGATTTTTATTTTTTACTATTGTCACAATAATTCAATGTCAACATTGAAAATATTAATCCCCAGAAGCAATTAAAAAAGCCTTACCTTTTTTTCTACTCCCTTCTTTCTCAGTCTGCACATGAGGAGTTGTCATTTTCCATCACTTCCGTTTTCTCAAAACTCTGTATTCAGCTCTTTTTAAATATTCATTTTTCTATTATATTTTTTTTAACCTCAATGTGATTATCTTTTGCCTAGTTACTTAGCTGATTGGTTTCAGCTGTATCCTGAGGGGAAATGCCAGGCTAAACCAGCAGAGTCATGAGATAATGTCTTAAATTGGGAAGCTAGAGATTGCTATCAGGGACCCATCAGACTCCTCTGGAGAATGACAGTTACCATAATCAGTGAAAGTTGGAAAATATGTTTTCTTTTAACTTTCTCCTTATTTATTTGTTCTTCAAGGCATCAGCTCAAAATCTCAAAACACACTAAAGGTTTCCAGAATAAAACAGGTGAGTAGTGATAGTGACTATGAGTTGTATTAGTATCTGAGAACCCCAAGCTGGGAAGCTAAGCCTCTTGTGCTGTGTGGCACAGAAGCCAAAAGACCTTTTACCTGAAAGTCTCTCGTATCCTTTCCATTTTATCAGAGAAACAGGCTGGAATAAACAGAAATGGTAGTTGTTACATTTAAACTCGCAGCTCTCTACTTTCCTGCTGCAAATATTTAACTCCAGAACAATCCAAATGTGTGGTGAATTAGAGAATTAAAGGTATGTTAGCTGTGCCGGCACAACTGCTTAATTTCAGAGAGCAAAGTAAACAATCTGGAATGAAATTTTGGGGAAAAGAAAAAGTAATTGAATTGATCAGCCTCATTAGAGGACTGCTGCAGTAACCCTTTTTCCTCAAATCCTTGCTTGTGTAAGTGATCACACTTTTTGTAAGGAGATTTCTGGTATTTATACAGGTACAGCTGTGACAAGCAAGATATCTTTCAGCTCTCAGGCATTTCTAGTGGTACGCAGGGAGTACACAGGGAGAGGAAGACTGTCAGAGATGTTTCTAGCTTCCTCAGTGACTCCTGGCAGTGGCCTTTGCATTGCTCTCTGACGATACACATGACTTGGCTACCCAGCAGTATGGAGTTCTCTGAAGAATCTTTATCAGAAAACTATAGGAAGTAACATTTAAGGTCAGTTTTATGTACATAATTTCAGGCAGTGTCAATTAATAGGGTCAGTCTTTTATGACTGATTGACAAAGAATATGATACAAAGGTGACCTAGTGAAGGATGCTATGCGTCTGGCCCAGTGCTGGACAAACAGCAGTTTTCTTGTTCACACTGGCCTGGAAGTATTGATCTTTTTGCTGGATAACATGGCTGCATATCGCTGCAGGAATTCTGCTCTTTATTTGGAGTCAGAGCCAAAACAGCACTCCTGCGTGGACTTCCCTGGCCCTTGGACAAGGGCTGCAGCCTTTCACCAAGTCAGTGCTCATCAGATCCATGAACCTTGCTCTTTGGGGGCCTGGCTTTGTAAGATTTTACCTCTAATCTTAACTAAATCTAATTTTTTATTGGGGATGCCCTAGGCAGGTCTGGCTTCCCCTGTAGCAAACTTTGGGAGTGCCTGTACTAGCTTCTAAATCTAGCTTTGTTTTGGCGAAACCCACAGGCTTTATTTGGATTGATGTGTAACAAAAGGAAGAACAATAGCACATTTAGATTAGAGTGCATTGTCATGTGTTTTCACTCCCCACCAAAACAAAGAGAAGAGAGAGGGAGAACAGGGCTATTATGGAGATTATCATCATTCTTTTGAGACACGATGGTATTTTCCCAAGGAGGCAATGACATTTCTTAATTACTCTCTTCATGGGTAGCCATGTGTAGAGATTACCAGAGGCTCAACAGTGCATTGTTCTGCTGAAGCCTTGGAGAATGGTAATGCTGACAGTACAACATTCTGCTGTCCAACACTCTTCTCCTTTTTCTCCCTCTTCATTACACCAGCTAATTACTTCTACTACTGGTGGCTGTGCAGCGTTGCTTATCCCAAATAACCCCAGCAGCCTTCCACTGTCAGTGTAATTTACAGTAATAGCATAATGCTGTCTTACTGCTTGAGCTCAGCCCACGTGGAATTGAAAGGCGCCGTTGTTCTTTTATCAAATTCAGCTGCCAGATCAACAGCGTTATAGGTGGTGGCAACCTGCATCCATAACTAGGAGCAATCTATGAACACCAGTTAACACTGGTGACTCCATGAAGTTGCAGTTTACCGAAAAGAGATCATCAAGGAATTTTGTTTCCTTTTCTAACTTAAAATGTGTATGTATGTGTGGGTTCATTTCTGCTCTCAGCTGTTCTTCTCCATGTCAGTAGTAGAGTAAGAATTTTATCTGCTTCTTACTACCTCAGCTTCATTTCCTAGCACAAAGTTTTGGAAGCACTGCTACAATGGAGATGTTACAGTTACTTTTTTTTTTCTTCTTTTTTTTTTGTAATTGTATGTATCTTTTTCTCTCTAAAACAGTGAGTGCACAGGTATGTTTTTGCCATGTAAATATTATACACGTGTATTCTATAATAGAGAGATACTAAACAACTAATTTCTCTTTGTATCTTTGAAAAGGCCGCTTCCTCCCCTCACTGTACCACAGATACATACATCTGTTCCTGTGTATGCTTAGAGAGGATGAAAATAAATCCTACTGCTGTCTAGAGATATATTCATATTTTTACTCTATTGACAGCAGACAGTGATGTTATCATGTGATATTAAACTTTCAGTTGATAAGAAGTCTGAATGCTGGTGTCAGGACTGCGTGAAATATGGTTGATTCTGGGTGTATAACAGAAAAACTGAAAATAGACTTACACGGAGCCATGATCTTAACAGCTCAGTAGTTGCAGGCATAGAAACAGGATCTTGAAAGCTCAACAGTTGTATATTCTCTATCAGAGTCATTCTGATATTCTATTAATGGAAGAATCGTTTTGAATATGTAAAAAAGCAAATTTTCCTACTTGGTTTAAATAAAATTAAGCCAGAGTGGTTTTGTGAGAGATTGATAAATAAATTATGTATAGTGTATGTGGCCTACTCTAGGACACCCTGCTCTGGCAGGGGGACTAGATGATCTTTCAAATTTCCTTCCAACCCTTAAGATTCTCAGATGCTGGGATTATATATATATTTCAAACTAGATATAAAATGAAGAAAATTGTTTATTGAATGTATTAACTGCTTAGAAACATGTTTGAATAGACTGTGATCCTTTTCTGACTGTAATCTTGTAAATCTGTGGTCACTGTCCTGCTATTCTTGATGACATGAATGGCCTCTTCCCCTCCATTTTGCAATTGGGAGAGGTGCCTGAGGACTGGAGGAAAGCAAATGTCACTCCAGTCTTCTAAAAGGGCAAGAAGGAGGAGCAGGGTAACTGCAGCCTGGTCAGCCTCATCTCCATCCCTGGAAAGGTGATGGAACAACTTATCCTGGGAGCTGTCTCCAGGCATTTAAAGGACAAGAGGGTCATTAGGAGCAGTCAACACAGTTTTACCAAGGGAAAGTCATGTTTGACCAAGCCAATAGCCTTTTATGAAGATGTAACCAGGTGGATAGATGGTGGTAGTACAGTGGATGTGGTTTATCTTGATTTCAGTAAAACATTTGACACCATCTCCCACAGCATCCTTGCAGCAAATCTGAGAAAATGTGGGCTGGGTTATCAGGCAGTGAGGTGGATTGTTAACTGGTTGAAGGGAAGAAGGCAGAGTGATGATTAATGGGACCGGGTCTGTTTGGAGTCCTGTATGTAGTGGAGTCCCTCAGGGATCAGTGCTGGGACGGGTACTGTTCATTATATTCATGAATGACCTTGATGAAGGAAAAGAAGGCACTGTAAGCAAGTTTACTGATGATACTAAACTGGGGGGAGTGGCTCACATCAGAAAGAAGGCTGTGCTGACATTCAATGAGACCTGGATGTGCTGGACAGTTGGGCAGGGAGAATCATAGAATGGAGAAACCTAATGAAATTCCAGTACAGGCTGGGGAATGAACTGTTAGAGAGTAGTGTGAGGGAAAGGGACCTGGGGGTCCTGGTGGACAGCAAGATGAGCATAACCATGACCCATGACCATGCCCTCAAGGCCAAAAAGGCCAATGACACTTTGGGATGTATTAGAAGGGCTGTGGCCAGTAGGTCAAGAGAGATTCTCCTCCCCCTCTGCTCTGCCCTCGTGAGACCATATCTGGAATATTGTGCTCAGTTCTGGGCCCCTCAGTTCAAGGACAGGGAGCTGCTGGAGAGAGTTCAGCACAGGGCCACCAAGATGATGGAGTGAAGCATCTCCCTTCTGATGAAAGGCTGAGGGAGCTGGGGCTCTTCAGCTTGGAGGAGACTGAGGGGTGACCTCATTAATGTTTACAAATATGTAAAGGGCAGGTGTCAGGAGGACAGAGCCAGGCTGTTCTCAGTGATGTCCAATGACAAGACAAAGAACAATGTGTACAACCTGGAACATAAGAGTTTTCAAAGAAACATAAGGAAAAACTTCTTAACTGTGAGGGTGATGGAGCACTGGCACAGGCTGCCCAGATGGGTTGTTGAATCTCCTTCTCTGGAGACATTCAAAACCCACCTGGACAAGTTCCTGTGTGACCTACTCTTGGTGGGTCCTGCTCTGGCAGGAAGGTTGGACTAGATGATCTTTCAAGGTCCCTTCCAACCCTTAAGAATCTGTGAATCTGTGTGAATAAGTCATTACTGGACTTGGTAATCATGCTGTTAGTGACTTAACTGCCCTGACACTTGCCTGAGGCTCTAATAAGCAAACTTGTTGGTAATGAGTGATTTCATGGGGTCTGTTGCTTAATTCTGAAACATGGAGGCTATATAAACAGCTCTATAGTTCATTAGAAAGTCAAATGTGTTTTGGCATTTAACATGGAGAGAGGTGATGGTGAGGTTTAAGTATTTCTATTTATTTCAACCAAATAAGCTGTATGTAGCAAGATGAAGGAACATTGAATGATTGGAACAAGGGATTCATCTCGGACAATGTTTATTTAGTGCCTGGGCTTTTTTAGATTGCTGTTTTTTTCTGTTTGTTTTGTTTTGTTTCATTTTTTAATCTGATGGCCATGAGGAAAACAGTAGAGTCAGGCTGGGAGAGAACAGCACTATTCCCTAAAGTAAAAACTTGAAGCAGTACATCTGTTTGAAGAGGAATTTGAATATACTGCCACTTAGTAAAGCGTTAGAGGAAATAAGAAACAAAAAGAGGAAGAAGTTTACATTCTAATTCATAATTGAAGTCTCCTGAAAATAGTATGAGCTTGATGTTAAATACCGTAGAGTTGGTGAGTGTGCTGTGAAAGCAGATAGTTATTAAAAAGGAAATTACAGTCTAAATAAAAAACGAGTAACACATTATTTATTTATTTACTTGCTGTAGAGGCAGTTTTGCAGAATGTACAGTCAGTCCCAGAGGGAGTTTCCATAAAACTGCTCTTTTCATCAGCCTAAACTGCAGCAATGAAGCCTCAGGAATGCTTGCATGTGTGTCTGTGTGTACATGCCTGAGGATTGAGGAGAGGGGCAGGGAGAGTTGTGTCAGGGCATAGACAGCTGTGCAGGTTCCCAAAGATTACAGGAGGGCATCGGAAAAGGTAACTCAGTTGAGCCCTGCAGCTCTCTTGCCCCTGTTTAGTTAGTGGAGAAAGAAGATACTTCCAAAGGGGAAGTTAAGAGCACAGGAAACAGACTGCTCTGAGCAATCCCTTGAAAGTGCCTGTCTCTGCTGGCTTTGAGGAAAGCAAAGAGAGTTCAACCACCTTAACACACTGTTGGCATTTGTCAGTGATCTGCAAAGTCAAGGGAAAGCAGAGAACCATGGAGTGGAGGTGAGGAATAAACCATGATCTCCACAGGACAAGAATCTCATTCAACATGGCCCAAACACTCCTATATGGAAGAAGTGGTCTGGTTGGATGCCCGGGGATGGCTGAAGAAAACAATCATATTGCAACTTCTGTTTGTAGGATGCTGAGGGTGAACTTCTGAGATAACTTGACTATGGGGAGTGGTGACATCATGCAAATGTTGTCTTTGTCAAAAGGCTGTAACTGGCATGTTCTCCAATGCAGACCACTCCAGGGGATATCTGCTTTAGAGGAATGTTCAGAGGGCAAACAGGTTGTGGCCAGTGAAAGTTAAATTAGCATGCAGCTTTGTGTTTGAAATGAGTAACTCATATCTTTCCAGTGCACCCTTCCTACTTCGCTTGCATTCTCTTTGCTCAGTTTTGCTATAGTCCATGTATTAATTAATTATATCCTAGAAAAGGAAACAACGACACAGTAGAACAGCAGGGCAGAAATAGAGAAGAAGAATTAAGGATAGACATGTGAACAGAAACTGTGGTGTTTAATTTCATGATGGGCAGTTAAAATCAAGTGCTGGTTCACCTACCTTAGGTCTTTCAGCAGAGAGTGAAAATTCCATTCCTGCTCCAATGTCATTCTGCAATGCTGCTAAAGCTCACTGTAATGGGAATAAAAGAGTCTTGCTCAGCACTTCTGAAAGGTGAAGTTCTGGATCCTTTCTTTTTCTCAAGTGTTTCTTTACTAGATTAAACACTTGAAGAATAAAAGGATGCTTCTTCCTACTGACTTTAAAGACTTTTGATAGATGAACCTCATGAGAAGATGCTGGGCTTTGGCAGCCCATGTCAGAGAGGTCAGTGTGGCTGTGCCACAGAGCAACCACAGGGGTCACGTGGAGCAGCAGAGACTTTGCCATTCTTGTTCTGTTGGCTGTTTTAAGATACCAATGTGTTCTGTTAGTGTCATGAGCATTGCACTTGAGTTGTATGTTGTTTTTCCCGAAATTACAGCATGGTAATACCTACTAATTTTGTCAGAATTATCACAATCCTCATAGATATCCTGTTCACCACAGGCATGAGGCAAAAGAAAAATAATTCTTTTTTTTTTTCTGTTGGTATTTCTATTATCTTTTATTGTTGCACAGTTACTGATTTTAATTGCAGTATACTGGACACAAAGGAATGCCAATGAGATCCTTTCAGGAATGCCAATAAGAGCCTTTCCTTTAAAAACTCGCGAGCCAGCAGCATCTCCATTCAATGCTGACTTCTTATATTCACAACCACCTTTCCCAAGGAACTCATGCACCTTAAAGGAAAGTGCCACTGCTTTGCGATGCAATTGGAAAGATTGCATGTCAGAGCAGGTGCCACATACATTCACATCTGGGAATATTATGCAAGGAATAAGATGTGTATTCTTTCTCTTTCTCTCTTTTATGTTTATTAATTTCATCATATATGGAGGTGGTAAGACCATCCTGCAAAACAAGCCCTTTTCTTCATTACTGTCAGAAAGGAGCATAAAGATTGCAAACACATTCCAATTCTTACCTTTTACCACTAGGAATACAGAATGCATTATTGTTAAAGTAGGAATGACCTGACATCTGCATTGCATTAGGGTGGCAGTTGTCCTTTGCAGTCTCTTTTGTTGAGCCTTTATACTGTAAAGTCATAAATGATGTTATGGTATAACAGGACAGCTCCTGCCATAGGCAACAAACACACAACTGTCAGTGTCAACTTTTAGCTTGCAATCTCTTTTAGCTACCTTCAACCTCTTCAGCAGTTTTACCCTAGGTTTTTAGAGTAAATGACCTGCCAGAGACAGGGCATCCATTTCAAATACAGATGAGAGAGAGCCTGATCTTGCTGAGAGCTGACCTCACCCTATTAATGGTATAACTCTACTAAGAGGAGTCAAATAGTGTTGCTGGGGGTGGAATTTGCAGTAACTCATGAAGCACTGGTGTGTTGTCTCATGCAATAATTCGTTACTGATGAGCAGGCACTCCTCTGGCATCTGACAGTGAGCTGTGCACTTTCCAAGATGACACTGTAACAGAGGCAATCCAGGTGTTTTGGGATGCCTCACCTGCCAGGAGATTGTGAAAAGTCTCTGTGTCCCTCCAGATGGCATTTGTGGCAGCAAAATAAAGGATCCATTGTGTTTGCTGTGTTCACTTATGCAAAGTGTGTGTATCTGGGATGTTTCCATGAGGAATGCAAGAAATCACTTAAATGGATACCAATTAAAGTAGAATTAGATAAACTGGATGGAGTATTAAGGCAGCTATGTTTGTCCCAGGGTGGTTTTTTTTCTGTTTTTTTTTTTTTTAATTAATGAGGTCTAATATTCTCCACCAGCCTCGTGCACAAGACCTGCAGCTAAAACTGACACCAGTTAATGAGGCTTTTCCAGTGTGCTTAACCTAAGGCATAAAAGAGGAGCACAGATATGTCAGTATTTCCTTGATTTGACTGTGTATTCTCTGGAATCCTGAGTAACACACTTCAAGTGCAAGCTAGGGGGAGGGGTGGGGCAGTGTAAATGTAATGTAATTTAATATCTTTTCTGTGGTGTATTTATGGCAAACACAACCTTGACTTTTTGGTTGCCCCTCCCCACGAGGATGCCTTCCTTGAACCAGCCGCCCAGGAGGGAAGGAAAGCCCATGCCTGTGTACAGCACATTTGCACAGGCAGAAGGGCGCGCGTGAAGCTTGGCAGGCAGCCTGTCTGCTCCTTCGCTACAGCTAGGGGAGGGAGTTTACCTTCCAGCTCTCTTCACTCTCATTACATGCGGGATCAGGTCTGTGCCGTTCCAGACTTCTGCACAGCAGCTTCAGCAGGGTCCTCTGGAGAGCTGTCAGCTTTCTCATATCTGCCAGTCTGGTTGACAATGCAGTACATGAAGTTATGAAGCATAGAGCTCTGCTACCTTAAGGGTTAGAGTTTTTTTCCTATTTCCTTCTCTGATTTTTTTTTTTGTGGGGGAGAATGTTTAGCAGCTTTGTTCCTTTTTTTTTTTTTTTCTATTTTTTGGCAGAAGAAATATTTTCTGGAGGAGAACAGCCTTTCTGTTATTCATTTGCAGATTCTAGATTTCCTCAGGCTTAGAAAATCAAATTGGTTTTAGTAATAAATCCCCTAGTGCATTATCTTTTATTTGCAGCATTTCATGTATACAAGCTATTCATCTGATTCTTTTTTATAAATCTCATCTTTAATCATTAGATATCATTGGCCTTCCTAGTCATTTGGTGTATAACGGTAACTTGTTACAGGACCCTTTTTTTATCCATGAATATTGTAGATACCCCTCTTGTCCAACAAATTACCATCAAAGCAGACATTTGTATGCTTTTTCACGCCTAGAAAAATGCTAATGCCAGCAACCAGACACCTGAAGTTATTATTATTATTGTTATTTGGGGAGTACTTTCTGCTTTTCATATGCAACGCCTACTAGCACAATGCTCCTTATTGTCAAAATAACTTTATTGTTTTAATGTCTTCTCCCCACTCCCTATCATGGCAGGAATCCCACACGCAACAGGGCATTCTCTGATCCTGTTGTGGTGGTTTTTTCCTGTTCTCACAGGCAAACATTTGATCTTTACGTCTAAAGCTTAATGGTTTTCAGTAATACTTTTTTTTTTTCTGTCACTCCTGGTTTTACTTCTGTGCTTTGTCCTCTGGGAGGGCTGTGTACATTCCTGTGCATTTTTTTTATTTGATGTGTAATTTATGTGGGCAACTAAATAGAGTAGCTTTTTGTCTGTCTTTGAGAAGTCTCTTGTCTGCTCTGCGTTACTTCATTTTCAAATAGACTTTGATGTAGGTGATGCAAACTCTTGACTAGGCAAGTTATTCTGCAGGGTGTTTAAAAAGTTCAGATGGATGAGACCAGAGTATAACAAGCAGAAAGAGAAGGGGAAAATGCTGGAATGAAGGTGCTGTTTCATAATGTAACCCTTTGTGGAACTGGCTACTTGGATCACTCAGATTTGTAGAACCAAAACTTAGAAGTCATTTCAGGTTAATCAGCTGTTCAGGGAGCCTGTTGACGGGCCATCTTCTTCCTAGGAAAGGGACAAGCATACTCAATATGCCACTATTTAAATGCTTTACTGCATTTTTGCAGAAAGTTAATATAGGAGGATATCGACTAAAAAAGCAGTGTCTTCTCCCTCAAATTGTGATTGTGATAGTGGCCTGATTATCTCAGGCTCTCCTTTTCCTGATTATGCAAATCGAGGGGTTTTACAAGTAGAAACAGAACAAAACATTCAGGCTCAAAAATATAAGATGTGATTGCGGCCTTGTCAAATCTCACTGTTACTGACAAAGGGATGACTAGTTATACCCTAGAAGTAGTGGAGAACCAGTAAAGCAGCAGTCAAAAGGCAAAGCTGGTTGCAGTCACAAGGTTACTGATCACTGACTCAGTAACCTCAGACCCAGCTGAGGTGAGTTCATCTACTCGAGGAAGCTACCAACACACCACTTCTCTTAAGTGCTGAAGGAGTTTGTTCAGAGGCATCAGAGTTGCACATGAAGTGCAGGGCTTAAACCCATTCATATGTCATTGCAAGCTGGTATTTTCTTTTCAGCTGAAATGTTTTATCTACTTAACTTCTTGTGCTGTGAGGCACCTTTTTTTACCTATCACAAAAATACTGCTGACCCTTGACTCCTGCTAAGTGAAGGCCATTGTGTTGAACAACAATGCTGACTTAATAAGGGAAAGCAATTCTGTGTAAAGGCTTTATAAAATCTCTCTCAAGGGCTGCTAAGCCTGCCTTGCTCAAATGTTGGGGTATTTTTATTTATGGAAAGTTTGGAAGAAACCTTCCTGCACGATTACCCATCCACTTGCATATGACTTAAACCCTGGAGTTTTCAGTTTTTACCCAAATGTCATGAAAAATACTTTATCACAGGTGAATACTTCTGCAGAGCAGGATTCCCATGAGAAAGAAGATTGGCCTTTACTATGAGAAGCTGGATTTGTAAACAGTGAATGAAGTTTGAAATTGTCATTAGAGAACCTTCATTTGTTGTTGTTTTTTGGAGGTCTGTGTTGCTTTTCAGAATATTCATATTTCAAAGAAATATCCTTCCTCAGAGGCAGAAAGCTGAAGTGCACTGCAGAGTGCACATTTTCTTGGAGTAGACCATTATTTGACTGGTCTGATAACTCTCTAACAGATCCAACTTTCTAATAGGTTGTTTCTGTGACATATTTCACTACTTTGAAATATGATTTAAATGTAATATGTATGTTTATTTTTGATAGTAGCATGCAAAAGCATACTACATGAAAGTGATGCTTGGGTCATAAAAGAATAAGCTTATACTTTCAGAGATTCACATGTTGACTGCCTCTTCCTTTTGTCAAAAACTATTGCTTATCTGCAGTTTCCTCACTTGCACTAACTTAGGCATTGCAATATTTCTCTTTTTGTTATTCAAGTGATACAAAAGTCAGCTTGCAGTTGCAGTTAAGGATGATGTCCTGTTTAATGGCAGGTGGTGAGTAGAAGTAGAGTACTTGAACTAGCTTAAGCATAAAGAGGCCTGCTTGGTTCCTTGTCCATGGATAGCCCTTAGCCTCCTTGTTTTGCAGCCAGTATGGCCTGTGATACTTCAGGCCATACTTCAAAATGGCTCAAATGTCAAAGAAAAATATTTAGGGAGGGATAATTAATATATTTTTTTAAATAATTGTTAAAAATAGGTAGCCCTCAAGATGAGAACCCCTCTTCAGAGTGTTCTGCTGACACCAGTTCACATCGACTAGGAGGGACAAAGACAGATTCCCAGAAATGAGGGACGAGTTTTCTCTCTGTTCTATATTAGTCACACACGAAGGATATTTAGATGACCATGTTCTATGTGTTTCTCTTTTTTATACTCTCTTTTTAAATGAACATTCAGTTGATGAGAAAAAGGGATTAAGTGACTGCATTAAACATTTCAAACCCCCTCATTTCTCTGGTCAGGCAATCTGCAATGGAAAAGTAGCATATGCATAAAAGAGAACAACCTGGATGCCCCCTTCTAACCACTTGAAAATCCCCTTCTTGCAACTGGTGCCTGTTGCCTCAAGACACTTGCCTCTTGCCTCCATAATTGCCCTTTTGTTACTGTGAGTGTGTGGTTGGATCCCTCCATTGGCCACCTCCTCGCCAGGGTACACAAACCCCATTTTCCTCAGCCTCTCATTATATTCTGTCTAGTCCATTCCCTTAACTGTCCTAGCAGTCTTCTTCAGGACTTTCTCTGATCTGTTGTTATCTCTCATGTACTTTGGAGAGGTACATAAAGTTTCATATGCAGTTTCAAATAAGTGGAGGGCAATAATCTCTTCTCTTAAACGTCTTACTGTTTCTTACTCAGTACGGCTCAGTATGTGGTTAGTCTTCATAACTACAATGGTGCACTGTTGTCTGCTGCTCATTATTGTGCTCAAATGTCCACTGTAGATTACTACTATTTGAAACAAAGTTTTTTTCCAAACTCTCACTATTTTGTAACTTGGTATTTATTTGCAATAGGAATTTTCCTTCAGATGAGAATGTACAAAGGACTGTGTCTGGAGGCTGTGTCCTGCAAGCACCTTCATGTGCTAACAGCACAGGATGGGAAGCGTTTCTGATTAACTCTGTGTCTCACCTTTTGCAGACCTCCTAATCCCTTCTGTATGTCATAATTCCCTCTATGCAATGCTGGTGGAAGTCCTTACCTACTTAATATATAAACATAATTAAAATGATTCATTAGGTGGGTTTTTTCATGTTCTTTGAACTCATTTGTGGAAGACAATAGAGGAGCATAGTATTACTGCCAAATTAAATCATCTGCTGTGTGTTTTAAAACTAGATGCATTTGGAGCCTCATCTCAAAACAAAACTCGCCTCCATGCACACAGGGAAGAAAAATGGCTAGAGCTGTTGGTATGATATGTGGCTCAGACTTAAAATGGGGATTTCTGTCTGTGGCACTTTCTGCTAATGCATTTGGTATTTCATACAGGGACTTTTCCCAGTGGCAACAAATGTTTGGCTGGCAGGGTGGCTTTATAGAGAGGGAAAAGCAACTTCCAGTGCCAGAACTCAGTTCTACACAAAGCCAGAAATGTCAAGTGCATCGGGAGTGTTCACATCGCTAAGGGCCTGGGGAGGCACAGAACTATTGTTGTCTTAAAGGTGCTGCTGGTTTGGGAGTGAGTAGCTGTTAGCAGTACAATATTTTTTAATATTGTTTATTCTCCTATTATTTTTTATCAGAAATGAGAAAAAAAAAAACCCACAGGATTTTTTTTTTCCTTTCAAACTTAACACTGTCACTTGGATTTGTGTTGATTCAAGTGCTCTTCCTCAGTGACCTTCATCTCCCCATGCCCATGAGATGTGAAAGATGCTGTTGACACAAGCAAAAGCTCAAGCTCCCTCAGCTCATATCCCAGACAGCACTTCAACATGGCATGTTTGATGCTGCTTATTTCTGTCTCAACGACAAAGTGGCAGTGAAAGTTATTGAATTCATCCGGGAAAGAGAATGGAGCAGAATGAAAGCCACAGCCAGCAGCACTGTCTTCCCTTTCTTCAATGTCCTTGATCTCTACCATACCACCTCTGAATGCAGGAGGCAAAACATAGAGGTCTGAGCACTTAGAAAAGGGCTTAGAAATGGACTCTACAAAAATATCACCTAAAAATTAAATCATCAGGTGCACAATGTGAAAACATCATGAGTCTTTATTTGCAGGAGCAGTAGCTTATGCATTTGTACCGAGAAATCATCTTACACGCATTGAAATGTGATTGTAGGATTGTACTAGCAGTAGTATTTGTCATTTCTCTATTACTAAATGTGTAGACTCGCTCTTCATGTTTTCTGCAGACTTTTCTTCCCTTTTTTTTTTCTGGTGTTCCCACTACTGCTACATGCATACTAAAGATGTGCAAGCAATGTTTTGAAGCACATGGTCCCCTTAGGCTTTGCTTGTGCTGTCTGAAGGGGTCGCTCCCCCTGGGGCTGTTACTGTGCTGCTTGTGCCAGTTTCAATCTAAATCAGATCCATTTCAGTCTAAATCAGACCTATTTCGGTCTAAATCAGCTACGCTGCCTGGTACAGTTTAGAAGAATGGTGGTTTCTGTTCCTGTGACAAATCGAGAGGCATTTGTGAGAGCCACCCAGTGTAACAAGTCACCAAGGGCAGCAGAGGCCTCGGCATGCGCAGCCAGGAGGGAAGCATGTGAAAGGCTGGGAGCTGGTACAGAGAGAAACATGCCCTGTTCCTGGCACAAATGAGGAATGGGATGCCTCTCTGCCAGAGTGGGAGAATAATGAAGACAATATATGCTGTGGTCTCAGTTTGTAAAGCTAAGAACTGTTGCTTGGAGCTCCTTCCTTCAACACATGTCATTTCCTTTAGCCTGCAATCCGTGTTAGCATTACCTGTTACTACTCCTCTGTTTTCACTTCACGAATGCTGCAAGCAAAGTACAAAGCCCGTTTAAGTTTCGTGCCCTGAAGAATATGCCATGTTGTTTTCTTTCTATGGAATGAAATAAACTTGTCAAGGAGAGAGTTAGCAAAAGGCCAGGTTCCCTTTTCTGGCTCTGCTTGGAAGTCATTATAGCAGAACAAGCTCAGCAGTGCCTGCTCAGAAAGGGAGCATGTAAAGAAAAGCTTTTGAAGGAAGGCTGAGTTTGCTACAACAAAGTGCAAGGAAGGCAGAAGACATCCCCATTGTAGGCAATGTGTAAATATTAAGGAAGGCAGCAATAGGCAAGAGAGACTGCTGGAATAGCTTGGCCAGCTAGAAAGCTTCAGAGACCTGCCCTGGCACATGTCTCATCCCTACCACCGACATAGCAAATCTGAACGTCCAGTTTCTGAACATTCCAGCTCTGTTGGTTGAAGCAACAATTTTCTAGGCCAGCTGGTAGGAAATCATGGTTATAAGTCTATCAGGGAATTACAGTTTAATCGCAGTCTATAGTAGAAAGACTGCACTACAGTTTAGTATTTTACATGAAAGCCTGCTATTGAAAAAAAAAAACATTGCCCTCACTTCAATAGGTCTTTACCACCAACTGCAAGCACTGCAGCTCTGTTTAGCTGGCAGAGTTCATTGTTGACAGACTAAGGACTGGAATTAAAATGTGTGACAGTGCATTAAGGAAACAAACTAAAGAGGATTTAAAATACAGTTAAAGAGAGGCAGACAGAGTGGTGGGAGAGAGGAGAGCAGGCAACCAAACAGCTGAATGGCTGGTTGGGGTGTGGGAGTGTCAGGGAAGAGGTTGAAGGGATCACACTTTTTTTTTTCCCCCTTGGAAAAATGTTTTATAAGCAGCTAGCAAACATTGATAGCATTCTTCTACCAGGCAGCAAATAAGCAAAGGAACAGAGTAGTTTAGGTGGTTCTCCCAATCTCTGTGAGAACTGGCAGCTTGTTTTGTTTGCCTAATAGCTAAAGTGATTACTTCTGCCACTCATCCTAAGGTGACTGACAGGGCTTCTGAGGACCCCTTCCCACTAAATAGTGGCAATTACCATGGTCTCAATCTGAACTGAAGCAAGGGGAGAAGAGGAGTTTAGTTGAGTAAGTAAATCCTAGTCCGTTTTCTTTCCTGCTGCCTTATTCCAACTTTAAATTATCTATTTACATGTTCATTTGTAAGTAGCAGCTCAGAACCAGAAAAAAAAATGAACAAACCCACAAACAGAAAAATCCCATGAAAAAAGAAAAAAGAGCAAGAAATTATTTTCCAGGAGGTGCTTGTTCTGGTGGTATCTATTGTCAGACAGGTGCTTGATACGTCTTTGGTTCAAGAGCCTTGTGCAGAGTGTCCCTGAAACAGTGTACTACCCATATCCTACCAGTACTTGTCCAGTTTGCTTCTTTTACATTCTTTGTGTGAATGGGTATCCTTAGCTGAAATGGGCAATGTTAACATATGAAATATCTGATAGTCTCTGCTGTGATGTATCTGCACCATAGCTGTGTGTTAGAGAAGGGAAAGAGTTCATTGTACACTCCAGCAGACAGCCACAGGCGATGTGTGTTTGTGAGCATCAGTTCTGAGCCCTGAGATGCTAAATACAAAGTAAGAAAGAAAAGATTGAAAACAAAGTTTACATGTTTTTCTAACTTGTTGTACCTTACTAAATATAGTTAGAAATAAGGACATTCTTCCATGAATTTTCTCAGTGGCTGAAAAACAGTGGACTGTCTGTAACTATGTTTTTTTTTTAAGGTCCTTCCCTGTTGATACATCATGCTTCAAGGTTTCTGAAGTAGTTGCTTTTGAAGTTTCATCTCATGCCAGCTTTCCCAGTCACTGCTTATTTGTGAACAGCCTCACTAGACTTTGTGAAACAGTGCCCATAGAAAGAGGTGAGGAACTGTTTGAAAACAGGCAGGCAGGTAGAGGCAGCTTAAGGACAGAATATTTGGGTTTTTTAAAAATTACTTCTCACCAGGTGTTGTGATATTACTGTACAAATTCTTGCTTTTTCTGCAGCAAGACTCTATACTAACTCTGGCTTCCACTTTCCATGTAAAGTAATGTTCAGAAACTGGTCTGGGCTGCAGAATTTTGTTTTCTGTCTATTAGAAGATGGATTTTGTTCCATGGTTTCAGTTGGTCTTATATCCATGCTGGAAATGCAGTTACGTGTCTTCTCCTTGAGTCTTGGGTGTTGAGTGTATGAGCCTCTTCATCATAGAATAACGACAAGGAATTAAGATCAAGGAGAGCAAAACATTGACTGGGAGGTGGTCAGTCTTGGCAGAGCTCACATTTCTGTAGAAATCAATTTTTGTTAGAAAACATCCGTTTCAAGACATTCTTTCTCTAGTCCATACTAAGATTCAGTGCTATTCCTACCAGACTAAACTCTGATCCTGCCCAGCACTGATCCAGCCTCCATGTAGATCATAGCCCTTCAGTCCTTGTCACAACTTGCCTTACTGCTCAAAGTTGTCTGAGGCCTGAAGTGAAACTCAGACCAAGATGTGCTTCTTTATGCATCATCTTCAGTCCATTACTGATCTCCAATTAGTCTTGATCTAGAAGTAGAAGTGGCCTGAGGTCTGTTTTGGATCCATCTTGTGAAGCCAAAGGAAGAGCCTGTGGTACCACTGCAGTAGCTGGTAGACACAATATCTGAAGCTCTCATACCTGTCTAGTAGGGATTAAAGTTCCTTGGTGCTCATGGTCCTAAAGTGTTTGCCAAAGAGGTAGAGGCAGACTAAAGACAGTGCAGTTTGGATAGCCAGCAAAGACGCCAAAAGCAGTGAAGATGCTTGTTTCCTTATGCAGCAGTTCCATTGGTGGTTTTGGTCATCGGTGATAGAGTCAATCTTGATGACGACTTTTTTTGGAAGGGGTAAAGCCCCCAGGTAAAATCCACTGTGGACTTGAAAGCAAGTATCCTGCAGCAATGCAGAACTGAGGAATTTTTCTTTTCAAATATTGATCTGTCAAAGCTGAACCTGATAATTATACAGTATTTGAAGGTCATTCTAAAGGATTGTTGCGCTTTTTCTCAGCAGCTCTGAACCTTTTCCACTTTCCTCACTTTAATCCAAAGGCCATGGGAGTTGAAAAGTCTTTTCTCTGATGTCAAGTCAGCTTCTCCAGAAATTTTCTGTATCCCAGTGAACATTTCATTTTTGCTTTTATTGCATGTTTGTGTATATACATGTGAAAATAATTATTCAGTAAGTTACTGGAATGGTCAGTGTCAAATATTCAGTAATATCTGAAGAGATATTATTGCTAGATTCATTAATCAGCAAAGCTGGATGCAGGAAGCTTTTCCCTTTCTGTCACCTAAAAAAGATTCTACTGGATCTAATAATATGCCTGCTAGATCATTCAGTAGTTGAACTGAATATCATGGAACCAGAATACGAACAAATAACCTGGTGAAAGCAATTATTAGTTGTAAAACGTAATTAACTTTGATGGGTAGTAGAATAAAATCTTCCTACTTTTAATAGCAGCATCTATTTCTTTGGTCTTCATTTTGCTTTAATTTGTGACTTGATTTTGCTTAAATTTATTGCTACCATGAATAGCAGGTGTTCTTGTCCTCTTTGCTTCTGTTGGCATTCTTTTAAAATAATCATGAGTAAGCAGGAAACTTTGACCGTTAACAAGATCCCTAGAGTTTCTTATCTATTTGCCTAATCACGTCTATTTGCCAGTACTGGAGGACTTACTGATTTTGAGTCAGGTGTAACTCCCAGCCAGAAATTTTCTAGGCTAGATTAGAAACAAATGCAAAAATCCTTTCAGTTTGCATCTTTATCTACTGGGCTTGCATGTTAATTTTGGTCATCTGTACTACATTTTCCAAGATTCAAAAAGAGATTAGTGTTTGTAAAACTCTTGACTTGGATGTATTGTTAGATCTCAGTGTAATGTTGAGTTTTATATTTAGGATTCTTTCCTCACATTAGCTTCTTTTAGCTAATTCTCACCACCTCGAAATGTGAAGATACTGATACTGCAGTGTTAATGCCACTGATTCTTAAAACTAAAAAAAAAAGAAAAAAAAAAAGTCCAGCTTTTCTCATTTGGAGAGGTATGTGTAGTGCATTCATCCAAGTCACCTTAAGCTTCCTGAATTTCACAGTTTACAGGCAAACGTGTTATCTCTGAAGTGACACGTATGCACATGCAGAACTTTAAAGATTCAATTTTGGAATGTGGACATGCAGTTTCCATGCTGTGGCACTCACCTCATGCTTCAGTTTGAGATCCAAAAGCCCTTGGGTGAACATGTTCTTAATGAAGGTTGTTCATACCTTTGAAAATCCCATCCATCTTAGGTCTGTATTATTATAGACACGGTCTGCAAGCAGTGAGTTTATGAATTCAGCTCCAATGGTAAAAGCAGCTGAAGAAACCAGTGCAAACTAGAAATGAATCCAAGTTCAGATCTCCAGCAAAACTTTCCCTACATTGAAGAGCCCTTTGGAATTAAAATCCCAATTCATGCTCATTATAGAAACAGGTCTTCTCTACACTCATTCAGAGCTGACATTTCCCTGAACTTTGTCAAATTAAGATATGAGGTTGTGGTTTGAACTCATTGTTAAGACAGTTTTAAGGACTTCATTCTTCTGCAGGCAGATGTGATACAGTTAATTTCAGTGAGTTTAGAGCAGCATAACAATGGATTGGCTGAGTGAAAAATTAAGTTCCTGGCAAATAAAATCTGATCTTTACCAGAATCTTAGTTTAGCAACTGACTTGTCTGGTTTGTACTTTATAGCTTTGCATTAAGACTTGTAGACTTGTATTTACAGTGTCATTATACACAAAGTCTTCTATAGGGAATTCTTTTTCTTTCTCATAATTAAAACAGTAGGAATTAATGACGGATTGGGGAGGCTTGCTGTTTCTGCAGTAATGAAGTGAACCTCTTGGAGTAGCTAAGAAAAAATGTTAAGACAGTGATAACTTTGGTCTGAACAAAGTCCTGTCATAAAAGATAAAAGTATTAAAATTACATTAGCAAAGCAAGCCTGAATTGTAAACACATTGCAACTGTGTAAGTAATACAGCTTTGCTTCTAATACTCAGCTAATTATAAGAGAAAATATGATAATTTCCTTCAAAATGGCAAACATTTTAAATCACCTTACCTTTGAAAACTGAGAGCACTGCCCTTGTAAATTCATCTTCTTCTGTCTCCCTTTCCAGTTTTGTCTATTTTTCTTTTCACCAAGAAACGTTTACTTAAAAGTTACAATCTGCTGGCTTTACAGAACTGCATCCCTTTAGCCAAATCAGTTCTACCCAAAACACTGAACTTTCCCCCAGCCTTTCATGTGCCAGTTCTTTAGCTCTCACCATTTCCAAAGGAACTGATGCACCTCACAAGACAAGCAGGCTGAGGGCTGCCTGCAGTGAAAAATACAGCAGTATGTCAGAACCCAGAGGAGTCTAGGTGCCCAGATCAGTGAAGCTGGGGGAAAGGGTTGCCCTGCTTGTGTCATCAGAACAGGGAATGGCAACTCACTGTGAAATCTGAGTTTGTCTTTTGAGAAATCTCATATATTTTGACAGCTCAGGCTCTTTGTATTCAACTGTTCATCCTTTTTGTTGTGTCATGGTGCCTTGGAACCACAGGTACATGCAATCAGTAAACACCAGCAATTACTGCCTTACACAGTTAGTCAAGAATTGAGATTTGTGATGCTGTCTCCATGAGCCTAGCAGAAAAAAAAAAAAAAAAAGTGTTCAAGTTTTTACTTAATGAATTTTAGTTATTTTAGGAATATATGGAAAAGTCTTCCTTCCCTGGAGACAGTCCCTGACTTTCCTCTGGCTTGGATTCAGTGCAGAAGCTGTCATTCTCAGGTCTTCCTTCGAATCATGCTTAAAGTCTTACTCTAACTTTCTTTGTCTTTTTTTCCGTGTGTCATCCTGTAGCATCCATCAGTCTCATATAGACATCCAGTTGGTGATCTGGCATTTCCTTTTCTTCATGGCTATTGTTTGACCCCACAGGTGACACCTGAGCTTCCTGGCTGAGCTCCGGGGAGTAACTTCTCTTGCTTCAGCCATCTAATCTATTCAGTGGACCAAATCTCTCCTCACCTTCACACTGAATGAAAGCTGGTTTTCCTTCCCTCCTGGTACCATGTTGCTTCACACAACTTCATTCTCCTTTGCCACTGTTAATTCTCTCCTAAGAAATGTGCAAAACTTACTTAAAACATACACAGTGTGATGTTTCCAAAACATTTGATGTTTGCTAGGCCAGGTGCTTGTTGGGATTTACCTGTCATTTTTCAGCAGATACCAAGATACTGATGTTTATATGTCAAAAAAAAAGTAAACACATTCATTAAAATTGGTCTGGGATTGTGTTTCCTTTGGCAGCTGCCTAGCACTGTGGGGCTAGGAGACATAAATTATTAGTATGGATACTGCAGCACAAATTGTATTAGATTCAAAAGATGAAATAAACTTTTAGGTCTTTCAGGAAGAAGTTCAAGCCAGATGTTTGGGGAATGTCTTTCTATATCAAAGTCTTCTTGCACATCCACCCTCCTGGCAACAGTTGTGTTGTAACCCACCATATCTCAGGATATTCTGGGATTTTCTGCTTTCATTAAAGCAAAATCAAAGAATGGATGTACCTGCACATAGGATTGAAATTTATCCTAATATCTCAGAGGCCAAAGGGATGGGGGTGGCTTTAGCCTTATTTTTTCAGTGTTTGAGGTTGGCAGTTTTATGTTTGCTATACTGACTGTAATTACACTGCATAGCCAGACATGAAACTTATCCGTATGATATGTGTATTGGTGAACCTTTTTGAGTACTGAAGGACCTTCTTCTGTGGTGTTCTGTCTTCTGGGGAGTTACAGCATTGCTGCACTTACAGAAAAGATCAGAAAGATATCCTTGGGTAAGAAAAACCAAAACCAAACCAACAAACGAGATGCTGCCCAAGCTTGCTGGTCTGGGTGTGGCAGGGAGCTGGTGGTTCAGTTGTGATGCTCCAGTACAGCCTCTCTCCTGAACAGTAGCTCACAGTTCAGATGAAGATGGTCATTGTCAAAGCTACATTGAGGTTTGCCATCCATAAAATAAGGCCCCTAATGTATTTATGTAGATCAGGACTTTTTCTCCTTATGTCAGGACTGGATGGTTATTTTCTTTGGTCTCTTTGGTTTCTTTGGTTTTCTGGATGGTCTCTTTGAGAAAATGGAAGGGAGGCTGTGTTCCTTTAAAATAAAGGAATGTGTAAGGGCTTGAATTTTCTTAAAACTTTTTGGACTTAGACTGGTTTTTCTGTGGAAATTAGCCTTAATGTATTCATCATGTCTGTCTTCAGTTTCCCTTGCAATAACTTTTTAAAATGTTGGTTGAATTTATTCAGATTTGACAGGGGAGGAAAGGTCTCAAAGATATTATCTTTGTATGAGTTTCATAAAAATAGACATCTAGATAGATGAGATTGTGATTAGTACTCTTGCTAAAGGAAAAAAAAAAAGGCACTGTAGGCTCAACCATGTTATTAAACAACTGAGAGTCTATGCAGGAGATCACCATAGAAAACCTGCCTTCAACCCGTCTCAGAGAGTCTGGCCTGCTCCTGTTTCCATTTCTGTTGCCACCCAGATTGCCCAGCATCCCAATTGTAAGTGCAGCAAAGTAAAAGGAACTCGTCTTTTTTCCTGGATGTATTTGTAGTAGGATTACCTCTTTGTTAGAGCAGGATGCCTGTGCGTCTGCAACATCAGCATGGTACAACATGACCTTCAGAGAGGACTCAGTGTTGGATAGCTGCCTAATTTCCCTGAAACTAGCTGAACTCAAGCCGTCTAAAGTTCTGGAGGGGGCTTTAAGTCGGTTTTGGAAGCAGCTTCAAGGTCCTTGAAGAAAATTGAACCAGTCTGTATTAAGCTTCATAAAGACATTTTGTGGTCTGGGAATGTCCTCTCTGTTACAAGGTAAGCTCTACGGGTCGTAGCTCTACTGCAAACTGAAAGATGGTGCAGAAACCTACTGGTCAGTGGAAACCTGGGACCTGCAAGCAGGATTGTGTAATGCAAAAGGGAACTGTACAGGACTTGACAGCTTGGTTCAAATGCAGTGTCCTGGCTTGCCGCCATGGCATTTCCAGGTTACAAAGACCTGGGATGCCTCCATACCTACATGCAATGTGTGAGGCTAAAACAGCTGCACCATGTCCAAATTTGGCCTTTGCAACACATAGCTATCTTAGGCTTTCCTAAGCTGCAAGTACCACCTTGTGCTTCCAGCCTCAGAACTAGTGAAGGGAAACTATGCTTGGTTGTATCTTTCCCATTCCTGAAAACCTTCTAGGTATGCATAGGGCACACCACTGCATAGGGAACTGTGCTATTGTAACTGTAAGCCAGATTGTCCTTAGCCCCACATGGGCTGAGATGGGTGCTATGTCACAGAAATTTCCATGTGAAGGACAAAACTCTCAGTATTTTTCCTGAAGAAAGGCTCTCCCTGACCCCATTACCAGCGTCTTTGCAGCTGCCCTTTAGCATTGTTTAGTAACCCAAGGGAAAGAGGGTTCAGCATCACATGGGTGGTTGTGTACTGGTCTGCAGCTCCTCCAAGCAGGTGCACCAAGCCCTAGTTTTAGTCTGGATAAGTGTATGTAAATAGGGCTGCATTTTTTCCTCAGGAAGAACTACATGGAATTTGTGATCAATGAGGCCCCCTGGAGCTCTTTAGAAAAGCAGTTTTATGAGCAGTAGAGGCTGAGAGCTGTTTGCGTATGATTTATGTTTCGTGATTAGGTTATCTGGAATTTAATATGTTCCTAGTGCTAGCTAAAGTACCCTCAGTAAAGTCTCTCTCCTACATGGGGTCTCTAGTGCCCAAAAAAGAATATGATCACAATAGCAAGAAAACTATTACAGTCCTTTTCCTCTCTTTGCTTACCTGCTTTCAGGAAACTCATAAGAAGACAAAACTTTTGAGACAAGTGTAGTGCTCAATTGGGCAGAAAACATAAAAAGCATAAAAAAGCATCAAAAGCATAAAAAATTATTAGAGAGGGACAGACAGAAACATAAGTATGCACACGTCATGATTGCATCAGCTTGATTCCTTGGGAAGCCAAGCTAAAAGTCTGTGAAGTGGCACAAAAGAAAAAAAAATATAAATGTCCCTGTTTTACAAGTGTTTTGGAGTTTTACAAGTTTTTTCGAGTGGCACAGAATTGAGTTGGAGTCTTGTGGCCAGTAGAGTTCCACAGGGGCTACTTGACAGTTCTAGGGCCTACNTAGAGAAGAGGACACTGAGGGGGGATCTCACTAATATTTGTAAGTATATAAATGGTGGGCTTCAGAAGATTGGGACATCCCTTTTTTCTATTGTAGCTAGCAACAGCACAAGGGGTAATGGAATGAAGCTGGAGCACAACATGTTCCATTTAAACATAAGAAAAAAATATTTTATTGTGAGGGTGAGGGAGCCCTGGCACAGGCTGCCCAGGAAGGTTGTGGAGTCTCCTTCCTTGGAGGTCTTCAAGACCCACCTGGACGTGTTCCTGTGCAACCTGATCTAGGTGGACCTGCTTCTGCAGGGGGATTGGTCTAGATCATCTCTGAAGGTCCCTTCCAACCTCTACCATTCTATGATTCTATAAGTGGCAGAGCCAGACTTATATGTGGATGTGTTATGTTCCAGCAATAATCCCATGGGCAAGAAGACAGATGTCCATTTGTGATCCCAGGGATCATCATCCATTTTGATGCCTCTAGAAAAGAGGTTCTTTCCCTTACAATCCATACCACCTGTCAGCTGTGCAGCATTTATTGACCTGATTTTTTTTGCTTTCCTCAATCACAGCTTGATTCTCCTTACTATGCTCCTAAAGAACACTTGCTATAAAGATCTTTTTAAATGTTTTCTGTTTGAGGGTCATGTTATGGCTGTGCCTATGTTTTAATCAACGTGTTTCAGTCAGGATACAGAAACATTTTAAGCCTGATGCCATTTAGTTTTAATTGAAAAGAAAATCCCAAACATCATGATTGGGTCCTTAGGGAAATAGTAAGTTTCTACAACTGAGCCTTTGCAATAGCTAGTCAATTTAAAAAAGAGAGGCAGCCAAAAGATGGAAGTATGGCTGAAAAGTCTAGCCAAGACACATGTGTAAATTGTGCTCAGAGATTTCTCCTATGTTTGATTCTGATCCAAATGAACCAAAATTATCAGGAGAGTTTTCTACTCACTGAAATGAATTTACCAGTAGCAGATCCTTTTCTTTATGAATCTTCTCATTTCAGTACTAAGAAAAAGATGTGTCTATATTGCAATTTGGCAGAAACATATTGTGCCTATATGGCAAATCAGAAGTGCTGGAGCAGTAGTCCAAGTATGAAAATACTGCTGCAGAACTACGGGAGGAATGGGGACAACTTCTTAGGCAATCATAGTCTTAGAGGTCTTAATCATAGGTTAGAGGAAGAAGCTGGTTCCTGCTAAAAGGCCTTTGGCTATTCCAAGTAATGCCCAGAGCATTACTTGCCCCCCACAGCCGGGGCTGGCAGTTTGGTATTGTAAATTGTTGCCATTGCTGGCAACACTACCTGACAGTCCAGACTGATCTCCCAGCTCATCGACCACTGAGGCGAATAGATCACTGCACACACGGTGTGGATGATGCTCAGTTTCTGCTTTACTGTTTATGTTATGCCCTTATATCTGCTGGCATAAGCATCTCCTCTCACTCTGCCCTGTGCCAGCCCTTTCACTTCCTCTTCACCCCTCGCGTTACAGTCCAAGATCTTCCAGATGCCTACCACAGCAAATCATAGAAAAATTAATAATTGTCATTTGGAGTGAAAGGCAAAAAGGCATGGATTCCTAGCTGGGAAGAAAAGTCCAATGTGAGTCTTCTCAAAGAAGACTTGGGATTCTAGAGGAGCCCAAGGGTGTTAGGTTTCCTGTGCTTCCATAGTGATTTACTTTGCCAATGATTAAAAACCACTTCAACTCACTTTGCAGGTTCCAGCCAGGTGCTGTGCAATGTGTGCAATCAGCACTGATCCAAGACTTGAACTTCAGTTGTTGTTAGTGGAAGAACTCCCTATAAGTCTAGTGACTCAGAAATTGAGTCCTAAGACTAGAAATTTCACTATCAGTGGAAATACACCTGCCCTAGTTCCTCTTTTGAGTAAGCAACCTGTA
Source organism: Urocolius indicus (assembly GCA_013401255.1). Taxonomy (NCBI): domain Eukaryota; kingdom Metazoa; phylum Chordata; class Aves; order Coliiformes; family Coliidae; genus Urocolius; species Urocolius indicus. The sequence goes on along the minus strand of WBNH01011234.1, from coordinate 166,662 downwards.
GCATAGTTACACGAGGGGCTGTCTAAGCTTAACTTGGATGCATTATCCCTGCACCCCCATGGGTTTGTCTAGGCAGGGCTGAGCTGAGGTGCAGAAGAGCAGGGGAGGAGATGGGTCCTGCAGTCCTGAGCAGTGGGCACTGCTCAGGTGTCTCTTGCTTTGCCAGTGAAAAGTCACTGGCTGCTGTTTTCTTATGCTCAAGGAGCATATGGACTTTTCGTATTTTCTTGAACAAATTATCTGTGTTATAAACATCCTCCTCAGCATCATGAAGTGAAAAGAGAAAAGTGGCAGGCTGTATTTAATGATTAACCCCCCCCCACACTAAAGGCTATTCAGTCTGAATGCACGTAACTGCCACCAGTTTGACTCACACTCTGTAGGCTCTTACTGTCAACACAGCAATGCTCTGAACAAGTAATAATAATGTGATGGTTTATCTGGGGGGAAATATGTGTCTCGAAACCACATTTCTGTCTTCTAGCCACCCCACTTTAGCACTCATCTGGATTTATTGAATAAGGTTAATGGATTATTTAGCAGGTTTCTCCAGCCATTATCAGCTAGCAAGCTCTGTTTATGTGGCTGGCCTCTCCTCTCTGTCAGCTGTCATAAGCTTCTCAATTAGAAATGGGGGGAAAAATGTATGAAATTGGTAACTATGGTTACCTGTGATGTGGGTTTTTAAGAAGTGCTCAGAAACCTAGTGGCAACAGAGTTTGGAAGTTCAAAGCTTTAATTTATTCAACTCTCTCGAATCAGAGTATCAAAAGCATTTAGAATAAATTCAGAACATTTTCTTTTGTAAAACAATATTGCAATCCTAAACAGAAGCCATCACACAGACTGACTGCTTGCTCTGCTCACGAGACGAAAAAATGTGAGAGGGAGAGGGTAAATACACCCTTGTTCCTGTACAGAACAGCGGCCCTTCCAGTGGAATAGCTTGTGAAAATGGTGGTTTCTAGCAAAGCAATGCTTCCATTGTCCTGTTGTATTCCTATTTACGCTGAAATGATGATATTAAAAGTGGTCATACAGAGCCCTGAAGCTGTGTGTGCTTTGGGAGCATCTTTCAAGAAAGGTGCTCACCTCAGGAATTCAATCTCAGTCGTGCTGTCTGCTGAGGGAAAAAAAAAATCATCTATGCTTAATCTAATGATACAGGATAATGCTAAAGGCTTTTAATTGGACCAAAAGTGCCCTAGGAAAGAGGAGTCTTTAGGTCAAAAATTTCCCTTCCCGAGTGTTTAAGGGAGGTGAGTGGAATTATGTACATATTTGCCTTTTGCAAAGCAGGGAGCGTTCTGCCTGCTTTTCTTGGAGGATTTTCATCTGAACACACAGGATAGTAACCACCATAGTGTGCCCAAGAGAAGAGTAGAATCAGAAGCTCAACTGTTCAAAACATTGTGTCATCTGAATCAGCCAAGTACATAGAGTACAGGAAAGACCTGATTTGTCACATATTTAATTATTATAACATAAGACATAAGATGAATACTGGAAAGCCATACATCTAGTGTATGTCGCATAGAAGCAGGGGGAAGCTTAGTGACCAAGAGTGAGAAAAAGGCTGAGTTACTTAATGCCTTCTTTACCTTAGTCTTCAGTTCTTTGTCCACCTGAGCTGGAAGACAGAGGCAGGGGCCAGAGTGAAATCCCTTAGTCCAAGGGGAAATGGTGTGTGACTTGCTGCTCCATCTTGACTCACAAAAGTCCATGGAACCGAATGGAATCCACACAAAGGTGCTGACCGAGCTGGTGGAAATGCTCACTGAGCCAATCTCCTTCATCTACCAGCATGCCTGGCTAACCAGGGAGGTCCCAGTGGACTGGAGGATGGCAAATGGAACACCCATCTACAAGAAGGGTCGGAAGGACGATCCTGGGAATTACAGGGCTATCAGCTTGACCTTGGTGCTGAGGAAGATTTTAGAGCAGATCATCCTGAGTGCCATCATGAGGCACATACAGGACAACCAAGAATTCAGGGCCAACAAGCATGTCTTTATTAATGGCAGATCCTGTTTGACCAAGCTGATCTTCTATAACAAGGTGACCAGCTTAGTGGATGAAGAAAAGGCTGTTAATGTGGTCTTCCTGGACTTTCGTAACGCCTTCAACACAATCTCCCACAGCATCCTCCTGGAGCAACTGGCTGACCATGGCTTGGATGGATCTACTCTGAGATGGGTGGAAAACTGGCTGGATGGCCAGGCCCAGAGAGTGATGGGCAATGGAGTTAAATCCAGTTGGTAGCTGGTCAGCAGTAGTGTTCCCCAGGGTTCAGTCCAGGAACCTGTTCAGTTTAACATCTTTATTAATGATCTGCATAGATGAAGTGCTGAGGGATGTGGTTTAGTGGTAGGCTTGGCAATGTGAGATTAGTGATTGGACTCGAGGATCTTAAAGGTCTTTTCCAACCAAAGTGATTCGGTGATTCTGTGACTCTGTGATTCTATGTCATGTGAGTTTATCAGTGCACTTCCAGTGGAAAAGTATTATTTGCTGCTGAGTCAATACTAATTTCCTAAGAAAGCAGTCTGAAAAAGGTGGGTTTGTAACTAAGGGAAGATGGGTCTTGTATCAGACGAAGGATTGCTGAGACCTAGGAATGTTCCTTGCCTCTGACCCAACTCCAATAATCTTGGGCAAGTCATTTAATCTTTCTTCATTGTTTTTTAAATGTTTGGGTTTGCTTATTGTATTACAATGTTTACTATCAGAGTGTGTTTTTTTAAGTTAGAATCTTGTTTCCTGAAAGAAGGGAAAGTTCGTGATATGTGTATGTGCTGTTCTTTGCTCAACAGGGCCCCTTACCTGGGCTGGCAGCTCTAGGTGTGTTGTAAGCTGCTCTATATTTTGTGCATTTCATGGTAACACTACTGCACTGTGAAGGGATAGCAGGGATGGTGGTCCTGACTGACAGAAACCAGCAACAAAAAGACCTTTCTCCAGCCCTTGCCCAGCTGCTTCTAAACATAGGCAAATTCAAACTTTCACAATAATTAAGCATTCCTCAGGTTGCAAGATATAGTCTTCAGGTTGTTGGATGTCAACTGAATTTCTCAGTTATTGCTGAATCCTGAGAGTGACCTCCAGGAGTTATAAAGTGTGCTTATCCTTCTGTAGACATTTACTGGATCTAATCTTCACGCTGATGATTTTGCTTTGTCATAAGACCATCTTCTAGAAAGCTAGCACAGGAACTCAGAAGCCTCTTAATGCTTACCCTAGGTCCCACTGTTCAACCAACTTGAAATAAACAACATAATTTATTAAAGGTGCATGCAGTTGAGAATATCACAGTTCAGTCAGATGCAGGGCAAAGCCATGAGAGGTTACAGTTCTTATGGTATGGTCTGAAGTGCCGAAGAATTTCTAATGTGTTTGCACTGTGGCTGCCTTTGTTCTGAACCTGAGGGAAAGCTGCACTTGTATCTGTTAATCTGGAGCTTCCTTATTAATACGCTGCACACTTCATTGATTTTTAATTAATTTCTGAAGAGACACAGAGGATAAATGTTGCAGCCCACAGACATCTCTGTACTTATTGCAGTCCACATCTCTATTGATTGCCTGACTAAGGAGCAGAAGTAATCCATTTTAAGTACACTTTCTTGGAGAGAGTGAATGCACTACACAATATACTCTCCCAATTGTAATTGTATTTGCAAGAGGTCAGTGGCTGAGTTGGGGGAAAGCTAGCCCATTGTTTAGTATACTGCTGGTCCTCTCAGCACAGGCTTCTCTGCAGGCTCATTTCAAGAGACACAAGTTACCTCCCTCACAAGCAGTGAGTTTATAGCTACAGAGTATTAAAAAAGTACTGGTCACAGCTCCACTATTAAAGTTATGCTGAGAGCTCCTTTATAGGACACGTTTAGCCTGCCTGCCTCTTCAGAGAAAGGAGCTAGAGCTAGTCTAACTGTAGCAATTAATCTTAAGAGAGAAGAATAGCATTCAAAAAGCCCTTTCAAATCGTTAATGTACTGATACCTCTCTGGTTGCCACTTTGCAAAGCATCAAACACTTTCCAGGAGTATGTGATCCACTGGGAGCTGAAACCTGAAGTGTATGAGCCCTCCCTGAACCAGAGGATAGGTAGATCTTCATACTGGCATGCGTAGCACACATTATAGGATCTGCTTTTGAAACAGCAATTCACAGTCTTTGTTGTAAGGATTGTGTTCCTGCCAGCCTCTTAACTGTAGTTACTTTGCAGTGAGTGTTTATTGCCCAGCAAGGAAGGTTTTGCACTAATACATTTGCTATTGAGGCAATTAGTTCTTATTTAAAGGTTTCCTTTACAGAAAAAGGTGTTGACAACACATAGCAGCAGTTGCAGCCAAACCAGTGCTGAATCCTCTTGTGCCTCCTGAAGAAATGAAAGCTTTGTCACTGTTAGCGGGCACAGCAAACGTTAAACTCTGACTATCAGAGCCCAGACCCTGTGCTACATCTGGGAGAGGGTGGCCCTACAGTGGAACAGAAAGCTGTGTCTGAGCAGTCAGTCTTTTTCTTACACAGTGGCCATCACTAGATATCTGCCTTGGTTTTTTTATCTTCCTATGTGGAGCAATGCACCCAAAGGACAGTCTCTTGAAAACACCTGCTTGGTTTGTGTGCTTACCTTCAGAAGCCTGTGTAAGAAGCAGATGCTGCAGAGCTAGCAGGAAGGCATCAGGTGCTAAGGACTTTATCAAAAGTGTTGAGGATGACACTTTGCCTATGAGTTCTTGACTTTATTAAGTTTTTCCAGTTACAGCTCTTGGTCCTATTCAGTAATTGGAGGGTTAGAAACTCTCTTGATGTTCTCTCTGCTGCAATGTGTATTTGTGCATCACAATTGTGTTGGGCTCGTGAGCGTAGGAGAGTAGCTGCAAAGCTGGATCCAGGTTACTGTGTGCTTACTGTTGATATGCTTATTGTAAGCACAGCTACAAGCTACAATTTCTCTCACCTCTTTGGGCTACAGTACCGAAAGCTGAGTTATGATTTGCTTCAGAGATTATGGGAGAACATGCCATCCTTTTAAGCACTTTGGGAACACGGAGAAGATAGTGCAGGAGACTGATGTAGCATGTCATGGAGCCCAGGAGGCTGTAGCACCTGGCCCAGGTGAAGTGGTAATACAGCCAATATGAGCCCGTTTGCACACTGAAGGCACTCAAGCTGGCATGTGAGAGCACCTTGCACCCTGCTGTCTTAAGGAAGCACTGTGGCAATAAGTCTTGAGTTAATTGCAAAGTGGAGGAGAGGTACAACTCCATGGTCTTCTTCCCTCAGGAATGCCATGCATAGGAATAAACTTTCTTTTTTTCCTCCTCTCCTAAACAGCCCATATTACAGCTGCACATATGTGACTGTAGGTGCAACTAGAGCTTGGAGGCATATGCTGTATGGACAGTATCGAACTATCTGTTTTGCATCTCATTGCTGATGCTAGTTAATACATTATGTAACATCTTTCATCAGAAGAATATAAAGTGCTCCACAGACTCTTTATGTTCAGCAACACCTAATCTAGATATCTGCTTAATTTGAGTGAGCCAGAGAGACAACTCATACTTTTTGCAGGAGTTCAGACAAAGGACATGTTTGATGATGGCAGTGGAACAAACTCCATTTCTGGCAATGCCTGAGGAACTTCCATGCCCACCCAGGACAGATAGCTTTATTTTAAAGACCCCTCAGCCTCAGAATCATGAACCAGTCTGTTCAGCGGTGACCGATTTCTCTGTTCTTTGAAGGAATGAGAAGACACTCCTGGGATTTTAATTTAGGATTGCAGTGGGTGTGCACCTATCAGAATGTCTGCTCAGTCCAGTCAATTAATTCTTGAAGTGTCATAAATTGCTTCTCCTCTCATTTCGTTGTGCTCTTTCTCCCTGTATGATTCACCCATCATTTTGGACTAGTCTGCATTTTTCCTGTAATTCTCTTTCTAAACTTTAACCTCGTAGCCTCTTCTGCTTCCTGGTTTTGTTTCACCTGTTATGCTTTAGGATCTTTCATATTTTGTGTCTTGAGACACAAGGATCTTGCCTCTTAAGTGAAGTACAGATAGTCTCAGACTTCCTTTTGTGTATTCTGAACTGTTTAGTCCGAGACCATTTAGCAATGTCACAGCAGGACTGTGAGAAAAGGGAGGTATTAGTTGGCATGAATACACAGCACCCACACTGCTCATTTCACACCAGCTTGGAGTGCAGGTCTAGCAGTTTCAGTTGTCTTGTCCAGGTCAGCTGGAGGGATCTAAATTGACATGAAAAATCCGGCTAGCTGTAACAGCTTTGTATCCTAAGCCTGCATCTAAAGACAGACAGACAGCTTGAGATAAAAAGCACTTTTACCCCAAGATACAGCTTGTTACACGAGTCGCACATTGCTTCAAACTTGAGTAAACTGTAGAGAAGATAAACCTTGAGAGAGAGACCCTAGTCAAAGGAACAAGAAGTGAGAAGAAATATATTATCACATATGCTTTCTTTTTCTACTCTTTACCAAAGAAAGAGGTATTAACTTGCCTCATATAAATGGGAAGTAATTGAAGTCCTAAATATTGGGTGTATAACACAGCCCAGAATGCAGGATACGGGCCTCCGTTGCCAACTTCACCAGAGCTGGCAGAGCTCTGTACATTTTCAGAAATCCCTGGCAGCTAACCCTGTGAAGGTGTGCCTAGAATACACAGGGTGCAAATTCCAGCTCAGCCTGGCAGCTTTGGACTGAAATACTTAGCATCTTATGCTTTCCCTTAGCTGTGAGGATGACCTCTGCTCCCAGCTATCAAGCAGATCTACATAAGGTATCACACCTCTGCAGCTGAGTCAGTGTATTTCAGAGCAGTGGCATATTTCTCTCCCACAGCTATCTCTGGAGTAACAGCTACTTAGATGATTTTGGTTGCTCCTGACAACAAAGGGCATCATGTTTTCCTTGAAAGCATATTTAGCCCCAGGTAAAATTACACTTTTTCCATGGAGTAGGCAAGGAAAAAGATAATAATTTCAAGCTTTCTGTAGTGATTCCTGTTATTAAGCTAGCCTCAAGTGATTAGGATGAAAAGAGGGCAGTCGCTAAGGCTGGAGATTAATGTCCCTAAGATTTGAGTTAGACTTGAAATTTTCTTCCTTCATGTACCTATTGGATAAATCTTCCATGCGTGCTAGCTTTGGTGGATGGAAGTTATTACTGAAGAAAGGCAGGCTGCTCTTAAGTTTTGGATGGAATAAGATCAACATTCCCATGTTTAGGGAGATGGTAATATTTATTAAAGAAAACAGCAAAAAGTCACACTGGAAAAAAAAAAAAGCATTTATATACATCTGCTGTCAGCTATTATTGCTGAAGTTCTTGTGGCAGGTGAAGATCTTTATACTTATCTTTTTTTAATTTTAATTATCTTGCCTAATGATGTCTTGCATCGTGTAAAGACATACATGTATGCTTAAACTTTAGTTAGTGATTCAACATGCTTCAGTTCATCACTGGCAATTATCCCAAAGGGACTTTGCATTTAGCAATTTACCTGCTTAAATTCTGTCTTGAGTAATGAATACCTTTTTTCTGGAAATGAGGTACAGGCATCTAATGGAAAGAGCTTTCAGACAAGGCTCATGCAATTCAAAGGATTGGACTTTCCCTGAAAGGCAACTGCTACCTTTGAAATAAATCCAGAAGCATCCTCAGTGGGAAGTCCAGAAAAGTGAAGGAAATCAGGTAACAGCATCTGAAACAGTCTGTGCTTACAACTGACATGCTCTGAGCTGTGAAAATGGAGGCCGTGCTCAAAGACTGCACTCAGGAACTGGGAGACAAATGATAGCAGCAGAAAGTAACACTGGTAGTAAAGTAAGAAAAAAGCAAACTATGACCATATCTTAAAGGCAGAGGCTCTCAGGGGACAAACCCATCACTTTCCAGAAAAGCTTCATTTTTCTTTTTTAAAAAAACCTTTATTTTTTATTTCCACCACCAGTCCACCTTTGATGATACACCTCTGAAGGTGTCTGCAGCACCGCAAGTCTTTATTAACTTTATGAACTTAATGCTTTCTGCTGCAGTTCACTACATGGAAGGATCAGAAAGCTGTCCTGTCTTGTCTTCTTTCCTCTCATGGATATTTTGGCACAAAGTCTCCTTTCCACCATCTCACTTCAGTCTGTTGCCAGTACATGTTATCTCATTTGCAGGTCTGTCATATTTTTTTGTGAAAAAAAGAGTAAGCATACCTGACTGTACTTGAAATGCCCATGTCAATCTGTCTGTTCACAGTCCCAGAGACCTCACAAACACTCCGTAGTAAAATTGGGAAAGACTTTCTTCTTTTATAGCTCTTAAAGGCTAACTCTTAATCTATTCAACAAGGTATTTTTTATTCTCTGTTATTTCTAGTCAGCTACAAGAGTGAACTGATGGGTAGAAAGCAGGATTCACCTCAACTAGTAAAATTGCTGAGTTTTTTTCCCCCTAATTATTACATCGAAAACTACCAAGGCTGAAAAGTGGCAAGCAGGAAATTCTTCTGCTGTTAAGCTCCTAGTAGCCATTTGTATCTTTCCTGTTCACTTTTGTTCTTTGAAAAAAGCTATCTTGGCTTATTACAAGCCTTTCCCCTCCCACCTAAGCACCTAAGTTTCCATGACACTCTAGCAAGCCTTGTGTGAAATGTATAAACACAGGTTGGTAATTGCATAGGCAAGAATAAAAGATCTTTACACTAACCCAAGACCTGGCAAGGACATCTAGGTCTGCTTCAGAAAGGAGAACTGACATTTTCACAGTCACATAGTCACAGAGGTAGGGGGGATCTAAACTACAGGTGGTTTTACTGCTGTGTTCATCTAGGAACCATATAGTACAGTTTTGGCTTTGTAGCTGACTCCCGTATTGGCTGAGGATAAGGGGTGCATTTGTGAAAGATAAAAGGCTATTCCTTACTCATCCTGAAGTTCCAAAGGGACTTCTTTGACTTGGCTGTATTACAGCTGTTTGCAATGGCTGTTTGACTTCTTAATAGCATTAGGTGCTGATTCAAAAAGTGATTTTATGCTGAGGGATCCTAGTAGTAATTGCATTTTTAATGACATTCACTGTGAGAAAGCCTCTGTCATGACTGTGATGAGGAGCTATCAGTGATGGGCAGGTCACAGCTGATTCTGTGTTCCTGTGAGATGAATCTGGGCTCAGATGAGACAACTGATCCTTAATGGCTTAATTTTGAACTTTTTCCTCTCAGTGGTTTCAGCATAGAAGTCCCACCCTTTTGTGGCTGTTTGTCCTGGTTTAGGCCCATTCAGGGACAAAAGACCATGATTAAATTCAAGTGCCACAGACCCTGGAACTCCCAAAGGACAAGGAGGGCTTAATTGCCACTTACGGTCCTGGACAAATCAGACAAGACTACTCAGCTTGGGGACTCATAGGCACAGAGTCTCTGCTTCTCATCACAGGCTGCAAGGATGTCTCTGGTCCAGCACCATTCCTTCTGTCTTTTCCTGGCTGCAGAGTCCCTGTGATCACCTCCACCTTGCCCTTCCCTTCCATCTGCCTCCATACACTTAAAATTCCTGTCCTTAAATAGTGATAGCAGAGGCGCCAGACTCAAGATCTGGGGGAAAGTCCAAGAACTCTTTACCGGGTCTGCACTGCAGCCCGCTCCCCCTGTTACTAAGCAAAACAGTCTCCTCGCAAAACCATGACACTGTTCTAATATGCATACTAAAGTATGGGGTTTCTTATTACCTGGACATTTTATACTTTGATAATTATATGGGATTTGCATAGCCCTCATTTGGAGAAGTCCTGAATGGTGCTTCATTTCCTCAGTCTCACAGATTCCACTGCAAATGGCACAGTGGTGTCTTTTGGATCAGACTTTCAAGTGCCATTTTTACAAGCAGATCCCTTTCCACTGGCAGGGTCTAGGGTCCCTTATAATTTTGTCTGGTAACTGTCATAAAATGTCCTCTTGATATTTGATTGTGGGTTTGTTGGATGGTATTGGCACCAGTTGTGTAATGCAGAGAGTACTTTTTTTTGTCATTATACTTCTGTTTCATTTGAAAAGATTAGAGATGCATGTGGAGTACTTTTCCTGACAGGTTCAGAAACTCCTTCAAATGATGATTCTTGGCATACTATATGTTTATACAGTATTACTGCAGTGAACACTGTAGATTTCCCATTTTTAGACTGTTTTCATTTTGCTTATATAATCTCATTTGTTGAAAATATATACAGATATACCTTTTTTTCTTATACTTCCACCATCCACCTTAAAAAATGTGTTGATAGGGTATCAGGTAAATCAAATATGTTTAATGCAGGATATTCCTAAGGGGTTTTACATTTCTGCAGGTCTCTGACCTGCAGAGGATTTTGTAGCTGACAACTCTACGTGGGGTTTTTTTAGCTTTGCAGATAACACAGGTGGGAAATAGCCTTGAGAAGTTTGTTTGGCAGTTGAGAAGTAAACTGTGAGTACAATTATACACAGACGGCTATTTCTACCCTCTTTCTGGATAGAAAAGAAAACCAGGTATGGTATTGGTTAGGAGAAGTAGTCGCATTGGTGATTACACTTTTTTCTAGTTCATTAGAGAATATGAGGCTAGGCTGAATAAAATACCTTAGTAAGATGATATTAAATGATAGCGCAAGATTGATATTAATGGATATGAGTAGAATGATCAGTGAAACACCACAGTGTTAGGCTACATGTTTAAAAATGCTTGGAAATATGTAGAGAAAGTAAAAATAAGACCAAGAACACATGGTAAAGGGTTTGATTGTTTAACTCTTTCAGTGAAAGATGTTTCTGGACACCTTACCATCCATTCCTGCCATCATTAGCTGAAGACATGAAGCTGGGGGATTGGACTAGATGATCTCTAAATGTCTCTTCCAACCTCTACCATTCTATGATTCTGAAGCCTTGCTACAGATCACCTGTTTTGATTTTAGCAAGATAGAAATTCTATTTCTTCCTTTTTGCCAAAAGAACTCTGCATTATATTCATATATTTTAGTACTGATATATGCAAATTAATCTGCTAAAAATCATAATTTTATTTGGCCCTAATGTATTCTGATACAAACAGAATTCTTTAATCAAATTCTCTGAGTTCTTGTGTCCTCATCAGATTCTGCTCATAAAGATCTCTTTTCAGGTTTGTACCTTTCTTTTCTCTCCTCCCTTATTCTGAAGTATTGTGAATTTTGACCAAATAGGGATATTGGAAGTTATCTGAAACCTATAATGTTTAGAAGTATTTCTGTTAATTCTAAAAAATGAGATATTTCCTAAACTAAGCAAAAAGGGAGTGTAGGCAGCAGGTTTTTTGGGGGAACCCAATGGAAGGTAGAGGAAGAAACTGTGAGAGAAGTGTAGGTGAGTAGTCTTTTGGGGGAGACACAAGGGCATCTGTCTGTCTGCACATGACTGCAATCCTGACAAGAACCAGTATAATTATAGGTGTGTGAGGAGTGTCTGTGTGGTAGTTTTAAGGGCATCTTGAAGCCACCTAGGCTGCTCCACAGGCTGGTCAATAGCTACCTGCAGACATCTCAGCTGACTGATTAGTTTTCCTCTGTCACACAGTGTCATTGCTGTTGACTGTTCTTTTCCTGGTTGGATGTATTTAGATGGTGATTCTTGTGCTAAGTCATGGTGCCTCTGTTTTCACAGTGTGTTTGTTGTGTGACTCAACGATTGACTTGTGAGATTTATTTTTCCTTTTCTACAGGTTTTAATTTGATGTCAAAAAACATCATGTTTTCAAAGGCTTACAGTTCTGGTGTTCAGCAGCCAAAAATATTGATTTGCAATTGGCAGGAATGTGTGTTTTCTTCAACTAGTAGTGTTTTTTTAAAAAAAAAAAAATCCATTTGCTTTATGCCAAAGAGTCCCTGTGTCCCCTTTCAAATGACCTTCTTGTTGACTGCAGCAAAACCTACCACATTAAAAATGAAACAGTGTTTATGCCAAATGTTCTCCCGCATATTTTCAATCCTTTCGGTGGTGTTTGCACTGGATTTTTTTCACCTAAAAGCCACAGTGGTTTAGAGCTTCATTTAATACTTTCTGTAAAGAAATCCACAGGGCTACATTCTGGCCCAGTGACCATGCATAGTGGCTTACTCATCTGCATTGTCCTCCTGGTATGTGTGGTGATAGACACATGCGAGCTTCTTAGCCCGTGAAAGGGAATAAATTCTGGCCCATGCCATCAAGTAATCTGGTTATTTTAATGACTACTTGTGACTCTCTGAATTATCATCCGTATTATGGGATAAAATGATCTCTTTGGTATTCAGCGATGACTTTTAAAAAATTACCATATATATTACACAGGGCTAATATATTAAGAGATACCTTAAGGGTAATTATCAAGTGTGTAATTTCATCTGTAGGTTCTTATAATGATGGTTAATGTCATAAATGTCTTTTAATGAAATTATAGGCTTGTAACCCTGCCTTACTGTCCTTTGTGTGTCATATAATTAATAGGACCAGGCTTTAGTGTTCATCTCAGTGTCACAAAGCATCATGTAAACTTCCATACTGATGGTAGATGGTTACTTTCTCATTGGAGTAAGAATAAGGTTAAGGCCAGGCAGCCTGAGTATATGTTACCTTATCTTTAAAGGCAGCTGGATGGGCTTGTTAACCAAAGTACATCTAACAGAATATATATGCTCATAAAAAAAAAAAAGGCCATTGATCTAGTGTCTCATTATAATGTTACATATAAAATTTTAAGGGATTGAAAAGGCGAGTGGGTGGCAGCACTTGGAATAAAGAATTGTTTTCCTTCTACTCCTCTAAGAGTAGTGAAAATTTGTGTCCAACTTGACAGCATTTGGAGATTGATAAGAAGCTTCATCTTAAAGTGAACGTAATTGCCTTGCATGTACAAGAGCTGGGATTATTTCCCAGTCCGGCCTAATTTCTTTAGGCCTCTCTCTGACTTGATAATTTTTATGGTCTTCATGTGTGAAAAATAGAGGCCATAAAATTTCTTTTCTTTGTCTCACATTTCCAGATTTTATACGTACTGGAGCAGAGATCTATGTGTTGTTTTGTTGTTTTTTTTTTTTTCCTTTGGCTTTTACCATAGAATCATTCAGATTGGGAGGAAATTGAGGTCACTTAATCCCATCTCCTGCTCAGAGCAAGGACAGGATTGAACTTCTGTCCTCTAGGCCATTTTCTTATTGTGAATACTAACAAGGGAAATTGAAATTTTACATGTCTCCTGTGAAAAGTAGTTCTAAAAAGTCATGTAAGACTCATTAAGATTATTTTACTGTTCTTTGTCCTTCAGGGAATGATGTACCTGGAAGAGAGGAGACTTGTCCACCGGGACTTGGCAGCCCGTAATGTCTTGGTGAAATCACCAAACCATGTGAAGATCACCGACTTTGGCTTGGCCAGGCTTTTGGAAGGCGATGAAAAGGAGTATAATGCTGATGGAGGGAAGGTGAGTACTGAACGTATCTGGAAGTAAATAGATCACACTGTGACAACCTCCCAAATTCCTCTTTGGGGCAGTGGATTCCTACAAATGGTTATCTATGTAAGAAAGTCTGTCAGTGACTTAGCAAAGTTCTGCCTTCTAGAAGAACTGTGTTGTGACAACATTCATGAAAGCTGTTCATTTTTTGCTCGGTGAACTTCTTTGGGTGATGAAATATATTTGCCTGAACAGTTTTCATGCTTTGAATCAGGTTTTGTTCATATGTTACATTCTGTGTCTTGTTTTGAAGACTTCTGAAGTCAGTTTAGTGAGTGTGCTTTAGGGCATTCCTGCCAAACCCCTTTTTCCCAGCCAATATGGGCCTTAAGAACTTTCAGTCTCATTTTCCCAGACAAGTAGTTTTCCAGAAAAGAAAAAGGAAGGCCACAGAATGTGTTTGTATTCATAGCATATGAGAGTTTACATAGGCTCAGAAAAGAGCCACCTCTTTGATCACATTGGAAGAGCCTACATTTGCTTTTTCTTGCATCGAAGTCTCCCATACCATAAGGAATGCCAGGCCACTAAAATCCTATCTTGAGGATAATTTTGAAACCAGATATTTTTCCCATATTACTTTTCAGCATGCTACACAGCATCCATATAGTGCCTCACTTCATTTCTAATGCCTTCAGATTAAAGCATTATAAAATTCAGAAGGCTGTAAATAAGGACTCTAAATACATACTGCTGCCAGCTGCTCCCTAAACATTTTGAAGTTCCACATTTCAACCTGTCACAAAATCCCAAGGGATTCTGTCTCTCCTGTCATTCCTTTTCCTGAATGTTCAGTTTGCTTTCTGTCTACATGCTATCTGTGTTTTTCTGCACTCACTATTACCCTTGTGTGGGACAAACAGCTGTTGCCAGCGTGTGCTTTTCAGCAGGATGGGTCACTGCCCTATGTGTGTGGCTGCTGTCCTTGACAGCTGCTGCGTGCGTTACATCAGCATTTCAGTCACTAAGGTAGCGAAAGGAGTCCACTGCTTCTTTCTCATTTTCCCAGTAGAGAGACCTGGCAGGGAAGGTGGAGTTTGGCAGTTTTCCCTATTTTCTTCAGTTCTCTAATTCCCTCTTCAGTAACCCCTCTGCTTCTTCCTTCCATCAGCCAGTGAATGATAGAAAATGAGCTGGTCCTTGCAAGCCAGATGTTCCCTGGCAGCTGCTAGATGGGGTCTTGGACTTGTAAGACCAGTCACACTCCTGGGGGCTCTGGTGCAGGATTTACACGTCAGATGTGGCACTTGCCAGTTCTAGAGAAGCATCCTGTGAAATCCAGAAGATATTTGCTGCTTGAAATTGTATATAGAGCATGCTAAGACAGATTGCTACTACATAAAAGCAAAAACTTTTTCACCATGGAGACAAGGTTGATTAGGTTGCACAGGGAGCAGTTTCTGTCCTTGGAGATCTTCAAGTCCAAACTGGATAAAACCCTGAGTAGCTTTGGACTAGAGACCTCCTGAGGTCCATTTCAACCTGAGTTATCCCATGATGAGCATTGCAGCTTTGATACTTGAACAATTGTTCAAGTTAGGAGTGACCCAAGTATTTAATGGAAATAAAAGCCATATATTTCTGCAGAGTTTAGCAGAGGAGGATGAACTGTCTTTGTAAGTGCTAAGCCAACCTTTATTAAAGGGTGCTATTTTTGCTGTAACTGTTAGGTGATGTTCGTTAGTCAACTTCTCGGAAGGTATTTTCATTAGAGTTTGAATGAAGACACATCCTCTGCTTTTACACCCACCATCTGTTCAGATTTTGCATGCAGTTATGTATATCTCTGTTTTTTCCAGTACATCTGCCATAGTTCCAAATTAAAGGCAACTCATACATTCCATGCCAGGTAAAAAATGTGGGGTTTGTGTCTGTCAATTGGAAATTAATGGTCTGCAAGACTGTATCTCACAGGCTCAGCTCAGGAATAGGAAACACTATGAATCTTATAATTCAAGACTGTGGACCCTTATGCCAAACCTAGGTTTGTGTTTGCCTACACAGCCTTCTCTGTGAGAAGAGATGAACTCTCCCTCAGGGCGATTCAGAACAAAAGGATAACTTGGGAGTTTTTGCTTGCTTTCAGAAGCAACTTTTCTCTTTGCCATAATGATATAGAGAACTGAGAAGGTAAAGTTCCTAATGAATGCTAGGAGTTCAAAATTAAACACTCTAAATTCTCCCCATTGCCTCTTTACTCTGATAATGTTTATGTGGACTGTAAAGTATTCTGGACACTGCGTTATTAAGTAGCCTTATTAGAGAGCTTTGAGATAGCAGTGTCTGGGTTTGCAAACTGTTGTAGCAAAAGAGCTTCTGTATTCCACCTTCTCTGCTGCACTTCAGATTTAGGGGGATTGGATATAATTTCAGGGTTGGTCCCATCTTTAAATGGGTACAATGAAAAAGTGTGTTGTTCCACTGCATCTGAATCACTAAAATTTGGGTGGTATGAGAAGTTCTTAGACAATCTCCATGTGTTTTATGAGGCAAAGCCGCATTCTAGAGGGCAGGAACAGCTTTTTCCTCTACTGGATAGTGCTACTCTTTTTTCAGCTTTATTTAAGCTTGCAGTGGAAAAAGGGAACAGGAGGAAGCTGAAGTCTATGTACAAGATCTGTCTGCGTTGGTCTAATATTTCTAAAGTTATATTTCTCTTCTCTTTCTATAGATGCCAATTAAGTGGATGGCTCTGGAGTGTATACACTACAGGAAATTTACTCATCAGAGTGATGTTTGGAGCTATGGTAAATCTTGATAATCTCTAAAAGTCCCTTACAACCCTACCATTCTATGATTCTATGATTCATGCAATTAGTTTAAAACTTTGGCTCTTGTAAAGCATTAAACCAATTTGTGGTACTATGTTAAACATATCCTCTCTTCCTAGAGGAGTTAATTCCAGTGGGATTTTTTTCTTCATCTTTTTTTGTGTCTTTATGTTTTTTTAAAATGTGTAACTCTAAATAGCAAATGTTACTTGTTTCCTGTGTTACTTCCCTGCTCACTAAAATACATTATCATGGTGTCCCTGCTGGGATGACTGCTGCAACGTCTGGGCTGGTAGCAGTTTGGCTGATTATTATGACAGAAGAAGGCCTCTTTCTGCTCAGCTATAGATTCATAAAAACACAACTGCAGGTCATAATTTTCAGCTGTTATTTGAAAATCTTAACTCTAAAAGCCGTGAATGTCAAAAAACGTTTTCAGGCTTGTGGGACTTTCTGTACCTACACTCAGATAAAAGAGAATTTGTCATAATACAGACCAAATACAGCAGCAGAAAGAAGAGAAAGAGACAAAAGAAGCTCTCCAAGCTAAGACAAGCATCCATTTAATTTCACAGATAACTCGAAAACTGATTGGGCAGGTCAGCTTATGTGGACTCCACATACACCAAAGAAAAGTTGCATTAAATGAGCAAGTCATTTCTCAATTGTTGTTAATTCGATTATCCAGGCAAGCTATCATGCCACATCTGTTGAGCTGTATGCCTGTTTTTCTCGTATAGCTATTGCTAATAAAACCATATCTACCTTTGTAAGTGGACTTTTTCAGCAGTATCTAGGGCTATGGACTGTTTGCATTTCCTGCTGCTATATCACTTTGAAACAAAAAGATGTACAATTCTATTCATTACTCGCTTTTACCTGTGGGTAGCAGCAAAAGACACTGTTTGCTTTGACTCTTTAGCTACCCTCTTCTATTCGGCTGAGAAAAACATGTGAAAGTTAAATCGGTCACGTAAAGCTGCTCTTTCTCCTCAAATTTTGTATCCCCCATATCACTTAAGGAAAAATCTCCTTTTGTGAAATTTATTTTACATGGAGGAAGTCCAGAATATGTATAATCATAAAGGACAAGATCAGAAACAACTAGCAAGTTATAGTTATTGAACATCAACAAAGAGGTAAATGAGGGTGAAATAAATATGTGTTTTATACATCTAGTGATTTTGCCCATCACCTTTCACATTAGTGTGACAACTGGCAAAATATGGTTAGTGATGTGGAGGAATGTTTAAAATGACCTTTGCAATAAAAATAAAAGTTAAACTGGCATGAAAGCAGCATTTTCAATATGTGAGATTTTGTTGGGAAATGAATTATTTTACTTATGATATATGATCTCTATTTCCAGCTTTGATGGCCAAAACAAATCCTATGGCTATTCAGAAAGAGAATCTTGCTTTTGAAACATAGCACTGCTGTAACTCAAATCCATAGGTGATTTAAGATAAAAAATAGTACAGATGTCTGTGAATGACTTAAAAGGACACAACAATGACATAATGTTGCTCAGTGCTGTACCATTGTGGGAAACTGATGCTCTAAATTAAGAAACATCTGCATTTTCCCGCTTAAAATAATAGAGTACATCAGCCATCCATCTTCCCTTTTGATACGATGAAAGAGAGTGATGCATTCTTTTTGTTATTGCGTCCATTCACTTTACCACCATTTATTTTTCTTAGACCTTTATCTTGTGCCTCAGAACTGTCGTGTGGCATCTTACCCCAGTTAAAATTGGGGAGGTTGCCTTTGAACATCACCATAAAGTCCTGTTTCACCATTTTTCTGGAGCTTTTTAGATGGCAAACCCAAATCAGTGTTTTTACAAGCACTGTTAATGAAGAAGAGTTTGCATTCCAGGACTAGAGCAGAATACTGTGCTGCAAGGGGTTGTGAAGGAATCTGTGTAGTAAGACCTCAAATATTCGATCTTTTTTTCTGCCTAGGAGTCACTATCTGGGAGCTTATGACCTTTGGTGGGAAGCCATACGATGGAATCCCAACTCGAGAGATCCCCGACCTCTTGGAGAAGGGAGAGCGACTACCCCAACCTCCCATCTGCACTATTGATGTTTATATGGTGATGGTGAAGTGTAAGTCATTGTCACTTTTAATATCCCTATGCTCAGTGCAAGAGGGATACTGTTTTACAGCATTTGCGTATATAGTCTCTGACAGGGCTGGGTAATAGGGCAGACTGCTTCAAAACAAAAGCTTCCCAAGATATTGTATATTCCATTTAAATACAGTATGCACATTTTCTGTAGTTGTGAAAGATACAAATTTAGCTGTGAAGGGGCTGAGTTAGCTCAGCTTTTTATTACTGTCAGATTGTATCACATATTCTTGCTATGAAGTCCAAATTGTATAATTGTTATTGTAAACCCTTGTCATTTCCATGAGAATTGGTTTTGATGTTAAAAAAGATAGTATTAAACATAATTATGGTACATAGATACCCAACCAGTGAAAGTTGTGAGGAGCAATACTAGTTCCAAATATTGGGGAAAGAAAGCATGAATGCTTTATTGTTAGTAACAAAAATGCTGATTGCAATAGTAGTAATAAAAAGTAAAGTTAAATTAATACAGGGAAGGCTACCAAATGGGTAATTTTTAATCATTCTTAGTGCAGTACAACAATTTATGAATATTTTCACTTTAGCAAAAAAACCAAATGTCTGCTCATGGTTTCTTCCTACCCTTTTATCTACAAGATAACCATACTAGAGACAGTATCCTCCAAGGCTAAGCTTCTAATTTAAAAAGAATTAGGAACATCTCTCTGGTGTTTCTGACTTAATTTAAGTGAGATTAACATACAGACGTCTCATTCATCTTATATAGTCCATTCCCTTTTGCTTTGTACACAAAAACACAGAAAGAAAGAAAATAAAACTGGAAGAGGTAAATAACATATCTTCTGGAAACAGTTGAATTGTGCATGCAGGTATGGAGATTTTCTCAATAGCTCATGTTGGTTGAGTGCAAAAGTGATCCATCTGATAGGATTTCTAATAAGGCAGAGGCAAATCTCAGTGGACAAAAAGAAATCCTAGTGGATGGGATATTCAAGAAGATAGAAGGTTACAGCTAGATGTATAGGCTTAGTGCTGTAGTGTTTGTGTGAAATTCTCTATAATAGCCTTGTTTTCCTGGTGTTGGTCACTTATGCAGTTAAACAGCACAAAGGAGATAAGGCCTGCTTCATTTAGTCTCCCCGGTAAATGAGAACATGTTTTTGGGAAGCTGCTGATAGGATCTTCCATTAGAAAAAGCTGATACTGAGATAAACTGGTTGCTGGTAGTGACTGCCTTATACTGCTTGCTTGTTCTGCAGAAAGCATTAGCAGGGATTGAGAATTGTTGTTGCTGATAAATGGATTTTGGAGAGCAAAGGAAAAGAATCAGCCTTACTCAATTAAAATAGCATCTAATGCCTTGTGTAAAGTCTCTGTTAATGATGCAGATACATGACTGCAGAATTACCTGAAAGGCAAATGCGAGATCAGTCATCCTGTAGATCTGTTGAGTAGCTGATTTTAATATAATGTCACCGTGGAACAGTAGATCAGTTAAAGTTAAATTGTATTTAGTAATACTGTTGTAATAAACCCACTAGACTCAGATGAGATCAGACATTAAAGGCTGGACACCTCCATAAAAAAAATACATTGAAAGCTGACACCTGATTGGGCAAGGCAGACACAGAAAATTGCAAGGTGTTGTTGCTGTCTCTGGTTTTGGGATGGGGAATAGGAGCTCAGAGCAAATTAAGAAAATATCCATGCAGCATGGAACAATCTAGTCTTCTGTAGCCAAGACATGATGATTTCCATTTTGGCTGCATCATAGAGTTCTTCTGGGCTCTTCATTGCAAGTTTTCTTTAGGCCAGAGTTATCAAGGAGTTTAAACTTATGCATTTTTAAAAATGGAATTATTTCTTTCCTTGACAAGTAACTATTTTACTTCGCATTTTGCATCTGTCCCTAGGCTGGATGATTGATGCTGACAGTCGGCCAAAATTCAAGGAACTGGCTGCTGAATTCTCTAGAATGGCTCGAGATCCTCAGAGATACCTGGTAATTCAGGTAAGCAACTCAGCAACATCAGGGGGAAAAAAAGTTTGCCAAACCTGTTAATGGGGTCACTTTTCAGTCTCTTAAAGGTGCTCTTGAACTGGAATCAAACAACCACAGTGCTGTACAAGAATGAAGTAAAATGGCCAATGTCAGTATCTCAGAAATAAAAATAATATAATCTGAAAGTCACTGCCTAAGCTGGTGTTTATGAACATATAGACAAGATCTGGCTTCGAAGACTGTTTGGTTGTTCACATTCTGTCATGAAACTTGGGACAAGATTTGCCCAACAGTAAACCTACTTTGGGCCAAGGACATTCTTGGTTCTGCAATTGCTTCAGCTGAATCTTGGTGAATTGTCCTGAAGAGACCCAAGGTTTCTCAGAAGAGAGGGAGCTGTGCCTCATTGCTACCTCTCATTCTGGAGAGCAGCTTCCCTCTGTGTCTCCTTAGGGTGTGTAGGCTCTGTAGTGTTTCACAGTCCTTGCAACAGGTCCACACCAGCATGATTCATCACATGAAACTACCCTGTGGCAGCAGGGCCATACTGATGTAGCCATACCTGTTGACTACATTTAGCTGGAGCTGTATATGCCCTGAGTTCCTTTCACTCCTACATCTCGCAGAAGCCTGGTGTTGCATATGTGTTCATTACAACCCACACTCAAGTCACAGAAAAAGAATCTATTTGGTAAGGTCCTTAGGTGGTCCCAGTGTGTGAGCAGTTCAAAGGAAAAAGAAAAATCAAAAGGAGTAAGGTTATCTGGGAACACCAGAGACCAAAGCATGGAATTAGTTTGATCTAGGTAATGATACTCTCATGCTGTATCTCATACTGTATCTGCTCCTCATTATGGACTACAGGGCAGAGCTACATCCAGCTGGTCCTTAGCTTCACAATGACATAAGAATTCCTCACTGAAGAGCCTCCAGAAGTACAGTCACTGCCACCCTCTGTCTCCTGATTGCTTCTGGGTCTGGCATTAGTCTCAGCGGATGGTGTTTGGTTTCGCTGTGTGAACAAGCTAGCCCGCTCATGGTGTACTATTGTACAGTGTGAATGTACAATACCTGCCTTCAGCTTGAGAAGTAAAATGTATTTGAAAAGTAAAATTCTAGTCAAGAGGATCTGTGGTGCTGAATGTGGAATTTTTCTGGCAGTATTCCTCAACATGTGAAATTGTTACTTTCTGCTGATACAAGTGACTGTGGAAAAGTCAGTCTGATTAAATTAGTTCATTAGACAGGACATATTTTCTTATCCCAAATACCCTTTCCCTTCTTTTCTCTCCCTTACCCTTCCCTCCCCTGTTGCAGACAGTGTAGGATCGTAGGCTCATAGGTTGGAAAAGGCCATTAAGATCATGAAGTCCAACCACTAACCTCACACTTTCAAGCCCACCACTAAACCATGTCCCTCAGCACTTCATCTACGCATCTTTTAAATATCTCCAGGGATGAGGACTCTACCATCTCCCTGGGCAGCCTGTGCCTTGTCTAAATATAGGCCATGTGCTTCTTGAGGAGAAACGTGGGTAACCCCATTGCACTAGTATCTCTGCCACTATGACTCCCCATTGCCTGCAGATGCAGTCAGAAGTGACAAACTTACTGTCAAGCTTTCAAAGCAGTCTGTGTGCACCCTGTAACACAGCCCTCCTTCCCTGCTGGATTTCATACATGACATAATAATAAAGTGGTAGGCCATGTGGTTAAGCTTAGCATCATTTATATGGAATTTGAGGCATGGGCTGCCTTTTGCCATGTTGTGTGGTACTGAGCAAAGCACAGCCTGGATTTGCCTCTCCAGCTTGCAGGTGCTATTTCCATAAAAATACATATCATTGTTGTTCTGTGGTTTGGTTCTTATTGTGTTCAACTCTCTTATATTCTGCAGAACTTTCCATATGGACAAGAGAGAAAATTAGCCTCTAAGTCCCTAAAAATACAGATGAAAATAAAACAAACACTCAGACAGAGCAGGTTCCCTGTTATTCCCGCCACACCCCTATGTGAGCCTAAATAGTTGAGATAGTTCACAAAAGACATCAGACTTTGACAGAACTTGGGTCGGAAACTGAGCTTGTAGGGGGAAAAAAGATAGAAGAAAGAATAAAAGCTTGATCACAAGTGCACTGAAAAATGGCTTTGCTTGATTTATACAGTTATTCCCTTCCTGTCAGTTGTTCCCAGTAAAAAAATCAAAACAAATTATATAGATATGGTGCTTCAGAATAAACAAAACAGCATGTGTGGTCCCTGCAGTCTGTCTGCCAGGGCGCGAAGAAGGCTAAAGTTCTTTGTTTTGGAAATTAATCCATATTTTGACCTTTTTCTTTCTCAATATATCTGACTTAGGGAGATGATCGTATGAAGCTCCCAAGCCCAAATGACAGCAAATTCTTCCAAAACCTTCTCGATGAGGAAGACCTGGAAGATATGATGGATGCTGAAGAATATCTTGTTCCTCAAGCCTTCAACATCCCTCCTCCCATCTACACCTCCAGGACAAGAATTGATTCCAACAGGGTAAGAGCAAGCTCTGGGAGAAAATACTTTTTATTATAGAAGCACAGGTGGAGATTTAAGGCCACTAATCAAACACAGGCCAGAGTGGCCTTGGGAACTGTGAGTTCCCATTGTAAGGAAAGTGGTTATAAAAATGTTGTCACCAGGTTCCCTGTTCATTGAGCCTCAGTGAATTCTAAATTAACAGCTCAGCCTTGAGTGACTAAAGAATCCTGAAAGCCCAGCTGAGGCTTGTGAAGTCGTGTTGTTTCTCAGTCACATACCATCCTGGCCAGGAAGTGCATTGCTCTGATTCTCCCATCTCTGCAAGCCTGTTGTCTTAACAGGGTTGGCACTTATATAACTGAGGGCAACTGGAGTATATCGAAAATGCTGCTTTTGTGTCTGGAGCCAGATTTCAGACCCAGCCCCTTTTCTTGTTTCTATGTGATGCTTTCATGGCCCTGCTTCAGAAACATGTGTTTTTGCTGAGCACGTCACTGATTTTAGCATGTTGGTCTTGGTAACTTCCCTGTCAGGGGAGGAAATGCTGTGAGTTCCACAGGGGGAGCTGAGGCACAAAAAGTGTTCAGGTGGAATTCAGTTCACATAACTCTAACCATCAACAGTATAGGGATATAATTTAAGCTCTTAATCTAGACTTCATTTTGTGTCATTGGGGAAGAGTGGCTGTGTCCAGTGGGTGAATATTGCTGCCCTCCTTCAACATTTGCTGTAGGATAAGCTACTTTCTGGAGGTGTCTTTCTCTAGCTATTGACTAATGACAGCTCCAGAGTGGTCTCAGACCTAGTGCTTGAGCTCTGGTGAATTGAATCCTGTCCAAAATACCTCAGCCTCAGCACCGCAGGAGCCCTACTGCAGGTGGGCACCTCAGTTGAGATTCCTGGAATTTCATTTACTCCTCAGCTCACTGCTCTCAGTTCTGACCTCTGTTCCTGTGTTTGGCTCTGCCCTCTTAACAGCTTAGGTGCCGCTCCTTCTCACAAAACAAAGAGGTGCTGAAACATATTACTAATGTGAGGACTTTCCCACAAGCATCAGATGTATTTAGTAATTAGGGACGTTGTTTGTTTGTTTTATCTCCTTTTAGTTCCTTTAGTTCCTACAAATGTTCTCTTTAGTGAAAAGTCACATTGAAATGTTGGTGTTTATTCCTTATGCTTTAGGAACCATTTAGACCCATTAGTCCTTAGCCAAGTTAGTTCATAATTCATACCCTAGTCTGAACCAATTATTCTGTTTAAGACAGTGAAGAAGTAAGCAGAGAAACCAAAATCTGACCTTAAATAGTACTCAGTCAATTTAGAATGAAATCTCTACCTTTTTTTAAATGCAATGAGGCTCGGGAGTCTTTGGCAGAGGCTGGATTGTAGTCCCACTGGCTAAGCTGGACTCAGGTAGCTTTTCTCCTGCATGGCTGAAAGGCAGCGAAGAGTGGATGATACATGATTTATCAATAAGCAAGAAACTCCCTCTTTATGACAACAAGAGTTAATTTTTAGTGTTGATGTTGATCTGAAATAAGTCACTTTTACTCCTAACTGTCTCTGGAGAGATTTTGTTTCTTTTGCTGCCAACTTCTGAGAAAAGAAGGAAATGACAGTGGTTACCTTCACAAGGTGCCGACTGTCACACTGGTGTAAATCACTGTCGCTTAGTTTTACACAGTGGAGTGCTACCATTTATACTAACACAGGGTTGACAGAGCAGAGTCAGACCATGAGGTTTACTGTATTCACCTCATTCCCATATTTGCCGGAAACGCTGGGGCACATTTAAAGAAGAAAGGATTAGTAAGAAAATGTACTTGCCTTTTCAACAGTTCCTTTTGCTCTCTGTCTTTAGTTCCAGACAAACAGAGGAGTCCACTAATGCTGAGAAAATTAATTCCAACAAAAATCCTAGAGTAAATATTCTGAGTTACTTAAAATGTACTGTTTGGGCAGCCAGCTTGCTCACTGGGATATTCACAGAAAGCAAACATAGGCATTTATGCTTCTCATTATTATTATTACATGAAAATTTAAATAACATTCTCACAACCTTTGCCCAACTTTAAGCCACACTGCTGTAGCTGCTTACACACATGTGATCCCCTTGAAGCCAGCAGAGCTGCTGAAAGAGACCCCATGCCTTTATTTTTGCCACACAGAGAGGCTTCATCACATTCTTGATGTGACATCTCCTCTCCACAGCTCACAATTTCCTGTCTTGGTTTGAAACTGTGATCTTGTACCACTAAAGTCAGTGGGAGCTTTGCTTTGCAATTCAATGTAATGACACTAGCGAGACTGTATCCTCCTTTCAATAACTCCTACTGCTAGGAATTTTCCTCTGGCATCATGCTACAATCTAACACTTAAACAAATCTGGAGTCACCCTTTGCTGAAAGTTTTCAGATTCTGAGTCAAGTTGCCTGACCCAGGTAACCTCAGAGAGGGCAGCTGAGAGACAGAAAGCTTGCACCCAGCTCCCTGTTTTTGCACCCTTTCTGTCTGTACAATGTTTTCCTTTACTGTAGGGGCCTTTTCAAAGAATGGTCATTTTTAAGGCCAAAAGAAGGGATGGGCAAAGGAGTTCCTGTTGAACAACCAGATGGTTTATAATAGTGCTTGCTGATATCACTGGAGACAGACCCCTGTCCATAACAGGATTACAGTATTTTGATGCTTTTCCAGTGTCTCAGATTAGCCTCAGCCTCAACTTTAGCTGCTAGCAGTTCTGCATCAACCCCTACCATTCTATGATTTTGTGATTCTATGAAATGTACTGCTGGTACTGCCATACAGGTGAGTACAGCTAGATTGCAGGAAGCCCATAGCATCACATTGCTGGAGGGGCTGGGAACCAAGCTGAAAGCATCTTAGCACTCCTGGTTTCCTTTGCAGAGAGGTTTTCTCTGGCTGTAGTACGTTTGTTTGCTCTGTGTGCAGAAACCTACATACTTTGTTGTTTTTCTGGAGCACTCAGGTTCTCAGTACATTAACTATTCTTCCCATGAATGTTCATGTTGATTTAAAAGAAAATACATGGTAGCTCCTTTAAGGTAACAGTGCATCTGCTGTGCATTGTTCAGTACAGATGGATGTCAGCACCAAGTATCACACAGAACTGAAATGCTGTCAGAGCTCTCTATCTGCCGTTGTCTGATTCTCTTTGTGTTACCTTCAGATAGACTATGATTTGTGCTTGTTTGGTGTAGTGAATATCAATATTACCCAAACACATTATAGTACTGATGCAGCCATAGATGCCAAATGACTTAATACAGCTTAGGTAGTTTGTGTTCACTGTATCTGGCAAAGTAGATTTTATGTGGAGATTGCCAGGCAATTTGGTGAAGGAAAACACACAGACAAGAGCTACATGATGATGTTCATGTCATTTTCAGAGATCAGAAGCATGAAAAATACTGTATTTCCTGTCTTAGTTGTTCTGATTGTAGTTTTAGTGGAGAAAGAGTCACTGATGTGATGGCAGGGTACTGTGCTTTTTCCCTGGGTGTGTTGTACTGACAGCTTTAGTTGAACATCCCAGCAGTACAGCTCCACAGGTGATAAAAGTTTGCAGGAGGGCTATGAACCTCCTCACACTTGAGCTCTGAAGTCAGGGAGATGAGGAAAAGCAAGAGTGTGTACTTTCTAAGGAAAGCTCTGAAGTTTTTTCTAGGGTGATCTCTATCCTAAATCATTGCATCTGATTGCCTGGGAGAGACACCAATGCATGAGGCCTGCATAAAGCACTGCTTGCCTTCTCCCTCCCATGTGAACAAAAAAGCTCTGTGGATATGAATTGATAGCAGAGTTGCAGCCCATAGAAAGAAGATGGGAAAGAGAGAAATCTTCTGAGGAGTTTCCAGCTCCCTGGGAAGTGTCACATCTTTTTTCTCCAGGGATTACTAAGTTTTACTGAGGATAAATTCTGAATATTTTTAGATATACTGAAGCTTCGGCATTTCTATCACACCCACACTGTCTTCATACTAGCATGTCCTTGGGACCTGTACTGCCAGGAGCAAAAACCTGGGCACTCTGTAACCCATAATAGTACCCTCTGTTATGAAGTCTAGCCTGAGACTGAAACAGGTTTTAAAGGCAAATTAGCATCCTAAACTAAATTGAATTCTTTCACTGGGTCTGAAACTCTTCAGTTGCAATTTCAGCTCCTTGGCCTTTTCCAGTTTTTATTTTCTGTTGTCTAGAGATACTCTAGAAATATGGAGTTTTGGAAGCTCTGTGCTTCTGAGAGATAAGCTGAATCCTCAGCAGTGTTTCCATCAGCATAGGACCCTAGCTAGTGCTGGAGTGTCCTGCATTCACAGCCATTAGATGATTCATTCAGGTATTTGTAACAAGTACTGTTCTGTGTGCACAGAGATAATACTAATGCAGAAAGCACTCCATGTACCCCATGATGCTTTTTGCTCTAAATCCTTGGCTAATTCCTACTGAAAGCCATCTATACTGTTTATTACTTGCCAGTATTGTCCCTGTAATTTTATTCTGTACACTATATATCATGAGCACACCTGCCAACCCTGCGATTAAATATCAAGCTGGTTTCCTTCAAAGGTGTCTGATTCATATGTCCAGGGAGACTGTTCTGCTCAGCTAAAGCAGACTCTGTTATACCCAAAGCCAGGTTTCAGTTCCCTGCGTAGTGTCTGTTAGGCCATTCCAGCAGTCCTGGTGTGGCATTAGGTCTGGAAGTGTTTCGTGGCTGAACATCTGTATATGCCCACGTATAAAGATTATTCCAGAGAGAAACCAAGAGGGAAGCTGTCTTTATGATTCATTGTTCCTTCTGGTTTCTAAATTGGAAAGATAGCCATTTTCACATTACAGGATTACAAAGGAGATGGTTGTTAGTGATTTTCAGATGTGTTTCACATCATTATGACATCTTTCCTTCCAAAGCTTATTGCGAGCAACAGGGACTGTTCATGTGCACCCAATGAGATTGCTACCAGAATTGACTGTTACTAGATTTTTAAGTAACAGAGCTGAATTTCTTAGGCACCTGCACTGGTAGAAGATCAGATCTGAGGTCTAATAAGACCTCCTTTACATACTGAAATACAGCAGACTTGGAAGGTGAGAGACTAAAAGCACTGCTGTCTTCAGTTACAGCTTGAAGGAGGGATTTTGGAGAGCAATCAGAATTTGGAGGGGCACTTCCCAGTGTGCCAGCAGAGCTGAGCTAGTATGGGAGGTACTGTTGTCACAGGTGGGAAGAGCTAGCAGTTGGTTACAGCATCCTTTCCTCTTGACAAGGCATCAGGAGGAAGTGATTATTTGTCCATGATTGTCCTTGTGTCCAGAGCTTTAGCAGCAATCAGTGCCTTCTTGGTCCCCATTTCCTAATCTGTTGGAAAAGGCAGTTAACCGGTCCTGCCCAAGCTCTCAAGCTGTTTCTCTGGGTATGTTCTGGCCATGGAAGGCTGCAGTAAAATTCATCCTAAAGCCAATAGATAATTTGTGTGAGGCGATATCAAGGTTAGACAGAGCCCTTGCAAGTATTTTCTCTAACCTTCTGTCAGGCCAGAGTTTCTTGTTTCTTAATTTCTGCATCAAGTGCAGAAATTCTGTTTGAGGTGGAGCTTGTTGTTTAGAGAGATTATCCTGATTGTGTCAGATAGGATGGCAAATGCATCATAGTGTAGAAAAATCTCTCTGGGCACTAATGCTGAGTCTCTAGCAGGGTTTGGATCCTATTACTGTCCACCATGCCCCTTTTTTTTGTGCTAGATGAAGGAGCTGACAGTTACCAGAAATCTGCTTACAGGCATGAGTAGGATAGTCCCATTTGTAGCGATTGGTTTTTTTTTGCCTTTCTACTAGACTCCGTCACTTCTTTATGCAAGTGTTGAAAAAAATCTCCAGTGCCAGAAGAGATGAACATGGAAAAGAAGTAGACATTGTATCAAAGTGTTTCATAACATTTCCGAAGCTTCCACTGACACTGACTCTATATTAGTTCTCTTGCTTCTTGGAAAAACGCTTGATTAGTTAGGAAAGTTTGCATGAATGCATTCTGTATGTCTTTCCTGAAATACTACATTTTGTGTATTTTCCTAGTAGAGTCTAAGCCACAGTGTTCTGGATTCTACAGTCATTGCTGTCAAATTTTTATGGTAATTCTGGAAGTCCCACCAAGCTCTCTTTCAACATCTCAAATTTCCATTTTCTGCTTCCGTAATTTTTAATGACATCCTGGTGGTAGGAGGCTCCTGCCTGTTCTGCTCTGCCTTTTACATTAAGCATTTCTCGGTAGCTCTTAGTGTTTTCTTGGTGTCTAGTCAACCATAACAAATATTTTACCTAGTGTAACTTTTTGCTTCTGGGAAATTCTTCTGTGTCTGTTTCTAGTCCTTGTTGAAAGTGTAGACAGCATAAGGACATCTTTGTCCATGAAAAGTCGGAAATGAACCCAGACTGATGCTAGTCAGCATAATTACATTGCTCAGAGTTAATGAACTAGTAAGAATAAACACTTAAAAATGCACTGTAAGATACATTAGATGGAAAACTATTTCAGTCTTAGCAATGTACATGAAAAAGGAAAGCTTCTCACAAAGTATGTACATTTAAAATATTGGTATTTAAACACCTTTTTAAAATGGGTGTTTTTAAGATTTAAGATTTAATTACCATTCTCCAGAGGAGAAGGGAAGAGCAATCATATGGAGGTCTCGAACAGAATAGATGATGCCTCTCTCTTCACAGAGAATTCCTTGGAAGTGCTTAATGTCAATTAGTTTCTTCCTTTGCAGCCAGGCCACTGAAATCAGTGGTATTTCTCAACAAGTAAGCCCTTCTCAGCCTGAAGAGATCAGCAGGACCAACTTGTCAAATTGCTTCATGGTTTCACAGTTCAAGTGCCTTAAAACAGGAGGAGTTTTTAATGCATTAGCTGTTTTCCATGATATTCAGGCTCCCAAGTTCAGACATATGGATTTAAAGTCAAACATTCCAAAAGTGGGTGGCATTTTGGTTTCTACAGATTTAATATATATTTGATAGCAAATCAGCACCACACAGCACTTCCTGGTGAGACCTACTGCAAGTTAACGTTCAGTGGAGTTGGAAAAACAGACTGTAGCTGTATATTGCTTCAAACATTGATGCATGACATGTAAATTTATTGAGCTTTAATGTAAACTGGTTCAAAATCAGGGAGCATCTGCTTAATCCATGAATAGCTGCTGGCTGTGTTAACAGTCAAGAGAGCTCACAGCTGATCCATTTTCTTTTCTCTTCTGAAAAGAAAAAAAAGTCAATAGATATAAAGAGAGTAAGTAATAAATATTTCTACACTGCACTGATGAGGCATTCTTGGAAAACAGCAAGCTAAACAACTCTACATAATTCAGTAGATGGAGAAGTGGACTAAGAGTCAGGAAATAATTATGAGAGCTGGGAGGAAATTTTCCTTCAGAGACTAGATTCGAAGCAGAAATTGTTAGTGAAAAAGATCCGTTTCTGAGGAATCGTATTTGTGATTTTCTTAAAATAACAAAAACACCTGAAAATACAGGGGCCATGATTTGGAAATGCAGCTGGCAGGGCTCCAGGGAGCTGTCTCTTAAGCACTTGTCAATCAGCCAGAGAGTTCTGTCCACAGTGTCCTGTAGCAATGGGACTCCTGCAATGATGCTTCGAATGTAAGGAGGACTCTGGAGCATCCTGTGTCAAACACTACACTTCTATACATACATGCAATGGGGATAAATGCCAGCACAGCCTAAGATGCCCTTTGTTAGCCAGAGTAAAGAGTCTATCTTGTTTAGTGATGCAGTAGAGGAGGGGGGGAAAATTCTCAAAGCTATAAAAAGACTCTCCAAAAGATGCAGTGGGGAGAAATGGGACAAGGCACAGATGAAGTTTGGATTTAGAATGTTAAAAAGTGATTATTTTATCCAAATCAGCTGGATGGTTAGCTCTTTTAGTGTATTATTGCTACCAGAACCTCAGCCCTGCTCTAAATCAACTCAGCATTTCATCAAGAAGCCTATTCTTTGCTGTAAGAGACCAAGAGTGCACAATTATGGGTTTCTTTTCCCCCTTGCATAATAAAATCAGGAGATTATCATCAAGTTTCTATTCAGATTTTAGGAAGGCTTTTTTATTTTATTTTTAAAACCCATCTTTGTCTGTAAGAGCTCCCTGTTCAGGCCAGCATGCTGTAATGATTACTGCTGTAAAGGCTTCAGTGGAGATGTGCTCTATTTCATTCTCAATGAGGGTTGATGGCATTTTGAGAGGCTCAGAATATCCTTTGATTACTGTATAAAACAGACGGGGGAAGATGGCAATGCAGCATGTGGCTTAGGAGGGGGCTGCTGCTCCCTGTATCGCTCATCAACTTTCTTTTGTGCTTTTTTTTTTCCTTGTCTGCAACATTGCAATCACAAATCATGACCGTGTTGTGGTTTTGGTCCCGTTCCCCATCCTTTCCCTGTTTTGGGATTTGAAGCTTGAGGTTTGTACAGAAAAGGAGCTGCTGCTCCTCTTGTGTTTTGGACAGATGCTGCAGCATATGAGGAGGAGCAGCTCCTTGACCCTTCTCTCCCACAGGGAATTGTTAGAGTAGCTAGGAAGTGGTATGTTGTCTCTTCCAAGCTGTGGGGAATTCTACCCAGTGCTGGAAGGTGCCACTTACTGTAAAATGTCTTGGAGTGTGTATTAAAAAAGGAGTGACAGACAGCTGGTCATGGGTGACAGGAAGGATATAGGAGAAAAGAGAATGAAAGGGAACAATAGACACATATGAGCTGTCTCCCTTCCTGCTCTCCTGTCTGACATTCATAGTATGTTAATACAAAATAATAGGGAAACGGAATTCTTGCATCTTTGTCCTTGTCTCATGCTTAGATTAAATTACATATTGTGCCAGCTGAAGTCTGTTTTCAAGCCATGAAGGTTGGAAGGACAAAGGTTTCTGAGATCTAGAGGACGGAGGTTTCCAGGGAGAATATTTTATGCTCTATAGCAGGAGAATGGTTTTATTCTAGCCCAGATATAGGAGGCTATGGAAAAGCATTTCACCTGTGTTTCCCTCAGTGTGCCTGCTTCTCGAGTTTTGGGGCCACATCGTGCATCTCATAACAGCTTATTTTCATTGGTCCTCTCTGAAACTTTGACTCCTCTTGGTGAAACATTAGACTGAAAATATACGTCTGGTATTTTCCAGCAACAGCACAGGAAATAGTCTCTGCAATATTTAGGTATGTTGTTTTTTTACCACTATGCTAAGACTGTTAGGCATGTTTTGTGATATATGCCAGTTCATAGCCCCAAGTAAACTAATCCTAGAAGGCTGTATTCAGATTTGAGTATCCCACTGTGTGTGGATTGCTCTAAAAGAGGATATAAATCTGAAAACATAGAGCTGTTAGAAGAGAAAATTGTGCAAGAGAAAGTTTAAATGATTCATCTGAAGCTATGAAGTAAGTCAGTACTGGCCTGAACCCAGATCACCAGTGAAATGTCTAAGCGGATTTTGAACAAGTTCAGGTATTTCTTAAACCCACCGAACTGTTAGGACGTGATCTGGCCCATCCAGATGATACAGGCAGCCCTCGTGAAGTGAGTCGAGCTCAGGCTGCCTGCAAATCTTACCTCTTTTCTGACAAACAGCAACTAGAAAGAACTTCTGTGCAGGAAAAGCTTCTATGCAGAAAAAAAAAACCACTTATGTGCAGAAAAGACTTATTCCTTGTTTCTTCTATTTAATTTTTTCCCTAATTGATCCACACTGCATGTTTTGTGTCTTGTTTGTGGAAGGATCAGTCATCAGAAACTGGAGCAAACACCTTAGATAACAGAGGATGGTACTTACATTCTTTTCAATACTTGTTTGTCAACACTCAAAATGTTTACACACATTGTGAGAAATGGTAATGCTGGAAAAGGGACAAAGACTTCATCATTTCCCATAAGGATTCATCGATTCCCAATGGAACTTTGTGGCCATTGAACTAAGCACATTGTAAACTGTTGCATAGCTGCTGTCCACAACCTGTGAATATTAGTCCTACCATTTATTTTTGTTGCTGAGCAATAGGCTTCCCTTTCCTCTTACTGGAAAGATGTATGTCCTGTCTTACTCTATGAACTCATGTGGGCCCCATTGCTGTTTTTTTGTGCCTGAAATAGGTGATAAAAGAGACACACACATATATCCCACAGCAGATGCACATCTCCCATATATTGTGATTGTTTTTATGTGTGCTGAAATGATGCAGGATGCCAGCAACAACCCATACTTAGTGCTCAGCTGTGACACCTGGCAGTGATGCTCATGGGAGCATTTAATGATCTTAGAGGAAAGTGCCCAGTGGGGAATGGCGTTTTCTTAAGCAGAGTCAGGAACTCAGGCTGATGAATGAAGAATGCCGGACTTGTGTGAGGTGCTGCAAGCTGGATATGCTTAAATTGTAAGTCCCAGGGGGCATCTAATCCTTTCTTCTTATATATGACCCTGCCCTGAGCAGGGGCTATGACCAGAAATCTCCAGAAAGCTGCAAAGCCTTCTAGTTATTACTATACAAACAACATTTCATTTCTATTTAACATTACACAGCGATCTTGTGGTAACCATTTTTTCTTTCCTTTGATTTTCCACCTCAGACATGTTTGCTGTGGGCTCTGTGAAGCAAAGCAGAGTAAGCTGTTAGTTGTGTGGTCAGAGGGAAGCAGGACTGCTCCTGAGCAGAGGTGGCTGCTCTCCTGAGGCAGTCTTTCCTATTTGAATTTCAGTTCAGATCAGTTGTAAATACCAGGCTGCTCCCCTGGCAGTGTAGCTGGAGTTTGCTTGGGGCTGGCGGGACAGCTCTGGGTTGTGTGCTCTGCCTGCAGCCCCACCAGAGCATCCTAAATGCATTATTCACATCCACTCACATAAATCAGCAGTCCTGCCTAGAGATCTGCTGGAATCTTGAAGCTTACAGTAAGATCTACTCACTCTGGTATGTTAGGAGGCTGCAGTTTGGTGATTCAAGCCTGAGTACGGGCTAGGTTTCAAATCAGCTAAACGGTTTCTAGGAGAAGAAGGAAATTTGGGGGGGGGAACACAGCCCAGGACTGAACTGGTACAAAGAAGCGCTTTAGAGTGTGATCAAAACAGATGATTGCTGAGTTGCCTGAAGCATGGCCCACGAGACACCCCTGAACAGGGCATGTGAGGAACATTCCAGTAGGAAGGTGGGAGTGTTTTACTCCTGCTTTGTGGTTTGGTGCTTTTTGCAAATGAGAGCAGGAGGAGAACAAACAGGAATTGAGTTTTCACATGGATGGGAGCAGTATCATGGTCAGTTCAAATGTGTGTATACACTGATCTTTCAGACCCATGAGCTTAGCAGGCTACTTAAGCACAAGAAACAGTAATAGTTGTGCAAACCCATCAAATGTGTGTGCGCGTCTTGGTAAGTGAGAAGAAAATCCAGCTCTGCAGCAGCAGGGCTGCTGTTGGCAGGCTCTGCTAGCAAGCAAAGCATGGGGGGGTACCAGATCATGCTGTAAAACATCATTTTATTTATTTTCTGTTTCGCAATACTCTTGTACCAGACATCGTCCTACTTCACTGAGTACCTTCAGCATTTCTTCCACCTGAAGTCCACTGGGGTGCAGCTTTGAAGGCAGCTGTGGTCACCGTAGGGCTGGTGTGGGATGAGCTGTGGTGCGGGCATGGGGAGGAGAAGCTCTAGGTGCCACAGTTTAGGCACGATGCTAGACTCAAATGAAAAGAGACAAGGCAGAGGCATATTCACACGGCGACATAAATATGAGTGGCAGGACCCAACAAGGCTTTGATTTCATTACAATTTAGCATGCAGACAGAAAATATTATGTCCCTGCTATAAAGAGATATTTACCTTTGGGAGATTTTAGAAGCAAGGAATTGGAAAATTAAATTAATGACTAGAAAGCAATAACAGAAGCCAACATTCACAAAAGTGTTATTTACCTCTCTTTTATTGAGGCTCATTTTACACAAGCATTGGCAGTTATAATAACTGATATGTCACTGGTATTTAATACCAAATGGCCTCTAAAAAGACTTTAGGGGACATCTGCTTGTTTTTCATCTTTTCTCCCTGATGTCATGTTTGTGACTAAAATTCAGTCATGTGGTATAAAGATAGAAATCTTGGGCATTTCTGGTTGGAGCTGCTCAAGGGCAGTTTAAAAAGACACTTCTAGGGGTTGCTGTGAGTTGGACATGAATGGATGGTGCACTCCAAAACTAATGCATATAATGTATATTCCACTATCAGAAGGGGGATTACTGGTTAGTTGGGTTTTTTTTTTTTGTTTTTTTTTTTTTTAGTTTGCAAGTTGAGACTTTTCAAGTAGGCTTATGTAAGTGACATCTTTGAAGACACTGTCCATCTCAACAAGAGAGAAATCTTGATCACTCGGGTTAGAATTTCAGGATCAGATATCCAAAATCTGAGATCATCTCAGTAAAGGAATCACAGAATCATAGAATGGTAAGGGTTGGAAGGAACCTCTAGGGATCATCTAGTCCACCCACCTTGCTCAAGCAGATCCACTTAGACCAGGTCACACAGGAACACATCCAGGCAGGTTTTGAAAACCTTCAGAGAAGGAGCCTCCACACCCTCCCTGGACAGCCTGTGCCAGGGCTCCCTCACCCTTACAATAAAATAGTTTTTCCTTAAGTTGAAGTGGAACATCTTGTGTTCCAGCTTTTGTCCATTACCCCTTGTCCTGTCACTGGACACTACAGGAAAAAAAAAAAACCCACCCTTTCCCTAACCTCTTGACATATACATTTCAAATACTTGTAAGTATTCATGAGGTCCCCCCTCAAGTCTTTTCTTCTCCAGGAATATCAGCTCTTTTTCTTCAAGGTAGATGCAAGATGTAAAAACAACAACCAAAAAAAAAAAATCAGCAAAGTAAATTGGAATACAGGTACAAATCAAGCTATTTAAATTTTATTTGGCAAGATCCAAATGTATTTTCTGCTCACAGTGTGATTAATGTCTCGATCAACAGGAGTTGGCTGGGTGTAGTTATCTTGGAAGGCTACAAAATGATGACATCACATTGCAATTAGCAGGCAATTTAAAGACATTTAAACAATTACATCACATTTTCAGCCCCGCTAATTGACACCACAGCTGTTTTCTTTGCCTCCGTTTTTGGGGACCTTTTTTTGGAACAATGGGCACAGGATATTAATATTAACTCACAGGGAAAATGGTAAAGAATTAAAGAAGCATGCAGACACCAGTGGTTTGGAGAAGAGCCAAGCTGTAAGGTTGTATGTTAAGCATGTTGCAAAACAGCTATGTTTAGTACAGAGCTAAAGGGGAGGCATGAAGAAAATACCATTACTGTGATCTTTGTTGGCAGGTCACTGAGTGGGGAGGGTCTTATCAGCAGAAATAGCACTAAGTGCATTAATGCCAACCCATTCTCTCCTGAGGTCTTGGGGCAGGGCTATTCTAAGAAGGGCTGTTATTATGTTGTTATAGTTGCATAGTGTGCATTTAGATGTTAGAGTCACTGCCAACAAGATCTAAAGATAGAATGATGGGTTTAGCCTTTTTTGATGAGAGTGGAGAAAAGCATGCCCACAGATAGATAATGTGGCCATCCTGGAACAGTACTTTTTAAAGTTGCTAATCATCTGAATGTTTCCTGACAGAGGACCATAACCCTCTGTCCTGAAGTTGAGCTTGTTGACAAAAGATTTGCTTTTCTAAGTTACATTTAAGAGTTAACTATGGGCTAAGAAGTAAAAGTAGTCCCAGACAGCTCTCCCCTTATTCACCCAGAATCAGTGAACCACAAATTGAAATTCATGGGACTACCTCTGTGAAAACAGAAAGATGTCAGTTAAAAGTGTGTAATACACTTTAAGTTTTAAGGAAAAACTTCTTCACCGTGAGGGTGACAGAGCACTGGAACAGGCTGCCCAGATGGGTTGTGGAGTCTCCTTCTCTGGAGACATTCAAAACCCACCTGGACAAGTTCCTGTGAGACCTATTCTAGGTAGCCCTACTCTGGCAGGAGAGTTGGACTAGGTGATCTTTTAAAGACCTTTCGAACCCTTGAGATTCAGTGATCATGTGATTAAGACACTGTGAATACAGCATGATGTAGTACCAAGTGGAAGAAGAGTGGTTACAGTCACTGGAGTAGCATTTGTGAAATGCAGAGAGCGGTGAACTCCAATCCACAGTATATACTACCAACACAGTATTACTACAGCTCTTTTCACTTTTGTGCAATCTAGTGGGCTGTAGCCACCTTGCAAGTCCCCCTCTTTGGAGTCTGACAGCCTGCAGGTGGGAGGGAAGCTGGGGACCTTTACAAGGAGGTCTAGAATTCCCTGCAGAGCTTTGGGTTTCTAGCTGTTCAGAGTTGATGCTCTCTAGTCACCACTTTGTATTTCTTCTCTGGATCCTACCTGTAATCATCAGTTTACCAAAATCTTCACCACCTGCCATGTACCACACTACTTAGCTATCATCAGTTTTTCATTCTCTGTGGTTTTGGAGTAGATGGAAAGCTTCCCTGAATACCACATGAGAAAGCAAGGAGAAGGCAGATTAAGTGTCATGCCCTGCAACATCCTATAGCCATCAGTAGGACTTCAAACATGTTCTAGATTGTAGTCTGTCCTTGTCCATGTGTCATTACAAGTGGACCATAAATCTGTGGTATAAGAGAAAGGTGAGGGAGTTCAGAGGGGATTTGACCCCTGCAATCAGAGCATCTCTAGTTTCCACAGTGTTCCCTGTTTAAAGGGACATTCCCAATTGTATTTTGCAGAGGCCTTTTGAAGAATACCGCCAAGTTAAAAGCTTGCTGCACAGTCTGTATCCAGATGTGTAGTGATCTGTTCCCCTTATAAAAAAGTAATCTCTATCAAAGTATCTTCTCTTGCCTCTCCTGTTAACAATCTTTACTCTCAAGTGTGATCATCTCAGCCAAGCAACTGCTGACTTTGGTTTTTCCTTCCCTCCTTGTGAACTTTTCTTGCCTTTTTTTCATCTGAATATGAGAATACTTGTCTTGAACAGGAGAAAGAGACCATGCACAGAACTTGACTGATCCAGCCAAGCCCTGTCACCTCTTTCTGTACTGCCTTAGCACTTTCTTTGCAGTAGGCATCATCCAGCTGTCAGCAGCCACAGCTGGGTTAGAGAGGCCAAAGCTGCTCCTAGGGCTTAAGTTTAAGCTCTACTTTTCAAATGTCATGAGCTCTTTGGCAAAAGCTCAGTGAAATCTGTCACCCTGCTATCCATGTCCAGAGCCCTCAGGACTCCCACTGGTGCCTCTTGACTGAAGCAGGCTTTCAGAAAAGATTCAAGTTTAGCTCCAGCCTCAAGAGAAGCCAGTGTTTCAGTGCTTTCAGACTGTCTTTGGTCATTGTGCCTCCCATTTGTGTTATGTTTAGGTCTTAACTATTGTCGCTTCCTTCTGTCACATGCTAACCCTTTCTCCTTCCCTGCACCTCACAGTGTCTCTCACTTGCTATTATTCCTTTGCAACTATTTCACCATTCCCTGTCACCTGACCATCCCTGCTGCCAGATCTTCCAACATCACTTCCTTTGCAAGCCTCTCTACTCCTCTGCAGTCTACTCAGACTGCTATTTCCTCCTCTTCCTCTTCCAGGCACTAGACCTGGCAAGGGATTGTGCTTGAGCCCTGCTCATGGATGGTGCAGGTAGAAAATTCAGCTAACAAAGGTTTTCCTGCACTTTTGTAATTTGCTACCTAGAGCCTTTTTTAGATCATAACTTGCCTAAATATGGATGAATTTTCATGAAGATGGAGAAAAGTGTATTATCTCTAACTGTGGCTCATCACCACGTTTTACACATCAAACTCAAGGTACTAGATCTGAGAAACAAAGTGACTGCAGGGATATTTCTAATAGAAGGAAACTGATGTATTTTTGATAATCAGAAAAGAGTCTTCAGAGAGACAGCATGCATTTTTTGAAAGTGTTTGTTTAAGGTTTTCCATGATCAGGTATTTTGCTTAAACCCAAAACATTCCTTTTTTAAAGTAAGATATTTGGCGATGACCATCTTATCCACCCTGATGGTTTGGCAAGAAGTTTATAAGGCAAAGATTCACTGTGGTACATCCCTACCATGTGAGGATGCACATCTTGTCTTTTAATTTTGGTATGTGGATATGTTTTGGAAACAGATTTTGATGAATGAGATAACTAAAGCTTTTGTTGTCAAGGTGGTTAAACTTCTTTCCTGAGGCAGTGGGGTCTCCTAATCTATCTCAAGTTTAAATCACCTTTTTTGAAACTCTGACTTTTTCCCTCTCCCAACCAAAAGATAAGGGAAATAGAATATAGTTTTTGAAACAACATGAGAATCGAAGTGATTATGAGGAACTGATTTTGTAGACCCAAAAATACCATTATGGCAGTAGGAAAACACTGCCAAACACATGGCAAAGAGTTCTTTGTTTTATTTTCCTCCAAAAATCAGCATTTCAGGCCAAGTTTGAGGAGCAGTAATAGGTATAAATGCAGCTGCTGTGCTGGTGATGTTACATCAGCTCAGAGTCCACAGGGCCCTGTAAGATCATTCCAGAAACCAGTATCAAAATTAAGATCTCTGCATGGACATTTTAGACTTCTCAGTAAAACCCCTTAGCCTGTGATACAGAGATAACATTAGAAGGGTGGCATATGTTGAGAATGGGACCTTGGCATGTTGCAGTCTTGAAACTCAGGAGCTGATGTGCTGTTTGAGCTGTTTTTCCTGTGATACTTAGGCTAGCTGTGACAGTCTAATGACAGTCCTGCAGCCTCCTGCCCTCCTGGTTATTCCTCTCCTGCTTTGTCCTTGGAAAAGGAAGCATTCGCTTTGAGTTGGACACTTTCTGCACTTCTCCTGCCCTGTTATTTCCTCTGAAGTTGAGCACACTGTCTGTCATTCTTTTTGTACAATTTTCCTTTCAAAAAAAAATAGACTCAAGCTATTTGCAGGGAATACAGCTCTCAGCAGGAGTAACATGCCACTTGCCCTTAGCTAGCAAGAGGAACTCAGTAGCCCTCCCTGGTGAAGCACACAGCTTGTTGATGTTGGTGAGACATTTGCCATGTTTGAGTTCTTTGAATTTTTGGTTCAGTTAGAAAATCTAACTGATGTGCATGTTTCTCCCTGGTAACTCATACAGCTCATATGATTTGTTTCATTCATGTGACCTCTTGCTACATATCCATCATTCCATTTTTCTTTCCTATTAGAGTGAAATGGGACACAGCCCTCCTCCTGCCTACACCCCTATGTCAGGAGTAAGTATTTCACATTCAGCCTTCATCCTTTAGGTTTTCCTCCTTTCATCAGTACATATTTTTCTATTTCAAAGCCCTTTTTCCTACATATTTGGCCAAAGCAAACAGTGAATAAAATCTGTATATAAGCAATCAAATAGTCAAGATCTCTACACTCAGCCTGGATTCATGTGCAAACTTTATGGACTCACACCCAACATTCTGCCAACTTTTCTTGAAAAAGCATTTAGGTAACATATCTGGATGAATCTGTAGATTTTTCCTTCCTGTTTATAGGTCATGATGTCAAAATTGTTTTGTACACCTTTGCTGACAAGCAAAGTGATAGGCTGAGTCAAGCCTTTGAGTTAAGGTACTAATACAAAGACAGTTCACCAGTCTGAAGTGCATTGTACATAGTTTGGGTGACTGTGTGATTGTCACTGCAGGACACCCGAAAAGTAAGCCGTCCCAGGAACAAACTGGGTTCAGAGATGATAACATCCTCTATCCCCAGTCCGCTTTGCAGGAGGTTTCCCTAATGTGACATGTAAGGGTTTTGTTCGGAAATCAGGGGAGACTGCCAAAGTGGTAGAAGAGGAGATACCGTGTTTGCCTCTTGCAGCTGTGTATATCCAGCCTCCACATGTCTAGGCAGAAGACAAGTTTTCCTGCCCCATTTCTAGCCCTGTTTCCAGCACTGGGCAGAGTGATGCTTTACCAGTCTGCCTCAGAAGCCGTGCCGCTGTTGATCCCACAGCACTGGCAAGTCAGTAGTCTGCAGTATGGACATGGCTTCCCCTGCCCAGTGAAATGCATTTTTGAGCAAGTGTGATAAGAAAGGCATGGGAGCCACAGAGATGTCTTGCTGTTGAATCTTCTCTTCCTTCAGAGCTTCCTTTCTCATGCTTCCTTTTCTTTTCCAACAGAACCAGTTTGTGTACAGAGATGGTG
The DNA here is from genome assembly GCA_013401255.1 of Urocolius indicus. Classification (NCBI taxonomy): domain Eukaryota; kingdom Metazoa; phylum Chordata; class Aves; order Coliiformes; family Coliidae; genus Urocolius; species Urocolius indicus. Next base: position 125,490 of record WBNH01011234.1, on the reverse strand, counting down.
GCTATACTGCAGAAGCGACGATGCCCTACCGAGCTCCTGGCTGCATAATCCCAGAAGCCCCAGTTGTTCCAGGGGCCACAGCAGAGATCTTTCAAGATACGTGCTGTAATGGCACACTACGAAAACAAGTGACAACCCTGGCAAAGGAGGACAGCAGCACCCAGAGGTACAGCGCCGATCCCACAGTCTTCATACCCGAGCGGGTCGTCCGGGGAGAGCTGGATGAGGATGGGTACATGACACCAATGCGAGACAAACCTAAAACAGGTAAAAAAATGTCTTTCCAGAAAAGATTGTGGTCTAGTTTGATTTCATTCCCTCTTTTTTTACAGCAGCAGCTTTTCATGAGAAATTACTTTCTTGAGTAGCTCAGCAAGTCAGAAACATTCTGACTAGATATTACATTTCTTTGCATGCAGATTCAGGGCTCTTTTTTTTTGCTTAATTTTCTACTTAGAAAGCTCAAATATGTCAAGTTTGGTAATTCCTCCTTTTGCTTTTCTTTCTGGGAAATAACCAGAGAGCAGAAAGAAGAAAAGCCAAACCTCCTTGTTCTCTGAACACAAATATTCAGTTATTTCCAAGAAAAGGATCTATCTTTGGCCAATCATTGTCTCCACTTTGTTTATCGATCTTATCTTCTTGGCATTGTGCTTGGTAAATGTCACGTTGAGGATATCACAGAGCTGGTACACACAGTTGGCATTTTATACCCAAGAGAAGTTTAGGACTGAAAGAACAAGATGTGCTTCAGAGAGACCATCACTGCAAGGTGAAATTTGCCTAGATCTGTGCCAGCTCCAACTGCTGCACTTCCCGGTGTGGAGCCATTTGTTTCTTCCTTTTTAAATAGAGATAGCAATCATTCACATGTAAGAGGATGTGTCATTAATAATTTGCTTTCAAACCTTTGTGTTAGCTTTTGAGAAATTAATTAATGCAAACATAAATGCCAAGTAACAACTGTATTTGCTAAGAACTGGGAAGCCACTTACCCTCTGAGTTACATGGTAGAAATGAAGGGAGCCCTGAGGCCTGACCCACGGCAGCAGCGGTTGAGGGGGGTGCGCTCATGGCCCTGCATTTCAGCAAGCACCCCTGCAGTAAGAGATATGATGCTGTGAGTTCCCTCAGCGGACACTCACACAGATGTTCATGTGCAGTTCACTTTGGGAATCCTCAGAATTCTGTGGGAGTGCTGCCTGAGCCCTTGGGGGTGTGAAGAATCACAGAATTGCTTTGGTTGGAAAAGACCTTTATGATCAAGTCCACATCACTAACCTGGCACTGCCAAGCCCACCACGAAACCATGTCCCTCAGCACCTCATCTACACAGCTTTTAAGTATCTCCAGGGATGGTGACTCCACTACCTCTCTGAGCAGCCTGTGCCAGTGTCTAACAACCATCTCAGTGAAAAAGTCCTTCCTAATCTCCAATCTAAACCAACCCTGGAGCTCCTTGAGCCTATTTCCTCTTGTCCTGTCATTCATTACTTGGAAGAAGAGACTGATTCCCACCTGAGTACAACCTCCTTTCAGACAGTTGTAGAGGGTGATCATGTCTCTTCTCAGCCTCATCTTGTCCAGGCTGAACACCTTCAGCTCCCTCAGCTGCTCCTCATCAGACTTGTTCTCCAAACCCTTCACCCGCTTTGTTGCCTATCTCTGGACACACTCCGACACCTCAATGTCTTTTTTTTTGTAGTGGGGGCCCAAAACTGAACACAGTACTTGAGATGTGGCCTCACCAGTGCTGAATACAGAGGCATTATCACTTCTTTGGTCCTGATGGTCACACTATGTCTGATACGTGCCAGGATGCCATAGGCCATCCTGGTCACCCCTGCACACTGCTGGCTCATGTTCAGCTGGCTGTTGCATCAGCACCAGGTCCTTTTCCTCCAGATAGCTTCCTAAGCCACCTTGCCCTCAGCCTGTAGCATTGCATGGGGTTGTTATGACCCAGGTGTCCAGGTGGAACATCTTCTCCCTGTCCCACGGGGCTGTCATGATGTGGCCACGGTGCTGCATGTACTCTATCAGCAAGGGATTCCCATCAAAGCAGTGCTTGGCTGTCGCTGCTGACAAGAGATCTGTTCCCACGTTGCTCTTGGTACGGGTGCATGTTCCTCCTCATCTCAGGTCCAACAAAGTTTTAGTCATCTGTTCGGGGGTACTCATTAGGTCTTGATCTTTTGCAATTAACAGTTTTGGCCCCATTCTGGATCAAAACAACTGAAGTGAGGACCACAACCACCCTCTTCAGACAGACAGGTCTCCAGAGCCTGTGCCACTGGATGTGGAGGCCTTGTGGTGGCATCCCTGTGGCCATGGCAGGCAGAGGGATTGCCCCTTAATAATGGCAGTGGCTCAGACACGCTGTTCTGTAAGGAGCCTCTAGGCTGGGAGAAAAAAAGGTAACGTTAATCCTGGAAGTACTTTTCATATGATAATTTCCAGCTTTTGGACGCTGATGGCATCTTGCTGCAAGGGTATACCCTCTAAGTCCCTATTGCCCCTAGCTCACCTCCAAGCCCTCTGTTCTGCAGCCCCCCTACAGTGTGGGTGACCTCCCTCCTGCCCAGGGTGGCTAGTGTTCTGGTTTACACACAGCAAAGCAGTACATGACACCCCATATGACAGTCCACTCCATTGCTCTGTCACCCATGTGTGACTGTGAGGGAAATCTGACTAAAGAGCATGTTTAACCTGAGACAGCCAATCTCTTCATGTTTCTCCCCACCTCCTGTTTAGCTTTTCATGCAAGCCTTAAAGCCTTTCTGCAATTCAGCTACAATTTTTTTTTGTAGTGTTAATCCACAGAAAGTGATTTGAAGCAACTGTAACCTGCTCCAAGTCCTGGTTTGGAGCTGATGTAAGGCTCTCTTGTACCCTTTGCAGGGCTCATTTGAATATTTTTTTTCATAATGCTTTGAGACCCTTTGTCCTTCAGGGATGGAAGATTTTTAATCAGGCAAATTGTTCTGTTAGAAATAAAGCTGTCTCAGAAGTTAGCCCTTGGGGATGGTTTTTGTGCAGAGAAGCTTAACTGAGATTTCAATAGAGCTTTCTGGATAGAAAGACTGCAGAGCAGAGGGTTTGGCTGATTTGTCCAGGTTGCTCAGACAGTCAGCAGCAGAGGCAGAAGTTTCTCAGTGTGTGTGGCTCTGTAGACGATACACAGGGGGAATTCCAGGAGCAGGCAAGGCACATGGACTATGGCTCAGCAAGAGCTGTAGTTTAGTTTACCAATATGTTTGATGTTTCACTTCACCTTCCAGACCTTTCATTTTAACCCATATTGTCTGTTTACATTGTAAATTCTTCACTTTTAGCAAGCATGTGTCTGACATGGCCAGTACCTCTAGGTCTCGTCTGGAGTTCTAGGAATGGCTGGCACAAGTCCAAGTGCTGCTGCTGGTACAGCCTGGTAGTAACATGCACATGATGTTTGTGACATGGATGGATGAGTCTTCCTCTTTGCTGATTTATTTTTTTTACCTTTCCTTAGATTACCTAAACCCAGTGGAAGAGAACCCATTTGTTTCCCGACGAAAGAATGGAGATCTTCAAGCTGTGGACAACCCAGAGTATCACAATGCTCCAAACGCACAGCCCAAAGCAGAGGATGAGTATGTGAATGAGCCATTGTACCTCAACACTTTTGCAAACACCTTGGAAAATGCTGAATACCTGAAGAACAATTTTCCAGAGAAAGCCAAGAAGGCCTTTGACAACCCAGACTACTGGAACCACAGCCTGCCCCCACGAAGCACTCTCCAGCACCCAGACTACCTACAAGAGTACAGCACAAAATACTTTTACAAACAGAATGGTCGGATCCGACCCATTGTGGCAGAGAATCCCGAGTACCTCTCCGAGTTCTCCCTGAAGCCTGGCACTGTGCTGCCCCCGCCACCCTACAGGCACCGGAACACGGTGGTGTAGTGACCGCGGTCTCACAGCAGTTGAAAGACAACCCCTTCTAGCTGCCTCACTCTTTTTCTTCCACTCTCCTTTCCTCTCTCTCCCTTCCCTTCCTCCTTCCTTCCTTCCCTTTCTTTCTCCCATGAGCTTCCTCTTCTTGCCAGTTCACTCATTTTTGATATTTCTAAGTGGAAAGATGTCTTGGATTTGCAGATTGGATTGGGAGCTTGGAAGGAAGGAAAAAGACTGAAAGAAAGAATCTATTACCTGGCATTCTTCCCCTCCGTAGATCAGAGGGTCGGATGGTCAGAGAAGCCAGATGGTACCGGCAAAGGCCAGCGGCAGCGTTGCCTGCTGTCAATCTAGTCCTCAGTATCTCAACCCAGGCACTGTGAAGAAAGCCACAGAGTCTGATTCTTTCAGCAGGAATTGATGAGAGTCTGTACAGCATTCCTGGAAATCTCAGTGCAGTTTCCAATGGAGGGGAAAATGGACACTTTTTATATCACATGTGATAGCTTAGTAATTGAGATTGAGGATCCAATTTCTTTCTTCTAACACTTTCTATCCCAGCAACTGAAAATGGCTAACCTGGCTCTTCATAATCATTCAGATCTTCATCGTGGCTTTCCAAGAAATGATGATGTGACTTTAATATATGGTAAAACCCTTTTTCTGAGCCACACCATGATTTTGTGCCAATTCCTAACCACAGAGACTCCCACTCAGAGCTGGGACGTGACACAACCATTTTTGTATATGTGCCAACATGACGAACCTTTTCAACACAAAAACCCTTTCAGAAGAGTGTAACAAAACCATGCCTCCAATGTGTTCTTTTTGAAGATAAAAAACAGGCCAAGAAACCAAGATTTGTATGCAGAAAGCTTTGCTTTCCTGTTTTATACCTGATTACTATAAATACGTAACCAGACTTAAAAAACTTCTTCCCTCTTTTTTCTTCTTCATGATCACAAAGGGAATTGGGGATGCTGTCAGGCAACACTGAGGACGAGATGGAGAACTGGAGAGTTTGATATGGGTCATGGAGTCTGCTGGTGTTCTATGGGGTGGTGATGGGAAGGGTCCTTTAAACTGGAAGACGGACACTGGACTGGAGAAAATGCACATAGTGGTTCACTGGAAAGTTAGTTTGCACTTAAGCTCTGATTTTATTTGAACTGTTTTCTGGATTTTGAATGAAGCAATATGGAAGTGACCAGCAAAATATAAAATAATAATTTTAAATTAAAAAAAAAATAAAAAAGAAATATATGTAAAGGATGACTGTGGAAATGCCAAAATGAAGCAAATCAAGTCTTTGGAACACTGTCTGCCAGTTCTGAGAGGCCATTGCATTGACTGCTTCAGAGAATACAGTGACAGAGCAACCAGCTCTTGCTGTTGCCATGTGAAGGACAGCAGAACAAGCCCTGAAAGGGATTGGAGGAAACAAATGTCTTGCTCTGTCTTGCAGCACAGTGAGGAATAATTTTTTTTCTAAAAGGAGGATTACTCTGGCACAGAAGACGGTGCATCTGAGGTCTGAGAAGTCAAAATGTGCATGACTCGTAAAGCTTTCCATCAAAAATGTAAATAAGTATGAGTCAGTCTCCTTGCCTGTAGTTCTGCTTTCATCAACCTCAATTTTTAGATAGATACCCCCACCCCACTCCCTTGCGTGCTCCTCTTTGGAAATATCTTTCAGCCAGAGTTCTGGATGTTTTTAGCAACCTGAGGCAGATGGAGCTGGGAAGGGTGACATAAGGGCCAGAGACAACAGTGGCCAGCTCCTGACATGCCAAAACACACGTGTGTAAGAGCATTTATCTGCCTAGTTCTCACCAAAAATCTTACTGAACAATTGGGTACCTTTGGAAATCTGCCTGTGTCTCTGCTCATCCAGGCTTTTAAAGGGGAAGAGACACTACTCAATGGATGGCAATCTTGAGTGATACAACAGTATTTCAGTTTATGCGCTTCAGTACTGTTAAAGTCAAGATCTTTGGGGTGACCTAACCTGGCAACAAAACCAGCAACAATCAGTGGTCTGGAAATGGCATCCTGCTCTTCCGGACTTCTGCCATCTCAACAGCTTGCCACCTGTAATTGTAGGGAAGTAGAGGAAGGAAGCAATAGTTACCTCCAAATCTTGGTGGCTGAGGGTCAGTTTGACAAAGATATGATGAGATTTCAAACCTGAGTTGGTTGTAAATGCATATAGGCAGGAAACAAATGATGCGTGATCACTAGGTCAAGGCTGGTTCAGCCAACAGCCGGTTTCTGCATCAGGTGTGTTCAGGGCAGCTTCAGACTGCAGAGTGGATAGTAAACCTGCACCCAAGTAGGTAGCTGATAGGTCTGAAAACAGCAAGAACAAGCACAGATCTTTGAAACTATTAAAAGACGTTTTGTGGAGGCAGAACAAAATGACCATCAGATTGCTGAAGTGAGATAGATGGTGACAAGAATACTGTGTGTCTGAGGGGCCTTGCTGCTTCCTTGTTCCCCCTGTACCTCCTGGTGATCTGGCAGGAGCCAGAGACAAGCACTGATGAGCAATCAGGGCACAGAGGGATGGCATCAGGTCCTGGGGATGCACTGCAGGGAAAATTTTCCAGAGCTTATGCTCATAGGATGCGTTCAAAGCAAGGGCACAGGTCTGACAGGGTGGGATGTGACTGTCAAGCTACTGGGGACTGTGGCTACAGGCTCACAAAGTGCTGAGGGTATCCCAGTGCAGAGTCAGCGCAGGTTACGTAGGTAGGTGAGTGTTCTTGAACAAGTATCATAAAAGAGTAGGTCATAATGGAGAAAATAAAATAAAATGCTGGTAGAGCTTATGTGTTTGGAGTCAGAGGTGCACTCGAAGACTGCTGGGGTAGAAGCACACACGCCACCAGACCCACATGTGAGTGGGAAAGTGCTGGCATGTAGCTGCAAATGGAAGGGGAGGCCTGTTTGTTTCTCTGGTAATGAAGTAGTATCAATGTTGGAAACAAGCCCAGCAAATAATCAAAATGTACATAATTGTGGGGTTTAACCTTTTAACATTTTATTTCTTATTGAACTTGAATTATTTATTCATTTCATTGTTGACTGTGGGTGTGATATATTAAATGGCGTGGAAATGCAGAAGTGAGCCGGCATGAGGCCAGAGTGGAAGCTGCCACATGCAGCCCAGCTGAGCTGTGCTAGCTGTGTCCTGAATTGCAGAGGTCAGACAAAGGGTTAATGGGCACAGTGATTTGGATGATGGAAAACTTGTTGCCCTGCAGCTTCACAGTTTTGGAAGGTTTTTTTTTCCTGAGCTTCTGGTTTAAGTGGCAACTGTCAAGAAGGGGCCTTACCTTTCCTGCTTTCCTACTTTGGACCTTTGTGAGCACATCTGATGTTGAGCTTGGATTAACCCTTTCCTTGTCCCTGGCAAGAACAGCAGCCTTGTGAGTACAGCCCGTAAATCCACATATTTGCTCTGGACAGGTAGCTCTTCTGACCTCCTTTGGCAGATTTTTGTCTCTTTGCCAAAGAAAGTTTAACCGTGGGTAAAAACAGTAAACCTGGGAGCAGAACTGAATGAGTAACTGCAGGTTTTGGGGAAAAGTGGATATTTCCAGACACAAACTCAGTTTTGTCAGCACAGAGCAGTATGTGTGAGCATCAGCACAAACATCTTGTCTGGCAGTGCTGGATTCTCTAGCTCTGCAGAGGTATCTATACACAGCACTAGCAGTTTTTATGGTTTTTATAATACAGTCTCCCGTTTGTAAACATTTTCCTTTCCCTTATTGCAGACTGCATGGTGCAAGAGCAGTGACTAACTTTTCACGAGCAGATACTCAAGTGGTACATATCAGCCTTTGACTAAGACACAAAGCAATGTGCTGAGAGAGAATGGCTTGTTTTCGTCATCTCTTTCAGTGATACTTGTGTTAGATGTCATCATCTACCAGGGGGTTATTTCAAACAGATGTGGATGCTGGATCTGATTGACTTGCTGCACCATAATTGACTGAAACCAACTACTTTTAAGTTTCCTTCTTCATCTCTTCTCAAATTTTACTTTTTGCACAAAACAGACAGGAGGGACTCTTCAGCCATCCACTCAGATGTAGCAGAGTATTTCCAACTTGCTCTCAAATGGGCCATCTCTTGCAGGCAGTGAGTCATGGGAATAACTCAGAGTGAGTATCAGCAGTAGGAGCGAGCCACCCTGTGAGTCTGTGTCAGGTACCTTAATCTCAGGCCTGAAATCCCTTCCTTTGTACAAAGAACAGTTAATGTTGGTTGTTCCACATTTTTGGTGAAAAATGCATTTCTGGACTTGCAGGAATTGCATGAATCATCCCATTCCAGTTATTTCCTGGGTTAATGAGGAAATATCCTTCCCTGATATCCCACAGCTGGGAGGGCCAGAGGCTGTGTGGGAGGGCCCTGGCATGGATGCTGCTGGGGCAGGGCAGCATGTACAGACACCACTCGTTTGCACTAAAGATGTGAGAGGGAGTTCTAGGGGAGCATTTCTTCACTCTCAGCTACCACTATCCCAGCTAGAGGCAAAGCAGCCAGCAACTCTAACAGCTTAGCCCTGACTATGTAGACCTGTTCCTTCCACAGCTGTAGCTGGTGCTGACCAGCAAAGGGGAAGACACTAGCCAGGAGGTTAAGTCAGCCTAGAAACAGAGCTTGGGGTTGGGGATATTTTGAGGATGGACCTATACGGGAAACTCAGAGATTAAAGGAAAAGGATCTCTTTTTTTTTTTTTCTTTTTCTGGTAGGGTGTCTGTACAAGTGTCCTGTGTCATGAAGGCAGCTACAGGAATGAAGGGATTCTTGGGGGTCCTTTGTACTGCCTGGAAGATGAGGTGGATTTGGCCCAGGTCAGAGTTAGGCTGTTGGTCGTGCAACTCCCCAGGATAGCTGAAGGTGTCCCAGCCAGCCATGCTGTCCTGGACCCTCTGCCCCTGTGCAGATGTCTCCACATGGAAGGGGCAGCAGCCACTGCAGCACCCAGGTGGTCCTACACACCAACACCTGCAGCCTCTGAGGGGGTAACAGACACCCAGCGCCTGATTGACTGCTGGGACACTGCTCACGTGGCGGGTGGCTTTTGCCCTCACCTCGGACAACTGGCACATCAAGGCCTTCTCCCCCATTTCCCAATCCTTTTTGGGAAAGTTTGAGGTAGGTGAGTGTTGACCTGTTTTGACGGCTCTTTAGCTTAAGGGAGACTGGTGGAAGAGAGGCCTCAGCATGAGCCAGAGCCAAGCCTGCGGTTATCAGTTACTTCTTTGTCTCTTACACAGCACCTCAAAGGGGACACTGTCACCTTGAGTCCCCTTCAGCAAATATTTTTAAAAGGTGTTTTTGCTTGCAGTTACATGAGGACCATGCAGCCGTTCATTTCTGGCTCTGTCACTGGCAATGTTCTCATTCCCATGGATCTAAGACCTCTGCTGCTGACAAAGCAGCTTGTCTTTTGTTAGAGAAAACCTTGGGTTTAGGTTCACGGTTTTTCCAGACAACCTGGGGTTGGTTCAGGCTCTGTCACATGCAAGGAACCACAGCTGCCTCTCGGCACAGCCTCTGCAGTGCCACTGTCTTTGCAAGATTCCCTCTTTTTTTCATATTTTCTGGCCCTTGCTTAGCATCACACAAGTAGAAGAGGGCACTGTTACAAATGGGAATGAATAACAGAACTAAAGGCTCTGTGTGGTAAAGCACCACACAAAATGTCCAAGAATGATATGTCTCCACCTTTGTATCAGTTTTATTGTACCACAAGGTCCTGTTCCTGCACCGCCGGGCAGGTCAGTGTGGGATTGGACTGACAGGCTCGCTGCTTGGTGAACTACTGGTGGGAGGCTGTCAGCAGCAATGCCGTGGCAAGGGCTGGGCCCTGCCTGCGAGCTTGTGCTCTGGACAGCACCTGCAGGGGAAGCTCTGGGTGCTCAGCTCTGACTGGTGGTGGTGGGACTCGGTGGGACGCACTCAAGCTGCAGCCAGATCTCACCAAAGCCAGACGGGAGAGGTGCTGTCACCCACCCAGGTGCTGGCCGAGAAGCCAGGAGATGGTGTGAGGGAGAAAGCCAAGGATGTTTTTTTATCATTTAATTTTGTGAGAGCACCTTGTGGACCTTGGTAAGGAGGGGTTTTTAAGGGGAGTTGTGTGAGGTGTTAGGCAGTGTGAGTCACTATGTCCCAGTTCTTCTCCACTCTCAAATAAAAAAGCCATGAAATGGGGTTGCAGGCGTGTCGTGGACAAGACCGCCAGGGCAGCGGCGCAGCCCCTCGGGGTGGCCGGGGCCTCCACGTCCCTCATCCACACACACATCCATTGATGTGAGCACCCGTTCCGGTGCCACCGTCCCTCTGCTCTGCCCAACCCTCCTAGGGAGAAACACTGTATTGTCCATAGCACTCCGAAGACTAAACCCTTTTGGGATAACCACAGCAATGAACTGTGAATGGTATTTTATAAGTAAGTGTAGATATGTACGCCGTTCTTTCGAGGTAAGGTACTATGACATATGTAGCATAAACTGGTACTGCTGTTAAATGGGTCGATTATTAACTGAGCAGCTGTGGGAGGGGCAGCTAACTTTGAATGCACTAAAACAATGTTCCTTTAAATGTGGGGACCGAAGGGAGTTGCTGGGTACTTGTCTTTTTTTCAATGGAGTATGTCACAAGGGGAATGCAGGCCAATGAAAACACATGATTTTTTATAGCATTTTAATGTTGGAAAAGGGTACACATTTGACGCATTATTCACAATGATTTGACTCCGTTTTTTGCCCAGTTTTGGCAATTTCCCCAACATCACAAGCTGGAATTTCTCAAGAGGTGGCAGCCCTAGAGAAGGGAAGCTGGAGGGAAAAAGCAGTCTCTTTCCATAAAGAGAGACATCCAACGTATATTTTCCTGAACTGGACTTGAACTACCAATGTTTTCTTTTCTGATGAGACTCAAGATTCCCAGGCCCGGCAGATGACATTACTGTCCCTTCAAAACTTGTCGAGGAGATGACACCAGCCTGGCCCAGCAGAACCAGCCCAACTCCCCGCTGGGACGTGGGGGAGAGGGGCTGGGGCTTTAGCCAGTTCTTGGTGTTCTCAAAGTGCAGAGAGACAAAACAACAATACTTCTGCCTTATGAAGTATCTGCAGAAGAGGAGAAGCATCAGCGTGTTGGGGAAGATGCTCATTTCTGCAAAATGATGCATTCAGAGTTAGCTGCCTTTCTGAAACAAAAATAAAAACAAAACCTACTGTATGTTACTTTGAAAATGTGAATAGTATTTTTATAGCTTGTTAAACACACAGCTAGTTGCATTTGTAAATAAGGATAATGTTGCTTTTATTTTCCTTGTGGACACCATTATTTGGAACATAATTGTCCTTAGGGTTGATTTGTATATAGGTAATTTGCTTGTGATTTAAGCCGCTCCTCCCCTTTTCTTTGTCTCCCTTCCCACCCTCTGGTTTTGGTTAGAAGTACCATTTTCAGCATTCTGCGTGGTTCTGTGTTTTAGCACTATTGTGGTGTGTTCAGACTTCCTGCACTTGCTTACACAGTAGGGTATGCCAATTGTGTGTGGCGTAATGTTACTTTAACCTTTCCTTTCTCATATTTTAGCGATCAAGGATTATGCACTGTTAAATACTTACTGACCTGGGTTAATATTAGGTACATATTTTAGCATAATTTCCCTTCTTTTCATGTTTGGGTTTTTTTTTTTTTTTTCTTTTTTCCCTTCCCTCTCCTTTTGTCTTGTTTGGAGGCTGGGGAGAAACCTGTGGCTCTTCTCTTTGTGTGGTTTCATTTCCCTGCCCTGTGTACGGTCCCGAGTTTCTCCTCACGGTCCTTGGGGTAGAGCTTTATCTGTTTGTTAAGACAAATGTAGACTGCGACCCACCTTGCATCAGCCCACGTTCATCCCAGCTGAACAATTTGAAAAATGTTCTGCCTTTTTGTTACATGAATCTGTCAGAAATATATTTTTAATTTAATATAAATGAAATTCAATAAAATATGAAACAAAGTCTCCTGGGTACATGTGACATTTCATACCAGGGCTCAAGCACTTCCAGCAACATGGACTCCCTGTGTCCTGGCAGAGAGCATGACCTCGGACCCTGCTGGGGAAAAGACTCATGTGAGGCACCTCACTGGGGATGGCAGGCAGCCCCATCCTGACCTGCATCAGCCCAGTCCCCTGGGGTTGCACTGAGCCACTGGCAGCCCCCATGGCTGCAGCAGATAGTGTCCTGGGGGTGGCAGCCACATCAAGGGTGACACACTGGCTGTGTGGAGGGGATGACAAGACCCAGTGGAGGGTCACTCCAGCTGCCCCATAAATGTCTGTCACCAGAACAGTCAGCAAGAGGTGAGCAGAGGCTAAGCAGACCCCAAAGCCTGGACAGCCCAGACACATAGTTCCCCCTTGAAGCCCCCATTCTGGAACCCTGGGACTGCCCAGTTCCCTTGGGGCAGCACTGCTGCCACGCGACCCATCCAGTAACACCCACAAAACTCTGCATGTGTGTGAGCAAGTATTACCCCAGCCAGGCAGGTTCTCATCTATAGCTTTGTTGCTGGGGGATGGGTGCGTGGTGATTCTTTAACAAGAATCAAGAAGGCAATGCCACAAGTAAAATGTAAAGACGAGCCACCCGCCCCCAGTATGCCACCATGTGTGCTGCCCACACAGTGCCCGCGCTCACAGGCCTTTGCACTCACACCCCCATCATCCCAGGCCCTTTAAAGCCCATTGGAAAATGCACAGATCTTTCCCACAACCCTCACCAATGAGCCCGTTGGTGATACCAGATGCATCGTGTCACAACCGGCATGGGATCCTGTGACCACAGACCTCAAGGGCTCCAGCTTCACCACGTGGCCCCTTCCCCAGCACTCCATTTGAGTCCAAAGTCACCATCCCACAGAGTCTGCCATGCACCCCAAACTAAAATGCCCTGACTGCCCCCAACCTGCCCCTAAGGCAAACCACAGTACCAGGGCTCTGGAGAGCAGTTTACATTTAGCAAGAAACAGTAACATCATTTTGGCTCTTTGAGGTACACTTAAAAATACTCCTGTCCTCCTGGATTGCCACTGTTTGTTTCAGGAATGACCTTGGCATTCTCTACCTGGTAGTCAGGAAAGGTCACTGCACACTTGGATACAAATGTTGTCGGGCATGGAGGCTTCTGGCTACCATGCCCTCCCAGCACCGGGCAGCACACACAGGCTGTTCATACAGCCCTTATCAGGGCAGCTCCACGCAGGGACACCGGCTGTTCATACAGCCTTTTCCAGTGTGGCCTGCACATGGGGCCATTCACACCTTTAACAGCTGCAGCTGATTTAATACAGTGCAGAGGAAATAGTGTCTGATGCAATGGCAGAGATTTGATATAAAAACTAGTGGCATGATCACTGTAGAACTTCAACAATACTTGAGAATAAAGAAAAATCCAGCAGCATGAGCAATACAAGATAGACCCTGCTCCCTCTTCACTCCATCCCCAAGTGAATTTTACCTGGTGAAATAAAAGCTCAATCAACCAGCTATTCTCCAGTAAAATAATATTAATGTAAAGCCTCCTGCCACTCATTCAGGCCATGGCATTCGGATGTTTAAGCTGTGACTGAAAAGCACAATTTGGTTTTCACAATCAGGTTCATGCAGCACTGATGACACTGTTCTTTGCAGCTGTGGCACACAAACCAGATGGGCACACAGATATGAAATTACTCCAACTCAAGGCCTTGTGTCATCTTGCAGTAAAAGAAAAAACAAATCCCTCCAGCCTGACCAACACGGGGCTTCCGAAGCCCTCCCATGGCTGCCCAGCATTGGGCTGCCTGTGGTTTGCTGCCAGAGACTTGTCCAGCCTGCACCCAGACACGCATTTTGCCTGAGTCCTTGGTATTAGCAAATCCCTTCACTGCACGGGAAGACTGAGCCTGAAACATGTCCTCCCCAGGTATTTTAAGACTGCTTCACTAAATGTTTGCCAGATGAAAAGCTGGGATCAAGTCAATGGAAACATTTGCTTGATCCTTTTGAAAGGGGTAACGACATTAAGCTGGAACACAAAAAGTTCCATTTAAACATAAGAAAAAGCTATCTCACTGTGAAGGTGAGGGAGCACTGACACAGGTTGCCCAGGGAGGTTGTGGAGTCTCCTTCGTTCCTGTGTGACCTGATCTAGGTGGACCGGCTTNGTTGTTTGGTTTTTTTTAAGCTCCCTACATAGATGCCCCAGGCAGTTTCCTGGGGATACTCTGGAGTGTTACTGCAGTCCTCACACATCCTTGCTCCCTCCTGCCTGCCCCAAGAAGGTCATTTGTCCTTCTCCTCCAGTCATGGCTTCTTCCTTCCCAGCAAAACTGATTTTGAAGGTTTCCCAGAAAGGCAGAAAAAACATCAAACACCTCAGGCTCCTCCCCCACCAGGGTCCTGCTACTCCTCAGCTGAGCCCTCTCCAGCCTCCAGTACAGCCACCGAGGGGATATCCCTGTCTGTGCACTACCACAAAACAATCAGACTATCTCAAGAGCCACAGAGCAAAATGACACAGGAGATGGGATTATGATGTGATGGCAGCCAGGGGAGATAAAGGCAAATTTTTGTAGTCAGAGTCATGAATGGCTATGAGAGCAATTTGCCCTAGAAGAGCCCCTGAGATCACAGGGAGCCTCCACAAGCTTTGAGGCACTCCTGCTGCAAACAGGCAGGGAGGTGAAGCTCTCTGGCATATCCAGAGGCCAGTTCAGACACATGGCACAAGTCTTTACAGGTCATTATTTTAAAAAAATAATAATTCAATGATTATACTTAAAACCTGTTTCCATGAAACCCTCTGTTCAAACCCATCTTTCCCCTTCCTTGTACAAAGCATAGCACATAAGGAGAGCAGGGCACTGCCGGGTTTAACCCCAACCATTGCTGCCCCACCGAAAAGGACAGCTAGCACCCCTAGAAGAGACACCCACTCTGCCGCCATGCATGTCTGTCATACCTGCTCACCTCTCCAGGAGGAACAGCTGGCAAACAGCATGACTGAACATGCCTCCTTCCCTTATCAGAAAAAAAAAATCACCTGTAGAAGTGGGTGTTTTTACTACACTCCTGGAGCAGCTGATACTGGAGGCACTGGGGCAGCTAGCAGGAGGAGGCTACAGGAGCCTAGGAGGTGTCATGTGCATGATAATCATGACCTTTAACATACACTTACTTTTTTTCCAAATATATGCAAAAAGAAAAGTTTAAAGAGAAACTCACCTCAAAGACCGACACCAGTCACAACGTGTATCAGGCCAGGCTTCACAAAGCCCAGCTACTGTCCTCTCCCTGCCGCATTCCACGCCTGTCATGCACCAGTGGTGAAATAAGAGTTTGCCACAGCCTTTGAAGCCCCAGCCTTCCATATCACCCTCTCCACCCCGCTGAACCAGGGCCACTGCACCAAGAGACATACAGTTGCGAAGCAGAAAGAAAGCATTTCCTTTTGCACAAATGGTGTAAGCCATTTCTGGCAAGGCTATGTTTGCCCCTCTGATAAATTCTCCGTACCACTACCGCCTGCATCTTTCCCACCAAGAAAAGCCTTTTCTCTTACTATGCAGAGAAAAATCTATCTGAATCGCTTCCTGTAAAGTGCCACAAGTCAACAAGGCTGTAGCAACAAGGGGGCAAGCCATGGTTTCCTTTCAGACATCCCTACAATAATTGCTTTTTGTCCACCTGTACAGGGCCTACGTTGCTGTGCCCCATGCAAACGGAGGAACTAAAACTAAGGGAAGCTTTTGTTCCCACAGAATAAAAATGGTCCTGATTTTTCAGACCTTTGGACCCAATGTGCTCTTTGCAAGGTGGAGACCAGGACTGGAGAGGGGATGAGAACAAGGGATGGCAGGAGGGATCGAGAAATGGCTGTACTGCAATAAAAGCAAGCCAATGCCTCTTGTGACCTGCTGCTTTAACACCTTTGTCTTTCTCTGCTTCCCTCACCCTGACCTTGCTGTTCTGGACCATGGCTGAAGGCATCACACAGCACAGGGAAGGCAACCTGGAAAGCAAATGCAGACGCAACTGCAGCGAAAACCTGCTTGCCCTAACTAATTGGACTGACTACTCAAACCCCAAGTTGGTCAGCAGTGACTGGTCCTGCCCTCTGACCACCGGCCATTGCCCAGAGCAGTACCTGGGCTGGAAGAGACCTGCTCTTTGCTCCTCCTTTGCCATGCAAGAGAGTAGCTTTCCACAGACAAGTTGTTCCTTTCTCCTATTACCTCTTAACTTAGCAGATGGCATGTCTGGGCTTCAGCTGAAAGCTGTGCTGAATGTCTTGTCATTGCTTCGTATTCCAAAGGAGTTAGGGCAAACCTGCCAAATCAAGGAAAACAAACTGTAGACAATAAATATGTACTTCATATGGCTTAAAACTGAATAGCAATGCTAGTCTTACCTAAAGGCCACTCCGCCTGCACTGTGTTATTTAGATATGTGCTGGCCCGAAAGCCTAGAGAAAGCCAGCAGAAACCCCCAGCCTGGGGGCTTCTTCCCTGCTGCAAGTTTGCAGGAAGATGGGTTTGCACTTTGTCAGATACGCTAAGCACTCTGCAGGGAGGCAGCAGTGGGTGACCCAGGCTTGGTAGGAAGGCCTGAGCAAATAAACACACGTACACACACCTGGCATCAGCCTGCCAGCAACGCCATCGGCCAACACACTGTCATGCTCTACAGTGTGTGACCTGAGGAGAGAGCAGGGCAGCAGGAGAGAAGAAATTGTCCAAGAAACATTTTCTTGTCTGAATTTGCTGCTTTGCCAAAGTCAGAGTGTTTGATGGGAAGGTGTGATGGCTTCCAACCAGGCAGCAGGAGTTGTGTGGGACCTAGGGACCACAAAGCTCTCAGGACCCCAGCCGAGGTGATACTAGCCAGACTCATACATGGAATGTGTGTGTATCTCGGGCAGACAGATTGCACATCCTGCTATTAGCTGTATTGTCTTAACCAGATGATAGAAATGAGGTTAAAACTTTCTTTCTTTACTGTTTTATTTGCTCTGTGCAGGATTGCCAGATTACACGGAAATACCATGGAGCAGACAGTGAAGTGTTTGCATTGCATCTGCATTGTTTACAGAGAGCAAAACACACTCATTTTGATTGAACATATTTATAACCAAAAGGGATGATGCATGGAGGGTAGGAGTAACAACTAAGTAATTTTCCGGTTGCCATGGCCTGAGCTGGCCTCCAGGCCCTCATGGGCAGCAGGAGGGCTGTGAGCTAACCCTGGCCAGCCCTGGCTTGCCCACAACAGCGCACCCACATTTGCTCACTGACTGCAGGGAACAGGCACAGGCCTGGCAGATGTGTCGATGTGTCACACTGGACGGTACGTGCACAGATTCATTAAAGCAGCTCTGGTGAGCACAAAGCTGTGGGTATGAGTGAGGCTTGGAGTGATGGATCATTTGGGCTGGAGGAAGCCTCGGGGTGTGCTGCCGAGCGCTGCTGCTCCTCTCCCCACAGCCCTGTGGGCTCCAGCAATTTGAGCCCAGCAGTGTTTGTGTACTGGTGCTGCGGAGTCCTCCAGCACTTGTGGCTGTGTGACAAGGAAAAATAATTCAGTCTCAGTAACTTTACTGTTTCTGCAACATAAAAGGCTGTTTTCTTTGGTTCTGTAAGCCATAACCAGGGGCAAAGGAAGCGGAATCTGTGAACAAGGATCTTCGTTCTTCTAATGGGTTTTGCAGTCAGGCAAATTTGCAAAGAAGTTTGCAGGTGGCTTATAGTTGTGCATTTGCAATATAAATCGATACAGATGGCTATTTACTTTGCAGTACAGAGGCTGGAACACCCGAGGCTGTGAAGCTGCAGAGATCCATCCCTACTCTCTTCATCTTAAACAGGGTGGCAACATCACCAGCAAGTTGCACCTCTTGAATCATGGGGATATGCAGGAGTTCTCAACAAAACCTCCCTGCTCAGTTGCCCATACCCACACAGCTACTTGGCTTTCCCCCATCCATTACCTTCCCTTCGCCGGTCTGCAGAAAGAGCATCAGGCAACTGTTCCTAAGCGCTGCAGGTGGGACAGAGAGGTGCGGGAGCATTTGCAGAGTGCTGCGGCAGCGTTGGCAGAGTGCTGCAGTAGTGCTGGCCCTCCCTCAGTAGGTAGGCTAGTGCCGCTCGGCAGGGCTCGGCTTGGCACGGCAGGGCTCAGCTCAGCAGGGCAGCACCGGCACGGCGGGGCTTGGCATGGCACGGCAGGGCTCAGCACAGCACGGCAGGGTTCAGTTCAGCACGATAGAGCAGCCCCGGCATAGCAAGGCTTGGCAAAGCATGGCAGGGCTCGGCACGGCACAGCAGACTGTGCCAAGTGCACACGGACCCCATCTCGGGCCTGCAATCTCTTCTACAATTTAATTTTCTTCTTACCCCATCTGTTGGCTAAATGCATGGTGGAGAGGAAAACTACAGTAAGTTGGGCAGAAAGGATCACAAAGCATCCACCAAATGCTGTGAGAGAGGATGGAGGTGCTCATCTCCTAATTGATTCAGCTAGTTGTGGTTTGTATTTCATGGGAATCCATGTAGTGGTCAGGGTCTCTGTTGGTAAATGGGCTAAAACCCCATGGAGCTTTAATGGCATGGAAGAACTTTACAAGGTGGCTCTCTGAGACTGCAATAGTTAACTTAGGCTCCAAATTTAGAGTCTAGAGGTGGGTACCTTTGTGCAGGGAAGCAGCTTAATTTCAGTCAAATATAGTAGAGAAACAATGGAGCATGTTTTCTGTCACATCAAAAATATTCAATAGCTTTCAATAAAGACAAAAAAGAGGAGGAGTGGGTGAATATTTTAGAAGCTATTGTTCAGATATCATAGTTTTAAATGGTTATCTACAGTAACTTGGGACTAATTTTGAGGAGTAACATCCATAACACAACGGATGGGTTATGTCTCCTGTTCCTTGCAACGTGAACAGCCGAGGGAAAATTTGGAGGCCTGGAGGGTACAGCAGGCTCAGCTATCCCAGGCTTCAGTGCTTTTTTGAATAACAGAGTTAATTTGCTTTCAACCTCATCAGCAGAGCAAGGACCAGAGGGACTTGGGATTAAAATTGCAAGGCAGGCAAAAGATGGGAGGAGAAGCCTGCCTCTGCCCTGGCAAGCCAATGTCCGAGTCAACTAATATATCACGACCTTCTGATCCCCAGGCCAGTGTCTCTGCCAAGTAGGTGGCAGTCCATATGACAACAGGATGTTGCCACCGCAGCCCTGGGGCTTTGTCTGCTGTCTGCACAGAAGAGAGGGAGGCAGAGGAATGATGTCACTTGTGTCCTACGACCCTAATCAACCCAGGACAGATCACTCCAACTTATGGAAGCTTGGTGGCAGCACTAATCACTAAATTAATTAAATTAGTTTCTACGCTGCTAAGAAGTTGCCCCAGTGTGAAGAAGAAACAAGCAAAATTCATACCTCTTCGTGTAACATCCTATTATACTTACTTTGCCTATTGTCAGACCTGATAGTGGGGTGAGAACAGATGTGATATTACCCTAAATTTCATTATTGTTTAAGTCATTGAATGGTGGAGAGATCTTGTTGGTTTTCATATTGGTCTGCCAATGTCCACCTGCTGTGCCACACTCACTGGCAAAACTTGCAGCAAGAACCCGGAAGACAGCACTGAGGCTCAGCCAGCAAAACCAGCCAGTGTCATGCCCTAGTCTGCCTCAGTAGGAGAATATTACCTGTCCTGACCCCATGTAGCTTGCCTCAACCCTAACCTCTACCCATGGCAGGAGCAGCCCCCATAGCCCTCTGGGGTTTCCCATCCTGGCCTGTGACACTACCCTCACGAGTGTGCTCGGTGCTGTACAAAACCCTTTGCACCTGATGGTTTCTCCTCCTGGGAAGCTCTCAAGTGACTCGATCCAAAGACTGGGACAGGAACAGGAGAAGAGTCACGCTGAAGCAAGTTGGTGGCTGGGACACTGCTTGGTTCTCAGCTGTCCAGATATGTGTTGTCTTTCCCACCTGCAGAGCCTGCTACTCTTGTGTAGTTGAGGGCTTAGACCTCATTGAGGCAATTCCAGAAGGGTTTTGTTGTATTTGAGGTTTCGGAGAAAGCAGAGAAGTGCTAACATCACTCCCACTAAATCTGATGTGAAAACAGGAGGAGGTCACTGCCACGGCCTTTTTGCAAGTCCATCTGGAGCCCAGAGAGGACTGCTCTCTTGACGAAAATGAACCATTTCTTTTTCCTCTATACCACTAATGACAACAGAAACCTTCCATTTATTCTTACCTTCCTCTGAGTGGAACCCATTTGAGCAGACAGCTCATCTTGTACTTATGGTTGGCGCAGGCTTCACTGTGTCTGCAAAAGACATCATCGTAAACTCATTTGCTCCCCTGCCTCATTTGTAGCAGGAGGCTGGAATTGCTGCTAAGGACTAACACAGGGGCCTCTGAGGACACTGTCAATCCAGCACAGTTAGAAGCTTTTCTTCACGTACCAAGAAATGCATTTTTCAAGACCAGCAGTGTATGGGACATTAGCCTAAATGAGAATTTCTGCAAGGTACAGTGCCTTGTGCATTGGAGGACCTCCAAGTTGAGCTGGAATAAAATCACTCCCCAGCTGAAAAGCACAACTGCTTGAACTAGCCTGGTGACAGTGGAAGTGACTGCAGATGCCCAGAGAGGAAGAGGAATGACTTTGTGGGGATGCCCAGCCATCCCTCTACTCAGGCATACCATCCAGCCCACAGAGACTGCAGCAAATTCATCCTTGCTTGCAGAGGGCTTCTATGTCTGGAAGGAGGAAAAGCTACCTGCAAAGGCCACAGGTGGGCTGGAGGAAGAGCTAAGACGTGCAGGGATCAGCAGCCCGTGATATTCCAGAGCCAGCAGCAGTGGGTGGCAGGCGTTGTATTACCCCTTGTGCCCTGGGCAGCTGTCCTGCCCCGCTCAGTGCGGTGGCACAGTGCTCTCTGCCAGCGCCGGGATGTCCCGCTGCTGCTGCGTGCAGACAGCAGCCTCGGCATAGCTCAGCACTGCAGCACACCTTGCATGGGCAGCACCAGAGCTTGGGCTTTCCCTGACCCCTGTTTGGTACACAGCGGCCACGCAGTCAGCTTCCTCTCTTTCTGCTGCAGCTAGCAGTGAAGGAGACAGATCCACCTTGGGTGCTTGACGTAAAACTGGAAGCTTTCCGGTCAGACAAGGGCATCGACAGCATAGTCAGAAGAGGTGAAAACAAGAGGAAACAGCCATGTCCAAAGATGATGTGCCCCCTTGCTATGCTCGTGTGGTCCCATATGGGTCCCTCAATCAACAGCTACTTTTCCTTTAGATAAAGTCCAGAATCACGCTGACAGGACACTTCCCCACCACCAGATCAATGAAGAGCCATCCACATGGGGAAAAGAGGGAGAACCTCAGTCCTAAAGTTTGTACAGTCCTAGATATCTTTTGACTGGAAAGCACTGATAATTCAACAGAAAAAGACTGTGTCTACTGGGAAGCACAGGAGCACCTATTCCATTCATTATTTGGACATAAACCAGTGCACCAGAAGCAAAAGCCTGTGATGTTTCTGTCAGAAAAATAAGGATAGCAGTCTATTTCCCTCTGTGTCCCACCCTAGGCAGCCTGAAAAACAGAGAGAGATGGCTTTTCAACTTATTTAATAATGCAAAACCTGAGGAAGAGGCGAGTTGTGCAGAATCCAGAAAGGGAGAGATTGCAAAAAGTCAAATTTGCTGATAATACACTACTTGCAAAACAAGCTTCTGCTATTCCCCTCTTGACAGAGAGTCTGTTGCCTACCAGGGCAATCATATCCAAGTGTAATTGTCTAACAATTGTTCTGCACTGAGAAAATAGTTCTGATTACAGACATTAACACGTTTAGGCATTAAGCTTCCTCACTGTAATTACCCTTGAGCTTAGTCTCACAAATGAATTAATGTGCTGATCGCTTGGACTAATAGAACCAGCAAAAGGGTGATGAATTGCTTCCAAATCAGATAAAATCAAGCGTGACATCATTTAATTAATTTCAGGGCTTGGAGGGAGGAGAAAGAGGGTCAGCATCATGCTGAAAAGAAATGTATCTCTCCCTTAGCGATTTCTTTAGATACAGAAATACGCAAACAGGGGAGGATGGGGCTGGGGAAAGGGAAGATGTGCACCAGGTGAGAAGAGGGTTGCTGGAGATGGGTCTGTATAATTTCAGTGTATGAGCATGCAGCCCCGGGTGGCTGCGCCTGAGAGTCTGATTCAGTACATCTAACGTAGGTGCAATGGATGAATTTCTTCTGGGTAGGAACAGATGCACCACTCACCTTGCTCTGTTTTTCAGTCATTCTCTGAGTGCCAAGGCTTATGTGTAACCCCCACTAATCGCCCAAGCAGCAGTCCACCCCTGGCCTCCTGCAGGATCATTGTTCCTCCATGGAAGCTGAGTGCTCGAGGGCAGTGTTGCCAAAAGCCCTCTCTTGCCAAAAGCCCTCTCCTTTGCCCGTTTTCCTAGCAGGGGATCATTTCCCAGGCTGACAGCACGAGGCTGCAGTCAGCCAAGAGCTGGGCTGGCCTTTGCTACCTTCAGCAAATAATGCTGTTACCCTCCTTGACTCCTCCTCTGTGAAAGGCCTCCTGATCTTTTTTTTTTTTTTTTGTAGAAAGGAACAAAAAGGGGCCAATGGAAAGGACATGGCAGGACTCTTGACTGCCGCTGTTAAGTACAGACTCTCTCAAATTAAAGTTTCCCCTTAGACAGCTGCCCACCTTTAAAATAAACCAGCATTGTACAAAGAGCTTGTACCTGCCAGGGTTACATGCAGAGCTTTCTCCTTGCAGCACAGCAGATAACAATTGTCACCAATTTCAGATTTTGCATCTGACACAAAGAGCCACCGACAGAGAAGATCTTACAAATCAAAAGTCTCCATTACAGCTTACACCTAGAAATGGCTTCTGCAGTTTGAAAGCAGGCTGCCTTTTTATGTACACAACCAGGGATACAAAGACACATGGCCAGGGTTTGAATGCAAGTTAGCAGCACACACAGAGACATAACACATACACAGACACATATTTGCTGCCTGTAGATAAGCAGGAACTTGTCTCTCCTAAGCGTACATACCCATATAGGCATTTGTAACATAAAATCCACGTGCATGGCTGCACAAAAAGTGCATTATAACAATGCACAACAAAATGTGTAACCATGTGCCTGCTCTCTGTTATTTAAATAACAAGAGTTTTTGTCATTGATGATTTCAGCAGGAGCTGCAAGAGAGCCCATAATATTTTGCTGTATGTTTTGATCTGTATTTTATTTAGCTGAATGTTGGAGCAGTGGAGGGAAGGAGGTGATGAGACCTGTGAAAGCTAAAGGTGATGGCACAAAGGTTTTCCTTCTCACAAGCATGGTGAGTCAGCATGCTTTATGGCACAGCCTGGCTTCCCCTCTGACAGCAACGCGGAGGAAATAGGAACCCAATTCTCCTCCATGCTGAGAACAAAATCTGAAGTCTCCCTGTGAGCAGACTGTTACTTGGGCTTTGCCAGAGACCACAGGTCCAGCAGCCCAGTATCATCACTCTTTGGCAGCATTCATCATTGTCTTGGATATTTTAATTCATCCAGTTGCCCTGGGGACAGTGCAGCTTATGACTCCATTTATTTGATGCAGCTTTACAATAAATCCAGTTAGTGGAGCGGAGACTGCAGGTGACAATCACTATGTTAGAAAGTAGATTCCTCATTTCCAGACTCCAAGCCTGCAAGGCATCAAGCATCTCCTGAGACACCAATACCTCTATTTGCTCTGTCCTATACATGACAACCAGCAAATGCCAGCAAACCAAAGCAAAAAGCACCGGCAGTCAGCTACTAACTTTCACATATGCAACGTTTGAGGGTCCTGAATTTCCTTTCATAGTTGTGATCCAGCCATATCATTGCACCTTTCTGGACAGAGGAGAAACCAGTCCTGGAGAAGACCCAACTGTCCCTGCCTTGTCCATCCAGCTTATCATGGAGGCATCAGTTCTGCCTTGACAGCTCCAGCTGTGCTGAGCTGCAAGTCTTACTCTGCTCTGCTTTACTCCTAGGAAAGGGCATCTTGTCTTTCTTCCATGCCAATTAACATGAGGAAGGTGGGATAGTTTCTTTGAAACAAACAAACAAACAAACACTACATCCAAAATGCTGCCAAATGTTGAAATAACTGGTGCTGTTGCCTTTTAGAAATCTGGCCATGCATTGCCGGAGACGCAGCTCTGCATGCAGTGAGCAAGCTGCAGAGAAATGCAGGAAGGGGAAGCAAGAAAATGGGCTGGTGGTTGGGTTGGTGAGAACTGATTTTTTAAGGATAACTAAACTTTCAGCACAACCCCACTGTCAGCCACATCCTGAAAGTCAGGTGGGATGAACTTACAACTCAGTCACAGGGGGATTTATGCAGCTGAGCACCATAGGGAATCTCAGGCTTCTTCTGCACTTCGGTTCTCCAGGTGTAAAGAAGTAGGAATAAAACAATTTCCTCATCTCTGAGGGATACTCCGTGTGGAAAGATTTATGAAGTGCTTATTAGCTGTGCTACGAGGAGGGTGCGCTCGTAAGCATCTTGCAGGGGCTGCTTGTCAGCATGAGACTGTCATGTCAGTGTATAAAAGAGGGATTTGCTTTCACCATATGACATTTGCCAGACAATTAAATTGGAGAGCAACATCCTATCATCACTTGCAGTATTAATCACCCACAGTACAAATAAATGCTTAAAAGGCATATGGGTTTTAGTATGAGTATAGGACATGTTGCTTCACACGTTATTGTAAGAATCCTTGCTGCTACCAGTCATAAGTTTCAGTTCAAATCATGTAAATATTACCAGGGACCTTCTTCTTCTCCCATTGTTTATTAACTGCACCTAAGAGATCCAGAAATTAAAGGACCTGATCTTTCCTAACTTAACAGTTGCTTGGATTATTTGCTCTATGAGTTTCTTATTTTACTTTTGTGCTAATTTAGCATAGTCTGAGAGATTAAAACAGATAAATAAAAATGCATTATACGCTTTTTGCCTAGTGTTTTAGAAATCTGCATGAAACTCGTGAGCTACAAGGAGAGACGGGAAATCATCTTACTCTTCACATATCTTTTTCTGTTTCCATGTGAATTTCCCTTTAATCACTTCCCAGACGATATGTAGGGTTTTGGACGCAGCCTCCTCTGACCTCTGCTGTCATCCTCTAGTCACAAATATCAAACAACTGGCAACGCAGAAGATGTAATGGGAGCAAAACCAGCCAGTCCCTTGCCATAGTGGCCATTGTATCCAGAGGATGTTATGTTATTCATGCTAGTTTTTTAACTCACCCCAAAAGCCAGAAGATTGCAGGTTTTTCCTGCACCTCTTCTTTGTTTCAGCAATGAAAAACTGAAATGTGTGACTGTGAAGGCCCTGGTCTTGTGTCCAAGCCAAAACACTCCCCAGTTTCCTATCAAAACTAGCTCCTGAAGACAAAGCCTATTGGAAATACAGTTTTTGGCATTGCCACCAAACACAATAGCTGTGGTGGATGAGGTGCTAGATCTACCATGAAAGGAACCTATGGCTTGGACCTAGTTTTTACCTCAAATTGTTCAGGAGGGTGCTCATCTGGATTGCTAGTTAATCTGGAACCGTAGTCATGTCTTCACCCAAGTGTAGACCTGGGGATTGTGTGCAAGCTCTGCCTTAGTAAGTCCAAGAGAAAATGCACCCCCAAGCACAAGGAAGCTCTGAATGTGGGGTCCCATCCTTGTAAACACTACACACAGCATTTGCATTTTCGCATCTGGCACGTTAATATTCATGTGCTAGTGTGCTGCCAGCCTGGGGAGCAAGCAAATGTCCTCTAACTGCAATTTCAGCCTGGTCAAGGTAACTGACCCTTTTCATTAAGTGCTTCCAAATTTCCAATCTATCCACAAATGTGAAAAATCTGTGCTAATTATAGGCCTGTTGAGAGTCCAGAAGTGCAGATAAGGGGGTTTCTGAGCATTATTTAAAGGCACAGCATCAATATCAGAGGGGTTTTGGGCTTGCGCTAACACAGTGTCCTGGTCTCTGTTTAAAAACAGAGAAATTTCTCAAGGGCTTGAGGTACTGACACCTGCCATTGACTTGGGTGGCCACAGTGAAGCTCCTCAGCTGTGCTTGGCAGCAGAGGAGCCACCCTCTCCCTTCTCTCCCTCTGATTTTGCCCCAGTCTGCATCTGGTTCCCTCGTGCATGGTGTAACATCCCTCGTGTGTGCACAACACTTACAAATAGTGTTTAAAATAGAATGGCTTATTAACATATCATTTGAGAAGCAATACAAGCTCCTTCCCTTTTATATCCATTTTCATAAAGCACATTTTGAAACTCACTGACCTTTTTTTTTTTTCAGTAAGTTCCCTGGCATTATCTAGAAAAGCCCCATCAGTGTGAAGTGGAAGATAATGTAGTTTATTACTACTAACAAGGGAATGGCCCATAACTCTAAAGAGACAAAGCCTCAAGTGAGCTATGAAGGTCATTTTCTTGCATCCAGAACAAAAATGTAATACTGACTGTGTCATGCTTCCTATTTCAGAGACAATGTGGGCTGCTTTCAGTTTTATTGTAATTAATAGTAAAAATGAAAGGTTTTTTTTTCTTTCATATGGAACTTCATACAGTTAGTCCTCTCCACTTTGGAGGGAATGAGAGTGACTATCTGTCTGGATTTTCCAGGACTATTTACACTCCTTTGGATTTGATGGTTGGTGTGTTCAGGAATCTTTAGGAGACACAAACCACAACTGCATACACAGCCACTGCTGGGAATAAACATCTCGGAGGGTAGTCTCAAACAGCAAGCTCGCAGACTTCATCACTAGCAGGGTTACCTCCAGAGCTCTCCAATAATATATTGTTTCTGTTTTTGGAAGTCAGGCTTTCCTGAGATCTCTCATCCCTGCTGCATGCAGCCGTGAACCTTAGAGAAATGTTAAAAGATGATAATGCTGCACTACAGCCAATGTGGCATTAACACGTCATCAGAGAACATATACTGGACAAATGTATGAGGCTGAAGAAGATAAATTAAGGCTTAGGTTAGCCTTAATCTTAATCTTAAACATCATTCTCCTTTTCCAGCTGTTACTATATCAGAGGCAGGCCAGAGCCTGCTGTAGCAAGCGCTGGGAAAAAGCACTAGCGCTGCTGTCTGAAAAACACAGTCTCTGGAACTATTTCTATCTATCAGTCTCTGGAACACCACACACTTGTGCCCTGCTGCAGCTCTCGGGCAAGAGGAACTGGGATGTAAGTGGCATGAAATACACTTTTTTGTATGCTCATTCTCGGGTCCACCTCTCTACAACCTCCAGACAGCCTCAGGGAGGGAATATGGGTTGTACCTTCTTCCTCCTCCTCTGCCTCAGTTTGTTATTTTGGCCTTGCTGAATGGCTTTGTCTTTGTGCTCTATAGCTGTAGCAATTTGCAACATCTTTCAAAAGGAATCTCTTCCTTGCGTGAGATGATGCAGAAAAGTAAAACCTAGTGTTTTCCCTCATGTCACCATCTGCCCTTCCAGCTAATGGTGTCATCTGAAATGGTGTCAGAAAGTGTTATGGCATTATCGGCAGCTACTTTCTGTTCTCAAAACAATGACAATGAAACACAATTGATTAAGAAGCTCCCAGTCTCCTTATTTGGAGTAGGAAGAGAAAGGGTACATAAACTCATCGATGGCCATGTGAAGCTTGAAAGAGGAACACATGCAGCAAAGAACAAATGTTAAAATGTATGTCAGGTCCAAAAGCGAGAACTGTTTGCTCTGTCTGCCCACTGAAGGTGGCCTGCAGGGAATGGGCACTAAACAGACTGCTTGTTCTCAGATAAATAACAATCCTAGGCTCTGATATTGCTGCAGAAAATAAGCACTCTTTTGAGGTATTTAGTTGGTAAATTGTTTTAACCCCTCCATAAGTCAACAGAAAGATGTTGATGCAGATGGTTAAAGGATTTGGCCCTAACTGTTTGCTTTGGATAGTACCCAAATACCTGAACATCAATTTCTTATCACTAACTAGTTCATCACTACTGATGAACATTTAGCAGCTTGGCCAAACACTGCAATTTGTCTTTCCTACTTGAAGAGTCCAATGTCCCCTTAGCAATGTATAAACAATAAAACCCAGGGACCCTCTTCAAGACTGATGCTTAACAAGGCAAAGAAAATATTGGATTTTGTGTACCCCAATCCTGAATTTTGATGCCACCTTTCAAGACAAGCTCAGCACATACTCTCATACACCAATCCATTCAACAAATTGGTTTTTATCCCTTAGGGAGAAGGAAAAGATGAACAACACGGTCCAGTTCAAGCCAAGAAAGACATTTTGCAAGATCCAGCCCTTGTATCACATAACCATGGCCAGTACTACAAGATACAGAGATGTGTGCTAGGGCTAACATCATCACTAGGTTCATAAGTGCAACCAGACCTGAAGTAGACAGAATAGAAACTGTGGTGGATCACTGTTCCTGTGCCTTCCCAGAAGACCCGATCCAGTAAATTGGGGTTTAAGCTAATTATCCTTGTGCAAGGGCTGGCTCCAGCCTCCAAACAATGCCTCTGGCAAGTCCCATGTCGTGGTTTGGCCCAGCTAGCACAGCAGCACCACAACAGCCTCTCACTCAGTGCCCCCATTCACCCCCACCCTCGTTAGGATGGCAGAGGCCCCAGCAAAATGGGAGTAAAAAGATAAGCAAGGTTGTTGTGGATTAAGACAAGGGCAGGGAGGGCTCGCTGCCAATTACGGTTCCGGGCAAAACAAACTCCAGTATTCAACTTAGAGAGCAGAGCAGGAAAGTTTATTCTACAAAAAATGGAACAAAATAAAAGTAAAAAGGGAGTAGGATGATAATAAAATTACAACCAGCACTTTAAGATCTCCCTCCCCATCCCTCCTTTCTTCCCGGGCTCAGCTCACTGCTCCCGATATCTCTACCTCCTAACCCCACAACTGCTCAGGGGGACAAGGAATGGGGAATGTGGTCAGTCTCTCACAGATGGGCTCTGCCGCTTCTGTCTTCTCAGAGGAGGATGACTCCTGGCATTCTCCCCCTGCTCCAACACGGGGTTCCTCCCCCGGGACACAGACCTTAATGAACGTCTCTGGTGTGGATTGCCCCCAACAGCTGCGGCTTCTGCCGATACAGGGTCCCTCTCTCGGGACAGAGTCTTTGATGAATATCTCTGGCATGGATTCTTCATCACGGTTGCAGTTTCTACAGTTACAAGGTCCCTCTCTCGGGACAAAGCCTCTTCTGGGCATAGGTTTGATGAGCTGCTTTGTCGTGGGTTCTTTCCCACAGTTACAACTGTGGATATTGGGTCCCTCCTCCGGGACACAGCCTGCTCTGGCCATAGTTTTAAAGAAGAAAATCACTGCCCCTTGTCAGGGGTCAGCTGTATAAAAATGAGTCTCTGCCACTGATGTGGAGTCTTTAAAGACATGAAAATAATTCTCAGCTTCACCAGTTCTGTCCACAGAATGCAGGGGAGTCTCTGCTCTGGTACACCTCCTCCTCTCTTTCATCACTGACCTTGGAGTCCGCATGGTTGTTTCTCTCACTGTTCCTACTCCTTGCACCACCACCAGCCAGAAGAAGAAGAAGAGATAGAAAAAGGAAGAAGCAGAGGGAAAAGCCTCCTCTTCTGGCTTCTTCTTAAAAAGTGATCATGGAGATGTCTAATTGGCTCAGCCCCAGCAGTGGGTCTGGCTCAGAGCTGGGGAGAGTTGCAAACAACTTCTTTCAGGCGCCATCTTTACAGCCCCTTCCCCCTTACCAGAAGTGGCTATCATGTCAAACCATGACATCCCAGCTTGCCAGCCCCATAGCTGCCCAATGATGTTATTTGGCTGGGTGTATCTGAGGAGAATAATGCTGGCAGCGGCACTAATTATCCAGAGGCGTGGACAAAAGCTAGTCCCACTGAAAGCAGTAGAGTCAAGAAATGCAAGCAGGAGAAAGCTCTGCCAAATCTGAAGCTTTGGCATTTCCATCCCTGTTGGGCCATGTCCCTCACCCATGCTGCACTGAGTGCAGACTGGCCTGAAGAGTGACTAGGAAATGCTAGGAAAACTGCTTTTGCTTCGTAAATAGCAAGCAGCACTGTCAGTAAGTGAAAAAATGACAACTGTGTTCCTGGTGAAAATAACAGAAAATATGCAGTAAACAATTCCATTTTTGCCCTGCAAATTGTTGCTATCTATGGCTCCTAACCTGCTAGTAGTCTGAAACAGACACAGGAAATATTTCCAGTACAAAATAACAGCACTGACACTTACTTTATTGGCTCACCAAAGGTATATATGTCATATGCTTACTTTCATATGCTGCTATATAGTAATTTTTTATACTTATTCTATACTTGCACCTCTATCTGCCTGAAGTATTGATCCAGTACTGAAAATCTGTTCTCTTTCTTTCAGTTACCCTTCTTCTTTAGGAACTGAACTGTTGGCCTTTGGTAGTAACGGGGATATTTCAGCTACAAATTTGAAAGCAAAATGCAACAGTTACTATCCCACACAGCTAGCTCTATGTATGTCCTGGCTGACTGATTCATCCCCTTGGTCATTTTCATTTGAATTCCTTTAAATTGCTTCTAAGCAACCCTGCAAATTCTCTGATGCTAAGTTCCTCCCTTTCCTCCTAGGGAAGTCAGTAGGAGTTTCACTGGTATAGTTCTCAAAGGAGAGCAGAATTGGGACTGTCACACTGAGCACTGAAACTGGTGCTAATCCATTCATGACAGGCTGTTGGCAAGTTCCCTTAGTGCAAAAGAAACAGCCAAGAAAACCCAGAGAGCATTTGCATTTGCATTTCTGTCCACCCTTCCTGCTGGCAATTAAGCTTCCTCATCACCCTTTTGACTGACCACGCTCTGATTTTCAGATGTAATGTGAGCTGCACACCTTGGCAGAGCGGGGAATGAACCTGTCCTTGCTGGCCCTGCTCTGGCCCAGTTTCTGGCACCAGCCTGGCTAGAGTGGCAGGCACCAGTCTGCCTGCCACAAGGCAGCAGAGCAGCACCCTAGAATCCTGCACCAGCCCCCAGAGGTGTGAGGATGCAGCCACTTCAGGTTTGTGTGGCTTGGGCTGAGGTGACTCTGCAAAGCAAGCCAGGTGACACACTTCCTGGAGGACTACCTGAGACCTCTGCAGCCATCTTTCATTTTATGCACAATTGTAGTTTCTTTTGCATTGTGTCTTTTTGGAAGTTTTGCAGCCACGTGAGATTCTGCATGCAAATACAGACTTTACTCCATCATCAATGTAAATATCTCATATCTAAACAGTGAAAAGGACTAGTGCTTAACATTGAGGCAGATGAGCAAACACCAAAACACCAAAACATTCAGAAATTCCCCGTGCAGGTACTGACAACATGTAAGTGTGGATGGGAGCGGGTATGGTGAATGGAAATGTGGACAGAGAAGCAGGGAGATGGAAAGACGGTGTCTGAAGGCTGTTCACTACTGACATTTACTGCCTCTGAGAAAGCAGGGCTGAAATATCGAGCACTGTGATCTCCTCCACCTGCAATCGCACCCCATTACCCTCCTTGCACAACCCTCAAAGATGCTGCAGGGGCTCTGGACAGCTTTCTGGCTCTAGTTAAGATATCTGGAAGGTTTGGTTGAGAGTTTGGGGTTTTTTTCTTCTTCTTAGGTCTTAAGAAATCAACCGTGAGACACTGAGCAGTCATTATTTAAATATGCAACAGCACCCCATTTTGGCATTAGCTATCTGAGAGTGGTGGCCCAGTGCTGTAAATCCAGCTTTATTTACTTCCACATGCCATTTTCCTGACTACTACCATTCTGAACCACCCAATTCTGTCAATCTAATGGAGATATATGGACAGTAAAAACATACACTGCAAAACTACTAGCAGGTTGTACACAATGATCAAATTTAATCAGCTGATAAATTATTCACTCCAATTGAGAGTCAAACATACTATTTGAGTCTATTTATGGATGTCTGATTAGTGCAAGTAATTTTCTGTTGCTTTATTATGTTTACTAATATATTATGAAAACCATATTGTGGTAATGGTCTTGCTTAAGTCATTTTGTTGTATGAGCATATACCAGAACACTCATTCCACCCAAGGCCAGGGACACGTTCCAGCGGGCATCACTTAGTTGCACTTCACTATGCTGTTTGCAAGGGCTTCTGCAAAGAGTAAAGTTGCCAGCAGAGTGAGAATTTCATTTAAGGAAAGGCATTACACTGACAGACTCTCTAAGTGGCACTGCACTATTTTCAGACACAACTGCCGCTACAGGAGCAGGGCTGGGCTGGCTGCTCCCCAGGCCTTCATGGATGTCTCTGCTGTCTCGATGGGGGATGCAGCAGTAAATTGCGTCACATTGTGGAGTATTTGGGCAGTAACACAAGGATGCAAGGTGTAGTACCAGCACCTAATGCAGCAGCTTGCCAAATAAAGCCCTTGAGGCTACAGACAGACCACAGGAGAGCTTTGTAGACTGTCACATCCAGCCTCCCATATGAGTGGCCTCAGCATTTTTTTCTGTTAGCCTATATTGAGCTAATCTTTAAATAACTGTCATGGTTTTGTCCATCTGGGGACAAGGAACCACGAGGGTGCTCAGTCACTCCTTCCCCTCCTGGTGGAATGGGGAGGGGAACCAGAGAAAAGGGAAAAAACCCACATGGGTTGAAATAAGAATAGTTTAATAGAACAACAAAAATAAACAAGTTAAGGAAAACACAGTTATAACAATAAATGAGGGAATACACAAAAGGAATGTTACATGCCGAACTTGCTCACCACCTGGGACCCAACACAACTGTCCTCAAGCAGCAGCTGAACCCACGGCTCCGCAGCGTCCCTCCTGGCCAGCTCCCCACCTATATACTGGGCATGCCATCAGTATGGTATCAAATACCTGTTGGCCAGCCTGGGTCAGCTGCCCATGCTGTACCCCTTCCTACTTCCTCATAGGAGTTATCTCTACCCTAGCCCAAATCAGGACAACAACTACACGCATGCAGATATTTTTTTATGTGTAGCAGCACGATGGAGGAAATTCTTGAGGCCAGCACTTCACCCTCTAATGTTCCAGGCCCACCATTTGTCCAGATAAAAGGCTTTTCACCCCAGAAGGCCCCCAATATTTTTTTTAAGGCTGTGGTATGGGTTCAGAGGAGTGCAGTAGCACATGTCACATTTGCAGAGCCTTGGGTACTCTGCCCTAGGCAGTGATGCAATTTTGGAAAGACCAGACAGAGAAGAAGCCAGAACTGAGAAAGATCTGGATGGCACAGGCCTGCTGGCCAGATCTGCTGCCAAGCTCATCCCAGTGCGTGACTTTGGAGAACGGTATTGAGTGAGACACTCTCAATATTCATCCCAAGAACCATGGTCTGAAGGCCAACCGCAGCAGTCTCCTGCCACCAGCCTAACCCTCCCTGCCATGTTGGCCTCCTCCCAATATCAAAAAGCCTCTGGCTCTGACCCCCATGTACCACCACCTTTTCATTTTACATGAGATGTTGGTCTGCCTTTCCTGTGGTTCATGGAAAACACTGGCTGCTGAAACTGCAAGAATGGCACCTGGAAGAAGCAGTTAATTATAAATGAGAACAACTGGAGTAAGCAGAAGATGAGCCTGAGTTCAACTTGCCTCTAGGTCAATCTCATGGCAGTTACTTCTCTCTCGGAGGGAAGGGAGAAGTTCTGCTAAACAGGCAGTGCAGAGTTTGCTCATTTTTCATCTCTGCCAGGAAAGCCAAGCAGGTGAATCTATCCAAGTTTTAACCTTGCAGTGGCACTGTGGTACTGAAAAGCCCCTTGCAAGACTGGGCTGAGATGAGCAGGGAAAGGTGGTGAAGTCCCCATGCCAGGGCCAGCTGAAGGCCCAGTCATAGCCAACACTCTAAAATTCCTGGTCAGTTTTTGGCATTGTTTCATTTTTAGCAGTTTTATCCTCCTCTCTGGATTTTTTGGCTTTTGCAAGTGTGCTAAAGCAGAAGGATCCAGCTGTGCCATGAAGAGGGATGAGGTAGCGCAGCTGCCCTCTCACCCACAGGGCAGATGTGTTTGGTAGTGCTTCAGGTAGACACTGCTTGCTTTTCCCAGCTACATCACTGCTATAGGGCTGTGCCTGTGTTTTAGTAACTGTGAAAGATGCCAAGCTGAGATACCCTGTTCAGACCCCCAGGGAAAGCTGTGCTCCCACACACCCTTCATCTGCCAGGGTGAGAGGTAGCTCAGCTCTCATGTGAGAAACACAGGCAAAAGCACATGTACAACCCTGTGGCTAATGGACGGGGAGCCTCATATTCACCAGCCCATCTCTTCCAGCAACTGCTTCCAGCTGCCAGAGTCCAGAGGCCCCAGAAGTGTCATCTCCCAGTTGCCCTCTCAGACACAGGTCAGGCTCAAGTCCCCCTCTCAGAGTCATGCAAATGCCATTAAAGGAAGAAGGAGGTGATGGGAATGAGGAGGCAGGAGGAAACTTTTGTTAAGACTGTAGAAATTTTCAGCAAAATGAAAACAAATTGCTCTAAGTAAACCATTTGTCACAGTCTGATTACTGTGTTGCCACTCTGGGAACACAAATTTGTCATGCTAGATCAGGATAACAGCAGGCTGACTGTATGAAATGGCAAGCTGCCTTCTGGGCTTTTTGCTTTATGTGGTGATGGCAGCGGGGATCTCCGGATGCCCCATCTCTGCTGACAGCACGGGTACACTCTTGGTGCTGGCAGCCCATGTTGCACTGCCAACAGCCCCAAGTTCCCAACACCACCTCCTTCTCCTGGTACTGCAACTCCACCTGAGACCAGGTCAATGTACTGCTTGTACCTGTTTATTCTGGTTTGTCTACCTAGACTACAAGGTGCCCATGGTAGGGATTACTTCTTGCATTAGTGGTCAGCATAATACTGCCCTGAACTGAATTTTAGCACCTATGTGTCCTGGCAACATTCCTACTGATCATAATTTCTTTTACTTTAAAAGCCCTTAGCTACACCTTCAGGAACACTGCAGCTGAGTCTGCAGCACTTGCTGTCCCAGTCCTGAGCCACGTTTCCCTCTCCTTGGTGATATCTGAAGAGATTCAACAGTTTGTATGTAGAGTAATTAAAACAAAACAAACACACAGAGAGAAAACAAAACATTGCTGCAAGATTCACAATTAATGAGATACTTAAAGAAGGAGGGTTAATGTGAGCAAAACCAAAAGATTAGCCAAAATGCATGAAGTATGGGAAAATAGCAGAGAAAAACTTCAAATCCTGGGACTAATTCCCTTAGCTCCATTGTCCATAGCTAAGAAACAATTATTGGAATCTCCCCTGCTTGTGTCTCTCCAGAATTATGCAGTTGTTTGTAATGCTGAAACAAAACAATTAACTCCAATCCAAATACAAATATATTTCATCCAACAAAAAGAAAAAAAAAATCAAAATGTCATTTTGGGTAAAATGTTTCAACCAGTCCAACACAAAATCCTTCATCTCATTTTCAGATTATTGATCCTTTTCCTAAACCTCTTCTCCTTTTAAATCAGTAGGTCAATATTTAAATAAATGCCTTTCTCAAAAGAAAGCAAAACAGGTTTTGTTCGCAAACCACAGGAATGAACTAGCTGAGAATTGCTAGTTCTTTAACATTAGTAAATAAAAAAGGAAAATTAGAAAGGCTTAAAATCTCTTTTTCCATTTTGGGGCTATTTGGGCTTGCCGGGTCCACATTGAACCAGTAAATGATGTCAGTTCCCTTCCGTTTTCTGATATAGTCACAATTTGTCAGGAGCTTCCCCCACTGCCACCCTGGGAAGTCTCTGGCCCCGCAGTGGGCAGGATTGCCTGGACATGCCACTCACCAGCACCCTTCTCACCCACAGTTGATGGTCCCTTTCCTTCTTTAAAAGCCACAAAAGCTGGGAGAAAGAGGAGAGGAGGAATACTATAAGCCCATCACCCCCACAGAAAAGCAGAAACAAAATCTTCCTTTCAAAGCATCAGAATCCTCAGTGAAAGAACGATGGTGTAAAAACCACAAAGTGCTTTAAAGGCATGGGACTATTTCATGCCCAGAAAAGGCAGAATGTTCCCAAAATTATATAAATGCCTCCTTGTTCTCACTCACAGTGCCCAAAGCCCCCAGGAATGGCATCGAGCCTGTAACCACAGCAATCTGCACTGCCAGACAGGTCTCCACAATGCTGAACCATCAGGTAGCATGAGATGAAACATCGAGTGGACAACTTGTCTAACGCTGAGACTGGTGGCACTGATTACAGTGGAAAATGCCACTGCTTGCCATGCTAAGCATTTTTCCCCTCTGCTGCTGAAAACTATGATGTACCTTCAGTATTAACAATTTCTGTTTTAACTGAAGGGAAAGGCCTTTACAAATAATCTTTCTCTGGGAAAAAAAAATGAGAGCTGTCACCACAGCTAGCAAAGAAACACTCCCTGTGCAAACACAGTGCTGCAATTGATACTTGTATGGCACCTACGTTGACACTCTCAATCTGGATGGCAACAGGTTGGTCAGTAATAGAAGAGGAAGCAGAGATCAATGCTCCTCAAGAAAACAACTGGCTGCTTGGCTGGTTGTTGACCATCCTAGTGAAGGTAAAGACACGCTGTGCACACCAAGGTCACAACTCTGAGACAGAAACAGAGGTTTTAGTCTCAGGCTTCTCCCCATTCTTTGGCATGGTTGACTAGAACAAGGGCACCTCACATTGGGTAACTCATG
Organism: Urocolius indicus; assembly: GCA_013401255.1. Lineage (NCBI taxonomy): Eukaryota > Metazoa > Chordata > Aves > Coliiformes > Coliidae > Urocolius > Urocolius indicus. The sequence goes on along the minus strand of WBNH01011234.1, from coordinate 88,686 downwards.
ATACCCAAACTTCTCCTAGAGCTACTGTGTGGATAATGTGCAGAGCTGAGGAGGTCTAGAGTGAGAAAAGGCTGTTGGGGCAGTGCCAAACCATAACTAAGGCTGCCTGCAAAGCTGTAAGGCAGAGCAGCACAGGGTATCTCCCCAGCCCTGGGCTTAGGTGGCACAACCACTAACTGCAGAAACGGGCAGCCAGAACAAGAATCTACAGTTTTGTGCCCTAAATGTTCAGCCAGCCCCTGCCAAGGGGTGAAAATGTTCCAGTCCCAAAGGACCAGAAACAGTGCCAAGTGTTAAGCAAGAATTCTGAGGCTGAACAGACAGAACAGGCTGAACAGCATGTTTGAGTGGTTTTTTGCCACACACACAAATATACAAGGGAGATACAAAGCTATTTAGATATGCAACAGGGATCTGCTGTAGCAAGAGTGTAGTTGACAGTTGTGTATGGGTTGTGATTCCTGCTGTAACATTTTGGATTCAAGGCAGGCAATATGGATATCATAGTACATTTATCCAAGGGCTTCTGGGGGCTGAAAACATCAGCATTATATTTAGTAAGGATGGCAATAAAATACAAATTTTTAATTTGTCCTAAGAAAAAACTGACAGAGGGTCTACATTTTAAGCCATCCACTCCACCAAGTATATTGGGGGCAGGAAGGGGAAGAGGCAGAATGCAGCCTGTTTTGCTGCTTCAGAAGGACTGAGGCACAATTCAGGATTTAGGCATCCAATGTCCTCCATGTTTTAAAAGCATGATTGAGTCCCCTAGGATTTATCACAAGTAAACATGTATCCTAAAGAATAGTACATAAAAAACTTTGGCCATTCGTGAAAGTTGAAGTGAGCAGTAGCTGTGGCTTTGTTTTGTTGCTAAGTAGTACGGTCATCAGCACTGTGCAGAACAAAACACTGATAGAGCAGCAAGTACAGACTGGGACTTGCCTTCCTGAAAACTGACATAAAACTGACATAAAACTCATGACATAAAAAAACTGTATGATGTGAAAAGCTATCACCACCACCCTTTGACATTGTCATAAAGATGTCCATTTACATGTCATCTCATCTTGTGGTATTCCATGAGAGTTTCTCAGCTCAGCAGCTAAAGATGGGTCGAGTGGGGCTGCACAGTTGTTTGGACTGTTCCCGTTCACCGAAGATATCTTTCACAGTCCCTTGAGTGCTGAGCCTAGATAAGCAATGGCTAAGCAAGTAATTGATCCCTCCCTGGTTTCACAGCTGAGCAAAGGCACATTGTCTTCAATTCAGGAGACTCTGATTTGTGTTGTAAGAAAGAGATGTGTCTTCCCTGCCATGTTGACAGCAGGAAAAAAGGTGAACATGAAAAGCTGGTGAATAACCTCTCATGCTAAGTTTTTTAATTTATAAAGCAGATTTCACCTCTTGTATATTTGAAAAAATATTTAGCAGGACAGATCTGTAGGTATGATTTCCATCTGAATATTGTATAGCAGCAATAACAATGATAAAGTATTGCATTGCTTATTATAGCAATTGTATAAATTCAATATAGGTAGTTTCAACGCATGGGCAAATAACCTCAGGGATCACTTCTAAGGAACCCACAAGAAGCAAAGAAAAGAAAGGGCATATATGCTCTATAGCAGTCAACACACTTGCCATTTCCAAATGGGTCCCTAATGCGTATTAGATAGCATTTCCAGGGCTCAAAAGGAAGTAAACCTCTACAGATTTAAGGATTGATATTACTGACTCTAAAGGAATAACACCTACAAGGAGATCTTAATTTCCTAATTAATAGTTCTCTTAATCCACTTTTATAAAGCTTTAAGTAGCCATTTCTCAGTTACAGAGATGAACATGAGTGGTTACTGCAGCTGAGAGGAAAAAGTTTTATGGGAAGGAAGCTAGCTAATTATCAACAGTCCTTTGAGTCCTAATAAAACAGCAAGAGTTGGCTTCCTCAGCCCTGGGTCAGTTCCAGAAGACCACACATTCAAACCAACACAAGTGACATGCTGGCAAAACCAAGAGAGTAAATCACAGCAGTTGGAGATCAAACTACAAAGGGGATTTATTTTCCTCCACAGACACCGTTAGCTGTATCGTGTTAGTCACCAGCCTAAGTCATCAATTCACCATCATATTAGTCACAAGCATCTGCTAACGGCTGAGCACAGCTCTTGCACTGAACATGCTACAAAGTAAAGGAGAGAGAAGTGCTCATAATTCAAAAGGCAGGTTCAGTGTGTGCTTCTCCAGTTTGAAGAGCAGACTCTTTCCTCTTTACTGTGGCCCCACAAATTCCAATTGACCTGAAACCAACTTGCATTTTCTAAATGTTGCTGCTGAACTTGAACTTCAGCGAAAAATCCATTTGCTAGAAATGAAAGTTGCCAATTAAAATCAGTCTGTTTATGTGGCTTTGGGGAGCTGAGAGGGAGAGAAAGATAGAGAAAAGAAAAGCTAAAGAACTCATTAAGTGATCTATATTGTGCCAGTACAGTTGGCAATTATAATTATCCTAATAAGACTTTCCGGCTTATATAAGCCCTTCCATTCAGGGATCTCAAAACACTTTGCAACCATTAATGATGTTAGCTTCATAACATTCCTGACCTCGTTTACAGGGGAGGGAATTAAGGAAAAGAGAGAAAACACCACCATTTTCTGTAGCAGATAGCTTTCGTTTTGTTACTGCCTGTAAAGTTTATACCTGAAACTAAATCCCACTTAAAAATCAGGGTCACTTCTGAGCTTTTGAGCCAGTAGTAGTCTTTAACTCACAATGTGAGTGCAAAAAACCCAACCCAAAAAGGCTAGTACAAATTTTGGGAACAGGGAAGAAGGTGTGTGAGCAGGATCTGCAAACTTTGTGCAGAGAACCTTGGGTCACTGAAATTCATCACTCTGGAAATGTGTCACACTGTAGGAGAGAGCTTCTGCCTCAGCTCCTCACACAAAACCACCCTTCCCCCTACCTTGAACATACATGTGGGATGTGTGTTATCAGTGGGCAGTCCTCCAAATCCCCAGCACTTGGTTTTGGCTCCTTCTCTGAAAGGAAAACTGAAATAGAAGAAACATTAATTCCTGGGAAAATAAAAGGGAAAACAAACTTGAACAACTAGTTGAACACATTGCATCTGTGCACCTAGGAGAAAGCAAGACCCGAGTAGCAGACACTACAGATTTCTCAAGAACAAATTATGTCAAACCAAAATAATTTTGTCCTGTGAGAGTGTGGTAGGGTTTTGTAGATAGAAGAAGAGCAGTGGATGTCACATTTCCTGACTTTAGACATTATTTTTTTATAGCAGCCTCATAGCTGCATGAAGGAAGCATGGGGAGTTCACATTTCAGGGAGAATGCGAAAGTGGTTGGAAGGCAGTACTTGGAAAGCTATCAGTGTTTCAGCATCAAAATCGTGGTATGGACCCGTATGTTCCACAGGGAGCTGCCCTGGGTCTAGGACTATTCGATACTTCCACTAATGATCTGGATGATGAAAGAGAGAGCATGCTTATTAAGTCTGCAGATGATGCCAATCGAGGAAGAGCAACACATCCTTTGGAGAACAGACCTGGAATTGAAAATGATTTAACAAATGAGAACTCTAGCCCCAACCACCAGAATGCTCTTTAACAGGACCGAGGGCTCATTTTACTTGTGAGGTACATAAAACAATCCTGCTCTCTTCAGCAGGGAGAAGGCCTTGGGGAAGAACTGCATTTGTGTTCTGTGTTTCTAGAAAATCAGGTGCCATCTGGGAAGAGTTTAGGCTGGAGCATTGAAGTGGATCAGAGGTCCAGAAACCAAGGTTTATGTGGAAAGGACTGGAAAGAATTTGAATAGTTTATGCAAATAGGGGAAAACTGAGACAGGACCCAATAACAGTCTTCAGCTACAGTAAAAATTCTGTTTGCTATTTCTGTGATGGATGGGGATAAGACCTTTCAGAGGACAAGAGAGTCTCTTGCATTGGACTAATGTGATAACAATTAACCGAACATCCCCTTCCCCATTAGGCTCTCTGGGAGAGTTTAAGTCTCTCTCCATGGACTATCAAGGGCGCCTAGTGAGATTAGTCTTTTTAAGCTAAAGTTGGTCTTTAGAAATAATTCACCTGTATCTGTAAGCTTATTAAGCCTGCTGTAGGCTTGGTGTTGGAGGAAAAAGGCCAGCAGGCTTGTGCAGCAGTTTTGACCAAAAAAGGTTTAGAAAGGAAAACTGCAGTTTCCATACAGGAGCTGAAAGATGAACCCAGGAAACAAAGAGCAGGAGGACGGAGTCAATTTGGTTGCGCCCAAAGTCCAAAACCCATCACATGCCACTTTTGTGAACTGTTGTTTTAACTAAAACCAATTGTCAGGCATGTCACAGGAAGCCAGGCACCTGTTGAGAGCACTGGGGACAGGGACACAAAGATGACATCAACAGCACAATGAGCTGCCTGGTCAGTCTGGAAAGATACAGCAGCAGTGCAACCACCACTCAGCATTGCAAACTGCTGCACGCATCTCTGCTGTGGTGCAGCAGGAACAGAGGCAGGGCATGCCTTAGCCCTCCCATCACCATTAATCTGAGGTCTCTAAAGAGTTACAGAAATGTGTTTACATTGAAAGGCCAAATTTTAGAGTTGAATAGAATCAGGACATTACTTCTAAGGCAGTGTGGAGATTGTTGGGGTTAAAAACAAATTCTTATGCAAGAAAAAAAGAATTTTGTCATTGCAGAGGACTCATAAATCTGCTAGAAAGAAGAATCACACCACAAATTCTCTTTTGTGTGGCTCCTCTCCACCCAGTAACATTCTTTTAAAGAGGAAATTAATTTTCCTGCTCACATCGTTGAAATTCCCTTTACAAGCAGATAGCCAAATAATGTTAATGCTAATTTTCATTCTGAAAAGCATACAAAAAAGAGGAAAAATTCTCATTACTAATGGAAGAAAAAATCCTATTTAACATATCTAAATGAAAAGTGTAGGATCTATAACCTGTACAATAGCAATTATGAAAAAGCTACAAGATGGAATTATTCTCTCAGGGCTGTTATCAAGGTAGTTATCATAAGTTACATGGAAAATCCACCCAGAAATCACTCAGAGAATTCAGTATTCACATACTTCTCTACTGTAAATAATCCCCCACGTAACAGTAACGTTTCTCTGTTTATGACTCCACAATTCAGTTTGTGTCAGCAATTAGCACTGGTGTTATAGCAGTGTGCTACATTTTTCAAGAGTTGGAGGAAGTTGTGTGTTGCAGGCAAAGACACTGATCTGGCTGGAATAAACAGCACAGACAGTGAGCCGCAGTGCTGGCCTCTGGATTGACAGACACCCAGGGAAGGGGATGTAAACCTCTCACACTTGGTGCTTCCTCAGCTACAAGAGGTTCCTGCTGACATCAAACAAAATAAAGGCATGAAGCTGCTTCCCACATGGAAAACACTGTGCACACTTCAGGAGAATTAAAATGAAAGCTTCCCCATGCAAGTTTAAAAGCAGCGAAGTCTGTCCCATGCTAACACCTTTGTCAGAAGAAGATGGGTAACATCAGACATTTTTTCTCTGTTTCAGAACTTCTCCTAATTAGCTATTATAATGTGGTTTTGATTGTGGAGAAGCCATTTTAATTACTCCTAACACTCACTGGGGGGAGGAATTACTGCTGTGCAGAGAGCAGATAGGTATTCTCCTGCCTTATACCCATGACAAGAGAAGAACAATATGCCCTGTTGCTAAAAATACATTGTGGTATTTATCAGCTGGTCTACAAATAAGAGATGGTCCACATAATGTCCAACTCCAGAGTGCAAAATAACGCCCTTCCTCTATTTAGCTCCTGGCTTATGTTCATGGTAAATGCATATCTTCAGGCAGCAGCATGTGCCATAAGAGGGGATAGGAGCAAATCTCCATTCATTCCCTGTCTGTCTTTGCCTCGTACTCACATCAATTTTGCTACACTCCTGGACTCTGCAGGTAACATGCTGGGGAATAAGGTGAGCAATTGTATATGATTTAAAGTTTGTTTGACCATTCCACGTCCAGCAATAAGTTACACTTCTTAAGACATGAATTTTGAAGGCAATGTATTTTTACGTGCCCAAATTTTCACTTATCCAGTCATTTTCAAACCATAAAAATGCAGAAAAAGTGCTTTTAAAGTGATACTTTGGAAGTTGTAGGCACAGTAGGCCTCCAAAAAGATAAGCTTAAGTCTCCTCTAAATGGAGCCTGAGGTAAAACTCAGTAAATAAGAGTATCTGAACAGGAACAGATTTGAGTGCTAACTCCAAAGATGGTACCACATACAGGGACCGTGCTTCCAAGTTTGTTAGTTGTGATAGGAGACAATAGAACATGAGTGTAGTAGGAGAGCTACATCGATACCCTTGCATAGGCTTGTGGTATGCTGGCAGTGCAGAGTACATGTAAGATTCAGCCTTGCTCTCTGGGAGATACTGAAGCTGTTCCAATCGTTTCATACCATAAATTTACCAAAGAAACCAGAAGAGTGGAAAATGGAAGAGATATTGCACACATTTGTTATTTACTTGTAAAAGATTCAGAAGTCTGACAGCAGAAGTCCACATTAAATAAACATTTATTTCCATATTCATTAACACAAATGCTATTTTTATCACACTAATGATACGAATCCATTACTACTGCACAGTGCCTGTATATAGTCTCAGGAACTGATTTTATGCATTGTTATTTGTAACTAAATTAGTAATTACAAGCAAATAAAATCGCAGAACTTGTGATGATAGCCCTGTTTGAGGTAGATCCTGATATCCCCCTTTAAAGGTGTCCTCAGATATAGTGAGATCTGGACAGGCTTGAGAGTTCGTCAGAGAGAAACCTTATGAGGTTCAACAAGGACAACTGCAGAGCCCTGCACCTGGGGAGGAACAACCCCATGCACCAGTACAGGCTGGGGACTGACCAGCTGGAAGGCCGCTCTGTGGAGGGACAGCTGGGAGTCCTGGTTGACAATAAACTAAGCATGAGCCAGCAATGTGCCATCGTGGTCAAGAAGGCCAATGGCATTCTGGGATGCATCAAGAAGAGTGTGGCCAGCAGGTCAAGGGAGGTTCTTCTCCCCCTCTCCTCTGCCCTGGTGAGGCCTCAAGTGGAGTCCTGTGTCCATTTCTGGGCTCCCCAGCTCAAGATGGACAGGGAACTTCTGGAGAGAGTCCAGTGCTGAGCCACCAAGATGATCAGTGGACTGGAACATCTTTCATACAAGGAAAGGTTGTGGGAACTGGGGCTGTTTAGTCTAGAGAAGAGGAGACTGAGGGGGGACCTCATTAATGTTTACAAGTATTTATACGGTGTACGTCAAGAGGGTAAGGCATCACTTTTTTCAGTAGTGTCCAGTGACAAGACAAGGGGTAATGAGATGAAGCTGGAACACAAAGAGTTCCACTTAAACATAAGGAAAATCTACTTTAAGGATGAGGGAGCCCTGGCCCAGTTGCTCAAGGAGGTTGTAGAGTCTCCTTCTCTGGAGATTTTCAAAACCCACCTGGACAAGTTCCTATGTGACCTGATCTAGGTGGACCTGCTAGAGAAGGGGAGGTTGGACTAGATGAGCTTTAAAGGTCCCTTCCAACCCTTATCCTTCTATGATTCTGTGAATCTAAACTCTTTCTTCAGCCCTCTTTGTGGTTATCAGTAATTAGTCACTCCTGCCGGACTGGAGGTGGCTGAAGGCAACAAGAACAAGGGTTTGGGTGGTAGCTTGCCAGGTAAATATGGGCTGCACGGTGTACTTTAAAGCTGATTAGTTTGTTATCTTGGGAAACTAAAACTTTGGTAAGAAAGCAGCAACTGAAACCTAAAGCAAATCCTGCTGGTCTCTAATCAAATACACAAGGAGGACATTTCAGTTACCAGCAATTTCTTAACCTAGCACACAAAGGTATAAAATGATCCAATGGCCAGAGGATAAGGCTACAGAAATTCAGGTCACATTAAATATTATTTTCTTTTAATAGTGGGGAGTAATTAACCACTGAAACAATTGGCCTAGGGACTTGATATAAGCACCTAATGTCTTTGAAACTAGGCAGGACATCTGCCTTTTAAAAGCTCTGTGGTAACTCAGGAAAGGCTATCACCTTAACACAGGAATAAACAGAGGACAAAAGACTAACTTGAGCTATTTTATTCATGAGGTTGGGATAAAACCATGGAGCACCATTGTTAGGAGCTGTAATGCACGAAACTGTAAGAAGTCCTTTGATTCTCCTGCAACTGGTCCTCCTCTAGCAATATATTCAGAGCGTTGAATATTTATTTCAAAGGTCTTAGATTTTTTTGAGAAATCCAAAGCATCCTTATTGCATATTCACAGCTGATTTTACACAAGGCCAGATTCTCAGAATAAATCAGTACAGTTCCACTGAAGTGATATTTGATCCGTTGTCATGAAGTGAAAAATCTGAGTCCCTCATCGCAGGCACCTCTATTTTCCCACATTACTCACCTAAATCTCTCCTTAGATTTCCAACAAAGACCAATGGCTGTGAATAGGTATCTCTGCATCTTCAGCACTGTGTTCTGGACCTTCTCTAGCATTTCCTTGATAATTCTGTTTATTCAAATTTTGTCATGAGTATGCCTTGTTTTCAGCATGTTTTGTCAGTGCTTAAAGGGAATAATCAAGCCTAGAGCTAATTAGCAAATAAGTAGACTTAGTGAGAGGTTATGGCAACAGGATAAACAGGATTAGCAGCTTAGGAGGACAGAACAAATACAGATGGGCACTCAATGGGCAGGTTGCACTATCAAGCCAAGAGTGCCACATTAAGCAGGGACAGGGGAGCTCTTAACGCTTTTGTTTCTAACCAGAGGTCTTCAGGAAAGCACAACACTGCATAGTGCAAACTGAATGTCTTCAAGTATTTATACAAGCAAATTCAATAGGAATGATGCTAATATTGTTTTAAGATGTAATTCTCCGCTAAAGGGCTGTAACCATAGGCTAAGTCACACTTAACTGTAACGTGCTCAACATGCAATGCACACACGGCATGCAATCCTGCAACCACAGAATCATCCAAGTGGGAATGGGTCTCTGGAGGTCTCTAGTCTACCCCTTGCTCAGAGAAGGGATGATTTCAAACCTGGATATGAGTGCTCAGCACCTTTTCCACTCAAATCTTGGAAACCTACTACAATGGAAATTGTCCTGGGACAACCAGGACCAACATGATGAACTACCTGCCCCTTTGCTTAGCTGCTTCTACTATCAATAGGGTTTTTTCCTACCCAACAAGAATTGCTCTGTGCCTGCTGCTTCTTGTCCTGTCACTGTGCACCCCTGGGAAGGGTCAAACTTTTCCATATGGGCCCCTTTCAGTTAGCTCTCCTCATACCCAAAGCCTTTTCTCCTTCAGGCTGAAGAAGTCTGCTCCTCACTTTCCTGACGTGTGCTACAGCCTCCAAACACTTTAATGGTCTTTCGCTGGAGTCCCTTCAGCTTGTCAGCATCTCTCTTGCAGCCTCCAAACCACACCATGTCCAGTAGGGACCAATCTCTGATAATATTTGCAAAGGAGGGTTGAAACGAAAAGCGTCAAACACTGAACTTGTCTTCTGAAATCCTCACAGTCTTCCACTGCCAGTCATCAAAACCAAAGATCACCACTTAAATCCACCAAAAGCTGAGAGATTCAAATAAATTCTGATACTTCTAATCAATTACCACCTACATTTTCAAGCCTTATGACTCTCTTTCCACCTGCCTAACAGAAGAAATAGGATTTGCCTTATGCTGAAGAATTAAACATACAGAATTTATGGGGTCAAGGAAGAAACTGTATGACAGTTCAAAATGCTTTTGAGAATTTGCTACTACCGAAGCCAGAGGCATTTGAGCCTGACAGTTCTCAAGCTATAGCTTTGTTACATGCCAGACGTTTGGACTGATTCAGAGATATTTTGTCATTGCACAGTACCAACACAAGTAAGAAACACTCTCTAGTGCCACATCTTCACCCAGTGCCAGAGAAGAGACTCCCTTGGCAAACATGCTCTCCCTTTTAATTTCGCAAAACATCCAAGGATGTGAAAAATGGGAAGAAAATATGAAACGCTGAAGGACTCTTTGAACTAATGGAAAAAGGCAGAACAACAATCTGGAGTCTGAAACAGTGACTTCAAACTGCAAATAGACACATCTTTACAAGACGTGTATTTACCATAAGAAACAACTGATGTAAGCACTGGTCTTTGTTTTTTAATTTTTTTCCCATTAGTAACCATCAACTTGCAAAACACACAGTAGCACAACACCAAGCACATCACAGAGCCACAGCCTTTCAGTTTTAATTACAGAGAAAAGATTCACTCTGCTTCTACCCAAATGTTCTCAAAGTTGACAACCTCGCTGGCAGTAGGATGAGAAGTAGGAGGAATATCCTTACCTCTGCAGATTTCCATGCAGAAACCAAAGCAACTATTAGACACGTTACAAAATCAGTACACTTTCTCACACTTCTCAGGAAAGAGAGGGAAGGAGAAAGATGGAAAATAAGCACTTCTGGTACACTAAGTGATCATTTATCTTTGTTCCCTAGTAGCCTTTGTGAATGTAATCCTTCTACTGAACTTGGCACATTGCCTGTAACATTTGAGGACTTTGCTGCCTTAGCAAAGTGTCTTTCCTGAATTCATTCCATTCACTGGTTGTTGCTGAACAAAGGAGACTGTCCTTTTTTATTTTTATCATCTAAGGAAGTTCATAGGATAATAGGTGCTGAGGCCCTAGCCTCTGAGAAAAGCCTTAGGAAATAACTTCCACTCTCCACTTTGGAAATATCACAGTAGCAACATGTTTTGATACTAAAACTATTTGCAACTAATTTTTAAATTTAAAAAAAAAAAAAAAAAAAGCAAACCCCCCCAAAATTTTGGTTGTGTTTACTTGATGTCCTAATAAAATCTGAAATCTTAATACCTGCGCTGGTGCTGACATCATGCCAAGACATGGCTAACAGCATTACTGGAGTCCAAGGCTTTCATCATGCTACAAAGGAAAAAATCCCCAGACTTTTTTTCTCTTTTCCACTACATACATAATTCAGGGTATAGTTTTCAGTGACAATACAATCAAATTTGTGTGCTTGATCTTCCTCTGTTTCCCCTGTGCTGCTGGATGCCACAATTAACTGCACATACTTCCCATGTCTATTATTCTTTTAAAGCTCAACTTATCCATATCACAAGAACCACATGGAGAAAGGCTTTGGCTGTTTCTCCCTTACCTAGATGACAAAAAGAGGTTGACCATATCTCACCTTGGAGAAACTCCTTTTCCCACATGACTGCCTCTCAGGACAGGGCAGCCTCCTCTCCTGTCACCTCAGATAAGGGAACTCATGCTGTTTAGCTTGTAGGAAAAGGAAGATGAGGGAAGACCCTATCACTCTGCCTGAAAGGAGATTGTAGCAAAGTGGATGTTGGTCTCTTCTCCCAGGCAGCAAGCAATAGGATTGAGAGGAAATAACCTTCAATTGTATTAGTGGGAGCAGTTAGATTAGATATTAGAAAAAATTACTGGAACAGGCTGCCCAGAGAGGTGGTGGAGTCACCATCTCTGGAGGGATTCTAAAGCTGTGTAGCTGTGGCGCTGAGAGATATGGTTTAGTGGTGGATGTGGCAGTTCTGGGTTAAAGGTTGGACTCGATGATTTTAAAGGTCTTTTCCAACCTCAACAGTTCTGTGATTCTGTGATTCCATGCCTTGACTATTTTGATTTTCCCAGTCATTCTCCAGGAGATGGTTTCTCATCAGTGGGAAATGGTACTGAGAAAAAGTGCCCAGTTTATTGTTCATAAAGCTCTGCAACCACAGTCCTAATTCTCAGCTGGCATGAACTGTTGTGATTGAAGTCAAGAGAGTTATCATTAGTCACATCAGCTAGGTTCTAGGCCAGTAATATCTGAGTTCCTTCCTATTACCCAAGATGCCTAGAGCCAGAGAGAAGAAAAATATTATTATTATTAACATTATTAATATTATTATTCTCAATTATTTTCCCTTTGCATTTGCATGTCTCTCTCAGGAAATAGTTGAGTATTTAAACTTCACTGAAAGCAGCAGAGGAGGCCCTGGCTTGGCTGGTAGCTCTCCGGGACAAGACAGTTTCCCTCTCCACAAACCAGACTCTTCCATCATGAAATAAAGATGTTCCTGGTACCATGAGACACACTGAATCTTCCCAATGAAAAGGCTGAAGAAACCCTGGATACCATTACAACTGCTGTTCCTATTAATAACATTCCCAATTCACAGCATCCTCCCCATTGTTTGACTGCTGTGTTCAGCCCGGCACATGGATTCATCAGGTTGGAGACATCTGGAGAATGGTACTTGTTACCAGTTGTCTTTTATATACACAAAAGTTCAAAAGCAAAGTGAATCTACTGCATTTCTTTTAAAATATTTTAAGCTTATTCCTGGACGCTGAAGACAAGTACTCCCTTCAGGTTTAATTTAATGAGAGGAGTTGGTACTTGCTGAAATAAGATCAAGAAATGTAGGAAATCCTTTGATGTTGCAAAATAGACTAACTATTGCTGTTTATCTAGGTATTTGGTAAATTACACTTCATAAGAAAGTATGTGCTTTAGTCAAAGCTGCTTTGTATAGGATTTGTTTCATTTTTCTTAGCCTTTGTATTTAAAAACTTTCGCAAGTTTTCTTTTTATTTTAATTGTTTGTAGAAAAGTTAGTTGGAGCCATTTGGAGAAAGATGCTTTAAAGGAATCTCAGTAGGGGGATAGAAAAGGTTTGTTTCTTTCTTCTTACACTTCTAAACCATACTTTGGCAGAGGAACATGGGGAACTCTAAGTGCTGTTTTGAGTCAGGAGAATGCAGGTAAAGCACAAATCTCTGCACACCAGCAAAATACCGACTCAGCTGTGACAAAATTTACACAGGACTATGACAGAAGTAGGAAGAACTGGTCCGGTCACAAATGAGGACCGTACACTGGTCTTTTAGAACAGAAAATTTATCACCATCTTTGTATTGTGCCTCAGAGGCAACACTAAAGAAAATCCCATCTGGATTCAGAGAGTAAAATTCATACATCCCAGAGGTAGTCTTCTTAGGCTTAGGCTGCTATTAGACAAAAAACAAATAGATTTAGGAACTGTAACTGAGATGAAGAAGATGAGCTTGCCCATTTAACCACTGGGCACTAAGAGGCCTCTGGGCATGGCTGAGGCGTTGCTCAAAAACCCACTCACTTCAGTTGCACTTTGCATTAAACCCATACACTCCTCTAGACAGGTTTGTTCCGTAGGTCACCTTAAAATAAGGCACAAACTCCTGTACTTGGAAATGTTGTGGTGCCCACTGTCACTGCAGTAATTTTAATGTGATCACCTGGTGTGTGGTTAGCACTTCTTTTAGCTCTCTGCTAACCCGATGTGATAGATAACACAACTCCAAAATACAAATGGTATGACAAGTTTTCAAAATTGTCTAAATATATATAGCCAGCCCACTGGCTGTTTATTGCAGCATGTCAAGTTTCATCTCTCCGTGAGACAGAATTTTCCCCTTCAAAAAGGAAAAACAGAACAAACTTTTTATTTTTTTTTTTTTTTTTTTTTTTTTTTTAAATAAAAGAGAAAACCCACGCACATAAAATGAAAGACAAATCTTACCCTGCACTCTCTGGTATGGATGAAGTACCTGTGGAGCTCAGACGCAAGGATTTGGGGAAATGGCTTGTGAAGAAGAGGGCTTTGGCACAGGAGGGCACAGGAAGTACTTCCCCTCCTGGTCTCACAGTGCCAGTCAGCCTTTGCAGCCCTCATGAGGGACCATATTAGGGGATTTACCTGATTGAACATCACCTTCTGTCCCCACCCCAGCAAAGAGGGCTGAGGGCAGTAGGGGACCTGGAGCCTGTGTCCAAAGCACTTGGAGAACCAGTTATTGCCTCTGAGCCTGAATGAGCCTCAGGAGATAACACCCAATTTCCTTGAGACGGGATTTTTCATGAGCTCATGACCGTCCTCATATTCTTTTCCCAAATTACTTCAGTGGGAACCGTGCACAACTCCAAAGGAGACAGGTAATATTGACTCCAGTGCCTATTCCTGTAACGCTGGTATAAACACACAGGAATTGTGATGAGGCTTCACTGGAACTGCAGCTTTCCTGCATGCAGATGAAGAGATATCTCCCAGGGGGAGAGGCACGTCAAGACAGATGTAGGAGCTGGATGTTTACAAAGCCTGAAAGTCCAGGGAGTAGGTCCCACCTGAGAATTTTCTGACTATTTTTAGAGCTCCAAGAAGGATACAAATTTGAGAATACATGTGTAAAATATAGTACATATATATTTATATTGTTAATTAGTACTAGACACATTGTATTACTAAAATACATATAAATATTTCTATAAACCTGTACATTTCTCACTGTATTTTGTATTATCAATAATTCAGATCAGTAATATCTCACTGATTTCTTAAATTCAGTCATCTGCCTGTGCCCACCACGTCTTAGACTTCAACATCCAACTTGTGTGGGCAAGAAGAAGCTTTTAGCCTGTTCCAACCTTACGTCGGGCACAATACTGCCCAAAATAACTTCAAATCTTCAGTCCCTACCCGTGGGATGCAAGACTACCCAAGGGGGCCTGAGTGGGTGCAACATGCAAGAATGGCTAATCTCTCACCCTGGGTTTGGCACTGGGAGCTTAGGGCATCATGACTTTTCATATCAGGAGCCTGTAAATAAACTGCATGGGAAACATTTATTCCACTCCTTCCTTCTCAAGATATTTTCTGAAATCCTCTCTAAGTTCTGTCAAAGGACACAACTGAGTGGATTGGGCACAAATGCACCAATGTAGTATAAAGCATTTGTGACTGTACCCTGACATATGGACTGACATCAAGAGATCAGCTGCACCTCAATATTCATATCACTGCCTGTGTATAAAACAAGATATAGGAAACCCACCTTAGTTCACCAATGAAATTAATCTCCAGAACAGTGAGGAAGTATATTCCCTTCAACTTTAATGCAGTCAAATAAGCATAGAACGTTTCCTACTATGTATGCATTGTCCAAGCATTCATGTTCTCTTATCTTTCCCTTGTGAATGATACCTTTTCCCCCTAAATTAATTAGCTTTCATGGGATAAATCAATATTTCTCTTATCAAGCAAGCAAAAAAAAAAAAAAAGAGCTAAAAAAGTATCCTGTGGAGAAAATACAATACAAATGTATTAAATAGACTAAAGATAATATGTCCAGAGACTGTCGCCGTTTAAAAGCCCTGAAATGTAATTTTGAAAATTGCTTTATCAAGTTAATAAAAAAGAGAAACACTGAAAAAAACACAAAGACATATATTTGTTAAGTTCTTTTCTCAATTTTCCCCACTTGCTGAAGGTTAGAGTTATGTCTTATTTGCCAATAAATGATTTTCTAGGTCTCTTCAGGTACACCCCACAGAGCAGTTACCTAAATAATTGTAGCCAAATGAGATAAATCTGAAATAGACTGTCTGTATGTGTAACTAATACATTTAGTATTACATGTAAGAACTAGCTTCTGGTAATTCACAGAATCACAGAATCTCAGAGGCTGTAAGGGAGACCATCCAGTACAAACCCCCTGCCAGAGCAGAACCACCTAGAGTAGGTCACACAGGAACTCATCTATGTGGGTTTGGAACGTCTCCAGAGAAGGAGACTCCACAACCCATCTGGGCAGCCTGTTCCAGTGCTCTGTCACCCTCACAATGGGTGACATTCCTTGTATTTCTTTGGAACCTATTATGTTCTAACTTACACCTGTTGCCCCTTGTCCTATCATTGAACATCACTGACAACAGTCTGGCTACATCCTCCTGACGCCAGCCCTTTACATATTTGTAAACATTAATGAGATCACCCTTTCTCCTCCAAGCTAAAGATCCCCAACTCCCTCAACCTTTCATCAGAAAGGAGATGCTTCACTCCCTTCATCATCTTGGTGGCACTGCAACTGAACTCTCTCCAGTAGCTCCCTGTCCTTCTTGAACAGAGAGGCTCAGAACTGGACACAATATTCCAGATGCGGTTTCACGAGGGCAGAGTAGAAGGGGACACTATTGTAATTTCCTTTGGAAACAACATTACCTTTACAATGTTGTGGTTTTTTTTTTTTTTTTTTTTTTAATGAAATGACAAGCTGCAGTGCTACCAAGCTCCAGCAGCTCCCATTAAAAATGACTACCATTTGTGAGAGCTCCAGATATCACAGGCTTTGTCCCCACATCACTCTGCCCATCTTAACTGCCGTTCTTTCAACCTCCCCAGGCTGACAAATCTGCTGCTGCTCAGTTGCTGCTAGTATTTATGATCTCATTTCACCCAGCACATCTTGATGCTACTCTGATCACGGGGGTTAGGACAGGGGTAAGCTATTTTTCTTTTTTTTTTTCTGTATTTGTTTATTGATGTACTTTTTGAAATCTGCTGTTAATGTGGAAGTTTTGCTACCTCTAAGCTTTTAAACATAGGTGTGACAGCAATACAGCTTGCAAGATCTCACAGACCCCCTGTCTCACAGACAGGATTTCCTGGGCCACATTGCCCATGTTAATAGCCCAAGAAACAACTAATAATCTAATAATAATCCTAATAACAAACAGCTCTGTGCCCAGCCATGCCATGGCCCTAACATCTTTGCATCTTTCAGTTCTCTGGCCTTCATCTCTGGTACAAGACAGAGCATAATGTCACCTTTCTGAAACCTTAATCTGATGTGCATGAAACTTAATGAAAGAAATCCAGAGTGTACAACAACACTTGTAAAAAGCTATGCACTCTTTCAAACATGTTCCCCCTTTCTCAGTATTTCTTTGGAGTCTCTTATATCCCAGCTTGTACCCATTGTCCCTTGTCCTCACCTAATCTAAAGTATCTTGATGATCTGTTTTCCATTGCAACACTGATCTTCAAATATTTTCCCTTACATTCAGCCTTATTTTAGGTTGCTGGACCTATATGATGCAGTTGGGAAGGTTTTTCTGAAACTCAGCTTGAATGAAGAGTAAACTATGCCAGCTGTTTGCTACTCCTACCAAAACTATCCCAAAGCTATGCCTTTAATCCTTCTCCCACCTGCTTTCTCATGTCCTGACAGTGATTAGTATGAAACGTTTATTAACACTGCCTTATGTATCTAGAACTTCAGAATTAATAAAATTACAGTTCCTTTTGGTACCTTAAACAGGAATCAACGGTTGGTAGGAGATATCCTATGGAACAGGGTACTAGAAGGTAAAGGGGCCCAAGATAGTTGATCTGTATTCAAGGGTCACATTTTCTAAGCTCAGGATCAGAGCATCACAGTGGGTAAGAAATCAAGAAAGGGAGCCAGGAGACCCACATGATTAAACAGGGAACTGATGGGCAAACTCTAGTGGAAGAAGAGACTGTATAGATCATGGAAGGAAGGGATGGCCGCTTGGGATGAATATAAGACTGTCACCAGAGGATGTAATGAGGCACCTAGGAAAGCTAAAGCCTTGTTGGAGCTGTGCAAGGGAGGTCAAGGACAACACGAAAGGCTTCTTCAAATACATTGCAGACAAAACTAACACTAGAGGCAATGTAGGCCCACTACTGAATGAGGTGGGTGCCCTGGTGACAGAGGATACAGAGAAGGTAGAGTTTGTGAATGCCATCTTGGTGTCTGTCTATATTGCTGGAGACTGTCCTCAGGAGCCCCAGACTCCAGAGGAAGTCAGGTTAAAGGAGCAGTTTTGTTTGGTTGATGAGGACTGGGTTAAGGATCAGTTGAGCAACTGGATGTACCTAAATCCATGGGCCCTGATGGGATGCACCTGCAAGTGCTAAGGGAGCTGAAAGATGTCATTGCTAAATCGCTCTCCACCATCTTTAGTAAGCTGTGAAGAACAGGAGAGGTGCCTGAGGACTGGAGGAAAGCAAATGTCAGTCCAGTTTTCAAAAAGGGCAAGAAGAAGGAGCAGGGTAACTGCAGTCTGGTCAGCCTCATCTCCATCCCTGGAAAAGTGAACAACTTATCCTGGGTGCTGTCTCCTGGCATTTAAATGACAAGAGGGTCATTTGGAGCAGTCAACACAGTTTTACCAAGGGAAAGTCATGTTTGACCAACCTGATAGCTTTTTATGAAGATGTAACCAGGTGGATAGATGGTGGTAGTGCAGTGGATGTGGTTTATCTTGATTTCAGTAAAGCATTTGACACCATCTCCCACAGCATCCTCACAGCAAATCTGAGAAAGTGTGGGCTGGGTGATCAGATAGTGAGGTGGATTGTGAACTGGTTGAAGGGAAGAAGGCAGAGAGTTGTGATCAATGGGGCAGAGTCTAATTGAAGGCCTGTATCTAGCGGAGTCACTCAGGGGCTGGTGCTGGGAGTGGTCCTGTTCAGTCTATTCATTAGTGACCTTGATGAGGGAACAGAGGGCACTGTCAGCATGTTTGCTGATGATACTAAACTGAGGGGAGTGGTTGACACACCAGAAGGCTGTGCTGCCATTCAACAAGACCTGGACAGGCTGGAGAGAAATCCAATGAAATTCAAAAAGGGCATGTGCAGAGTGTTACATCTGGGAAAGAAGAACCCCATGTACCAGTACAGCTTGGGGAATGAACCGTTAGAGAGTAGTGTAGGGGAAGGGGACTTGAGGATGCTGGGGGACAGCAGGATGTCCACGAGCCAACAATGTGCCCTCATGGCCAAGAAGGCCAATGGCATCCTGGAGTATATTACAAGGGCTGTAAGGCAGTAGATTGATAGAGGGACAATGGGTACAAGCTGAAACATGAGAAGTTCCAAAGAAACATAAGGAAAAACTTCTTCACTATGAGAGGGAAGGAGCACTGGAAGGGGCTGCCCAGATGGGTTGTGGAGTGTCCTTCTCTGTACACAAAACCCACCTGGACGAGTTCCTGTGTGACCTACTCTAGGTCACCCTGCTTTGTCAGGGGGGTTGGACTAGATGATCTTTCGAGGTCCCTTCCAACCCTTAAGATTCTGTGATTCTGGGATCTAATCTGACACCGGCCCAATCTGTTCCAGAGATACCTCATGAAAAGTAGAAACACACACAGTATTTGCGCTGAGGAGGAGAGAGATAACAAGCCCTCCTAGGAAAGTGCATCTATATGCACTTGAAAAATTTTAAACATTGAAAAGTTATTAGAGGTTTTGTGTTAGAAATACTGTTTCTGTTAAGAGAAATCTTTCTTTGATTTACATACTGGATATGAGATTAAGAAAAATTAGTTTCCTGCATTGGTTTTAAGGCCTTTTTGAATATAAAAACATGGGAATTTGTGTTGCACGTAAGTAATTTATGGTATTCAAATTTCCTGGCAACTCCTAAAAATAGCTTTAATAATCAAGGTTTTTTTACTTACTTGGGGTTTGTTTCTCTTCTCCAGAGAGGGATGGAAGGCCCAGAGAGCTCTCGCTCTGTTCTCTTCTTCCCAATTAATTGGATTTTTTTAAAAGCTAGAAAAATAATAAAAAAAACCCCACCAATCCCTAAGTCTTTGCAAAATTATTTCATTTTCTTTGGGACTACAATCTGTTTGCAATCATTCTTGCATGCTCTGTGAATCAAGTGCCAAGTGGGTGTTTGAGAAGCTGGTTTGCATATGCACACTAATTTTCAAACCAACAGGTTGTTATCCCACCCTGGCCAATCCTGTTTGTCAGTCTCAGACAGCAGCAAATCTTATGCTAAAGCTTAAAAATATTCTTGCAGACTAGCAAAGAAATAGGTGAGAGTCTCCATCTAGCTAAATAAGATCCTATTTTACTAGGAGTCTATGTCTTGTGCTTGGATTTCTGAAGTCTAAATAGAGAAAAGCTCTGTTGTGTGATTTTCTCATGGTTCAAAACTCCTGGATGGCTAAGAGGAGTAGTCACTGCAACTTCTTTTTATTTGGCTTTTGGTGGTTTTTTTGTTTGGTTTTTTATTTGCAGTGGGGAACACTTTAAACACTCTCTCCTTTGTCCAGCTGTTTCTATTCATTATGCTTGTAGGAATACTGTGTTTTGAGGCTTTTAGTCCATTAGGAAATGTTGAAACTGAACAACTTCAAAAGTTATTGGGGAGTGACGGACTGCCTCATGCAAAGAGACATTTTATATGAGAAGTCAGGCTAAAAGAACAGGAAGAGATTTGGTGGGGGTTCGTATAAAACTCGAAAGCAGAGGTAAGAGAGTCTGACATCAAGAATCTCCCTGAATCTTTAGGAAATCTGGATCTATCTGTTCCAAGCTGGACCCAGTCTCATAACAGAAAGCCCCAAACTGTAGGTCTTACAAACCCCAAATGTGAGGAAGTCAAATTTACATTTGGACTTTTTTGCTATTTAGGAATAGGTTGTTTTTCTCTTTTGTATGCTGCTTCATTAAAGCCTGATGGAAACTGGACACAAAACGGTTACACTTAACTGAAGACTAAGTAAAGTGATAAGCCAGTGTATTGACTATATTGTCAATTCATAAATGGATGTTAAATGTGTTTTCCCTCTTAATTCCTCTTATTTTCAGAAGAGTTTTTCCAGGGGGCATTGTGTATTGAATATTCAGATATATTTCAATTCCACAATGGTTTTGTAGTTGAAGTCACGCATAAAGGATGGAAAACGGAACACACTTTAATGAAATGAGACCTTGTGAGCACTGAGGAGATATTTTTACTATTCCTAACACATGAAGCCTATTCTACAAGGCATTTACGTAAGTCTTCTTTGTTTAGTACCACCTCCATCAGAACATAAGTATTTGCAGCTGAAAGCAGCTCTCTTGCAAAAGGATAAGCTACCGTGATCACATTATGAAATCTGTAAAAGTTTTCCAGTTTTTAAAAAAAAAAGAATCAAGTTATTCGACCTCATTTGAAACAAGTTGAAGAAATGCCTCAGTGTAAATTATTTCCCTTTATCAGAATTTGACTCCTTTAGCTCCTTGTCAGTAAGTTGCTTGGCTTTCATTACAGCTGCCTCTGTTGGCATGTGTTATCTGAAACTGATAGTCCTTGTTAGACACACAGTATGGCTCATTTTATTTTTCCTTATATTAGCAGGCAGATAGAAATCATTCCTTTCAATCAGTCAATGCAGCATAACAAGTACTAAGCAGGATTTTTTACAGGGATGGGGGATTTGTTGGAGTAAAGAGACTTCATTTGATTATGAGGAACCTGATGTTTGTTTGATGTTTGTTTGGTGATGTATACCACAGATCTTGGGAGCCAACAGCACCGGTGAACTTACGGTTAGCTGAATTTCTGGGGAGCATCAAACCAGTTAGGGATGAGTTGTGCAAAACTGTATTGCAGATGCCACATTAATACTTATACCCTGATTCAATCCGATGAACTGAACATTTCACATTTAAAGTTGTGATGCAGCCTGGTAGTCTTTCACTGCCAATCACTCTCTATATCTGAGACAAAGTCAAGAGTGCCCACATACGTGTTTTGCGATAGGGAAGTGAGACATAAAACATTTCACCCAAGAAACAGAGGCATGGAGAAGGGAAGTACTTTAGGCAGCAGGTACTTCTCTATTACTTTCAACTTCTTTATCAGGGTTAATTTTACATCCACTAAAATCAACAGCAATTAACACCAAATCCCTCAGGACACTAGCTCACATATGAACTATTGCCACTGATGGTGCTCGCACTGCACCAGCTCTGTCCTTGAAACAGCTGATGAACTTTTGCTGCTGACAGCAATCACCTCTGTTGAATCCTTTGGACATTTTGCTTTGGAAATTCTCCTTGTCAGGCAATGACAGATAAACCTCACCTGCTTGATTGTCTCCAGATTGGATTACCAGAGAGGGAATTTCACAATCACACTAGATTCCTTTTTTTTTTTCCTCTCCTTATTCCAGCTAAGAATTCAATTTTCTTTTATATGAAAACACATTGCCAGTATATCTCTCACATCTAAGCTGAAGGTAACTTCACTTAGATTGGCTTTGCTAGAAGCCCTTCTCATAAATGCAGTGCTCTTTCCAATGAACTTTGCAACTTCTAAGTTGCAGGAAGCCCTCCATTTTCACTGGCTTATTGTGATTATACCTTAATGCTGCCACCTGATTTCCTCTGTGATTTTTTTTCCATGCCAGTCTATAAGGTGGCAATTTTAATAACACAATTCTCGGCTGTAATGGTATTTACAGGTCTGCATCAATTTCTATGGCTGCATTCTTGAAATTACCCACTTCAGCTATACCTATTAATTTCCCATGAAGTTTAAGAGTTCTCTATATGTTATGTCCCTAACCTGGAACCACATCACATTGCTTTTCTAAGCTGCTACTACTCTAGTTCATCTCAAAATTCAAACAAAATGTTTCTTGAAATGTATTTTACCTTTCAGCTATTTCATGTTGGGGATATGGGCAGGCAGCGTTTCCAATTTTTTTAGAGGCAGTGTTCACTTGCAAGTAGAGTCAGACTCACTTATGAGATTCAAGCAGTAAAAGGAAATCTTTTCATGAGACTGATCTGAATTTTGATTCTCTAATAAAAGCTGGAACAGGAGACAAAATTGATTTGATTTGATTTACAGTCTCTGAACCATGCTGCAAATGTAGCCCTCCTTTTCTGCTCTCAAACTAGTTCCAGTTTATTTCTGTGTGTTATTTATGCAGATACATTTACTGAACAGTTTATTAAGTGATTTTCAAGTTGGGCTTGCTGCTTGGACTTATTTTACATAAATTGATCATCACCTACTGGTTTATTAACCTGGTTAGCATATATATGTTGCAAGGAGAAAGATCAGTTAAAATACAGAGTATTGTGTCTGCTCCATCAGGGCCTCAGAGAAGACACTGTACTGTCACAAGAGAAATGAAGAGCAAACATTGAAATCCCAGAAATATAATTCCTAATAACGATCAAGGAGTCATCACTGAGTTTGTGAAACTTGCACAACAGAGTTTATATTATAAGAAATAAGACTGAAATAAAAATCAAAAGTAAAGATGCTTGGCACTGTAAAGGAGTGGAGTGTTCCTATGAATAACTCAGCATCTCGATTTGCAAAATGCTGGACATGAAAATGCAGACATGTAGGACAACTTGATTTCTGGATGTGGTCCCTGAGCCTCTCCCAGCATCTTCCACAGCTGAATGCACAGGCATGGCTTGGCAATAAACTACTAAAATCCAAAAGGTGAATGGCACCAGACAACCTTGGGATCAAAGGCCACTTAAAAGGACAGTTCCAGCCCTGAGACAGTCCACAGAGAGCTCCTGAGAGGAAAAGCAGAATCCTTCTGAAAGCTGTTAACTTGTGGCCATGATTTTAATTACTCAAATTGTAAGAAATATAGAAGGCAAAATACTACAGAGGTGACTTTAAAAAATATCAGTTTATGACTCTGAAATATACAGTAAGGAACATTACCGTAATAAGCTCTGAGGAGATACAATGAAAACTATTACAGCTCCAGGAAAGACACATAAAGATGAGCATAACAATTACCTGCCTGACAGAGAAAAAGGACGAAAGGTACATAATTTAGAGTACTGCTGTTACTGGCTTTAAGACAGATATATAATGAAGAGTATCGCAGTTACCTAGTTCCGGCAGAGATATAATGGCAATCATTAGTTATCTAGCTGTAAGGAGGACATGTAATGTGTAGTATTATTGTTGCCTGTCTCTAAAAGAGATCAAGAAAGAGGGAGAGAGATGATGAGAAACTGGACAGCTACCCAGCTCTGGAAGGCAGAAATTATGGAAAGATTTGCTGCTGCTCATAGCTGTGCTTTATGGCTACTAATTCATGGAGGCAGAGGCAGGGGAGAATGGAAAGTGGCCTGAGTTATATCATGGTGCTCTGGTACAAGGCCAGTTTTCCAGCTGGACACAGCTGATAAAACTCATGTTTGCTGCAGCTCTGTCGACTTTGAATTTGTGGAAAAGGAGAAGAGAGGGGAGATGGGAGCTGCCCCCTCAGATAGAAGCACCACAGCCTACCTAGAGTCAAGATGGACAGTGCCAGGTGCCCTGGGGTGACTGATGCAGCCATGACCCCCCGGTTGACTCTCCAGTCACAGCATTTCCACGCAGACAGCATTTCTCCATGTGCTCCCAGAAGCAGGCAGGAAGCCCTGGACAAGAGTGAAGGTCGAGAGGAAGGAATGGCAAAAAAAAAAAAGAGGTGCTGTAAAGGATGGAAACATGGCCTTTGAGAGCTCTAGGAAAAGGGATGTAGAGATGCCATATATTTACACTTCTGCAGAGAAAAAGATACTTAGAGCTTTCTGTAGTCTTCAGTGTCTATCTCTTCCCTGGATGAAAGATGTTTACCTACTCACCCTGTCTTCAGACCAGAAGGACAACTGACAAAAGAAAAAAGCTTTTTGAGGAGGCAGAAGAGAATAATAACATACTGAAAAATAGTGTGTCAGACTACAGGACTGAGGGAAAACAATGAACTTTGTCATAAGAAATAATCATGGCACAGATACTAAGTGGCCTCCAGTTTCCACAGCATTCCTCACATCCAAGCTTCAAATTTCTTTCCTTAGGATGTCATACTGACAGGGCCAGAGACAAGGTCCAGTGAAGTCTGTTCCATTTTAGCTCATTCATTTTTCAATCAGATCCCTGATTAAATTCTAGGTCAAGAAATGTAGGAGAAACTCCAGTATCATTCAAGTTAATCCTTTTATTCCTGTTTTAACCACTAATAGCTATCCATCAAGTGGAAAGATGTGAAGTTCAGCTGAAACAAATGAATCTTGTGGTGATTAATTTGTAATATTCCAGACAGAAAGACACTCCAGAAATCCAACTGTTCTTCACAGCTTGTGCATGGCTGCTCTATCAAACCACTTCTACATCACCTGACTCACTCACGAGGCAGAGGGAGAGAAATGTGGCCAAGAAAGAAAAGCAAGGAAGAGAGCACTGAATGGGAAGGGAACACTTGTCTATTTAACCTCCACTCAGAATAATTCCAACCCTTTCTCTGTTAGCATAACATATGTCCTCCAAAGCAGTAAAATACCCCACACATCAGCCTGAGACCTCTAGACAGAACCTCTCAGGCTACAAACATCATCTAGCAGTGCCAGCGCTCCAGCAGTACCCTTTCTCTGCATTTACACTGTGCATTAATAAATGTGGCCATTTTCACTAGGATGTGACTATTCATTAACATAGCAAAGATTGGAGCCTTAAATTTGACCCTGGCATATTCATACGCATAAACATGCTCTTTAAACCTTCCAAACTGGAAAAGGAACCCATGTTTTTCCTTGAGGGGGAAGAACAGGCAGAAATTAGGACTAGGCGTTCCTTCTGTACCTCCAACATGGTCATATATTACCGAGCAGGGGCAAAGCTCTTCGTGGTGAGAATCATTTGCTTCTCTTTGAGGAGAACAGCGGGATGCAAGAAATCAGGTTAATTTGTAAATGTCCTCAATTTTCACTCAAAAGTCCAGAAGTAAAAAAAAGTTTCACAATTTTTCTTTCAGTATATTTTTTTATGAGTCCTAATATTGACCTGAACTGGAAAGGATGACTTACTGAAACAGGCTCTGCTCTTCAGACACTGTCCCATGTGATGTCTCCGACAACAACCTCTCTTGGGGACATTTTGAGAGTTAGAGACAAGCAGAGACTGCTTGAGACAAGCAGTTCCAAAAACACTCATTTTGGGCACTGAGTTCCTGCCCTAATGCTATTTTACATTCTTTACCAGGCAAACTACAGTCTCTGGCTGTAACCGTATCTGAGGCTGCTTCTCTCACATGTTTTGTAACTTTCTCAGTTTAGGAGCATTAAAGTAGATTTAAGTAACCTTAAAAGGTGTTTTTACTCTCTGGGGTTCGTGGAAATAGACCTTAGAGTCAGTGAAAAGCAACTTCAGTAAATCTGTTCACTTGGAGCAAGCAAAGTGGCAGGATCCAGCCACCATTTATTGATTAAAATGTATATATATACAGTAAGTATCTACTTTGACTACTACATGAAAAGGCACAATACACAGAACTGAACTTCTCCTGGTTCCTTTAGGGAATACCATGCTATTCTTTCACTGAGTGTTTTGCCTAACTCCAAATATTTTTTTTTTAATTCTGTTACCTCTCTCTCATCTTTTCCCAGACTTTGTTTTTTCTTATTCAAGTTTCTTTCATATTTTTCTGTTTTGCTGGTCTTTTCTTTTTAGCCAGCATACTTGGCTAGATGATAGGATTTCTCATCTACAGAATATTTGGATGTGTCAGCATTTGTTTTCTTTCTGATAAAGCCTGAAAATAAATGCATCCAAAGATTATATTTCATAATGTTTCTCTTTCACTTTCATATTGATGTGTTCATTCTACAAAATATAAATGGCCATTACTGGCATGTTTTATTGAAATAAAGTGATACACTATTTAAATATTTCTCTTTAGAACGATTTTGGGCAGCTACTACTAAAATATTTTAATCATCGCTAAATTTCAATTCTCTGCCAAAACCTGATAATAAAAATACATCAATTCTATTATGTATGACACACAATAATGTAAAACTATCTGAAAGACATGCACGAAATAAATTCAAGACAAAACTCCAAGCCCTCTAGTTCTGCTCCCAAACTTCCCTCAGCAAAAGCTCTGTAAAACTCTGCTTGCACATTTTTCCAATTTATACCATCCTGAATGCAGCCATCAGGTCGAGTCTCTGCTCAGCTCATAGTACACAAAACTCCTGGCACTGTCAACATGAGCTATGTAACATTACTTGCTTGGTTGTTCTTCTGAACTGATGTCTTGGATCCTAAATCAAGACCTGAAATCAAGGGTGCTGTCTACCTGCCCTCCCCCTAGGTAAAAGGATAAAACCCCACTCTCATTTTGGTGCCTGTCATCTCTCAGCCCAGCCCTCATATTAACATTCACCACAGACTCTGTGCCTTTGTCCTGCTGGAACATGAGGCAGCACCAACACCTTGTTGGGAAAGAAATCACAGGTTTCTGTTTGCTTACATTCATAATTTTTTAGGTCAATGGCTTGACAGGCTGTGAAAGATGTTGTGGTTTCACCCTAACCAGTTCTTCAACTCTTTGATATCAAAAAGTGATTAAAAGATGTCAGTTCAATACAAGGTGTTTGGCTGCAATAGAAAAAAAAAATCCCATTCTTTCGAGTTGCCTCCCGTAAGAGCTGCACTCCCCTGTAGTTATCAGCTCACTTCATACATATGGGAGATGGAGGACAAAAACATGAGGGAGGCCTGAGTGTCCTTGTAGAAGTAGAGGGGAAAAAAAAAAAACCAACAGGCTCTTTTCAGAGCTTTCAAATGTAAGAACGGCCTTAGCTTTGGAGCTAACTGAATTAATTCATACATAAATGTTCCTTTTACATCTTTGTTTTCATTTATTTCCTGCTTAGCACTGGCAACAGCAACACTGCAAACTAGTGCATGACAACACAATCAAATGAGATATTTGGTGCAACAGCTAATTTGTGCTCTGTAAATCTCCCCTCAAATTCCATTAACCGTTCTTCCTGCTTTGCTGATGCTTTTTTCCTTAAGAGCACAGTGGGTCCTACAGCCCAAGAAAATTTTCCGTTTCTTCCCTCTCCCCTGTGTCAGCTGTGCCTTAAGCTCCAGCACTATCCACATGGGCAGACACAGCGAGAAGTTCAGGGTTTTATTGTTTTGCAGTTTTTCTAAGGGTGCCAGCTACTGCTTAGCAAAGCCTATTGCAGAGTATGCAAAAGGAAGAGGTCAGTGGAGGATTTTGGGTGTAGGATTCAAAGCCACAAAAGACGATAAACTTGGTTTCAGCTTCCTTTGAAAGAGGCATGACCAGAACAGATATTTACCATCTTTGCTTTTGACACAGACAAGAATAGGGAGATAATGAGACACAGTAGCATTCGTGACACAGATGGATTCCTTGGTGTGTGGCAAGTTCATAGGCAGGGGACCTGAGCCTGGGGAGGCTGGGGAAAGGAGCTCCACATGAAACAAATCCCACATATCTGCTCTGACTTGGAGGGTAACTCAGGCACAGTAATAATCTTCCCATTGAAAAGCCTTTGAAATAACTTGAAAGAAAGCAACAAAAGGAAAACTCCTGAAACAAAAAAAAAAGCTACATGACTTTTTGCGCCCCACAGTTCCTTCAGTGTGGGTTTAACTATCAGTTTAATTACTTCTGCTTCCAACTATTTTTTTTTCATTTTTTGTATTGGCTGCACTGGAAATTCAGGCAGATTATGAATGCTTCCCTCAGCGAGCTACCTGAATGAAGATTCGAGTAATAATAATAATACCTCAAACCAGTGAGTATTTCACTGCTAGTCTCATTGCAGAGTGGATTCAGCGCTCTAACATCTTATATTACTGTTTACTTAAAACCAGAATCCTTTGGATTTCAGCTGCATTTTTCTAGAATACATTCAAACAGAAGGAATGAAGTGTAAGATCAGGAATAAACTCCCATGTAAATTCACACATTTTCATGCACAATAAATCAAGTTCTGTTGTGCCAAGAGCTGATGAAGATCTCATTATGACAAACTGGCTTTCTGCTCTTGTTGAAAGGAGATGAGGTGACTCCTGCCAGCCCCAGTCCATGCAGGGTGAGGCTGAACAAACCCTGATGTGCTTCCCACCTCCTCCTCATCACCCGGCCTACACGCTACAGTTAGCTCAACTGACCTGTGCCTGCAGAGCTGTGCGAGGCCCTGGCAACACTAATGCAGATTTTTCCCACCCACTAACAAGTCATTTCAAGCAGAATGAGGAAGGGAACCCTTCAGGGAGTGCATGCCTGTTTTCTGTGCACTTCAGATCTAACTCACCCCTAAGTGTCAGGTGAAAAAGTTAAAGGAGAAAACATGTTCACGATGAAAGAGAAGAGACTTGTTCCTTGTAATTTTCTGGTCTCAGTGATTTGGTTTTTTTAAAATAATTTTGATTCATTGACTGAGTTTTAACATCAACACAAAACTTCTGGGAAGTAAGGAGACTATTGTACATTATAGCAATTATTTCAAACAAAAGGTCTAGGCTTATTCTGGTCACTGTTAGGGATTAAGATAAAAATCTAGGGGAGCAAGTGACTCATTTTCCATTGTTTCTTCAGTGTAACTCTCTCTGCAGCAGCCCCTGTCAGCAGCTGCAGTGGTATGACACAGACTTACCTCAACCCACCTGGTACTACAGTGCTCCCACGCAACTGGAGCACTTAGGAACGGGCATAGCAATCCCATGGTGTGGTAGAGCTGCCCCTCTGAACCTACTGGCATTACACAGCAGCTGAGGATTGACCTGGTGAACCCAGGGCGCATGTGGGTAGAATTTCTTTTCACTGGAAGGAGTAGAGAGAAGGCCCATGTCACAGGCTCCTGCAGGCAATCACCAGTGTGGAGGAAGAAAGGGTGGTAAGGTGTAAGTAAGTGGTAAGTGTGGAAGCACTCCAGGTTAAAGCCGCCCGGCAGGCTGGGCAGATGCCAGAGTCTCCTCTAGGAGGGACTGGGTATTCTCATCCCTGCACCACACATTTTGTCCATCAGATTGGCACAAAAACTTGTGTTGAGGGGTACTTTGTCCATTTCCATGCACATGTTCATCACAACTAAAACCACAGCTTCCACGGAGGAGCTGTCAGTTGGTATTATGCTGTTAATCACAACTGAGCTCTAGAAAAAGCAAGCACTTCAAATCAACTCACTTTTTGGTGCCAAAAGAAACAGAGGACTCCCAGCAGCATAAGATGTGGGCAGAGAGTCTCTGGTTTCATCAAGCTTCAGAGTTCATGGCTCATGAACTACAGGCACTGGGTCTGTATAGTTAAACTGATGACCTGTCCTCATAAAGAGCCTGTTACCTACTTTTTCCCCCTCAAAGAGAGCTGTAGATTCTGTCATCCTCTTATTATCTCTTGGAAATAGCCATTGGCTTTGTTCATCAAAATTCTGCTTGAAGTACGTTGCTGTCTTCTCATCAGGTTTTGCCAACAGATATTTCAAAGGTTGTAGTTAAAGCAGATAGGACAGCACAACAAAAATACTGTAGTTCATTACATAGCACAAGGTAAAAATGCAACATATGTCACCTAAAAATAAAGTTTGAATTTCTAGTCCCTTTTAACCCTTTAAACTACATCAAACTCCATAGTATTATATCACTCATTGCACACATACACTGCACTAACCTGAAGAACCCTTTCATGGAACATTATCTGAGCGGTAGTTTGCTGCAGGCATGTTTTCCTGAACCCCCCTGTACTGCTAACTAGTCATCTGGAGTGGAAAAGAACAAACAAGTTGTATGTGGCTGTAACGTAATAAGACTTTTTATTGTCTGTGCTTCTTTATGTCTCAAGGAACTGTGCCAGAGTGCATGGATAGTAACTGTAACACAGTCACATTTTGCTCAAGCAGCCCCTTAATGAATGGTTTAGGAAGGGATGATACATACTTAACATGTTTTAACAAATGCTTAATCAATTGTTATAGACCAGGAGATTGTTTAAAACCATTTAATTCTCAGAGCTGTTGAATAGAGAATAAGAAAGAACAGTGTATTAGAAAAACTGTCTTTCAGTGTCAATTTCACATTCCTCACCATCCTGCTCCCCATAGTCATTATCTCCCCAGCCAATATATGTTTTCTTTGTCAGCATAAAGGAACACTGAAACACTGATCCACCTCCTACATGCTACTCCTAGTAGTCCTGGGGGTGCAATTCTTGTTAGAAAAAAGCAGAGCATTACCCTTGGACCTATCTGTGCTACCATTCCATTTGGGCTAAGTAGTCCCTTACTACTCTGTTATTTTGCCAGTTCTGTCCATCATTCACCATGAGACATCTGTAGGAAATATTACAGAAAACAAACATATTCACTCCCTGATATTTGGCCTTTGTTTACTACTTTTGAACTGAAGTTGCCTGATAAAGAAATGTGTATTTTGCGTGCCATCTAAATTCAGACCCAAGATAGTACTCTTAGTTTGAACAGACGATGCACCCACCGTATCCAATGAGGCAAGCACAGAAAGGCAGAGAATTGCATGAAAAGACTTGACCTCTGCTGAGTATGTCACATGGGTTACACACGTGAACATCTCATGAACTCCTTTTACAGATTAAAATTACTGGTCACCTTTTCCGCTCCCTCCTTAGCATTTCTTGTAAATTTTCACATCACATATGAACTTTTTTTCTTTTTATTCTGTCACTTTTTTTTTGCAATCTCTTCCTGTTCAGCCTGCCAGAGTGGTATGAATCCCTTCAGCATAGAGGAGGAAGGTCGGGCTGAGGAAGTTGTGCCAGAAGAGGTTCAGTATGTGCCAATTTGCTTTGTGAAGAAGCTCTCAGCATAACCACTTGTCTTGTGTTTTAAAATTTAATTCCAGCTTGCAACAAATTATGGTCCTTTGTGCAGAAGCTTCACTTTCCCTGATCCCAGCTAATGCACTTAATCTCTTCCTTGTTGCTAGTATCTGGAGGTATTACTATCTGTTACTCACTTATGTTTGAAATAGTCCATGGAGGTGGGAGCAGAGTTATCTTACAGGGAGGAGTGGGGTTGTATAACGCCCAAACCACTGCTGCCTGCATATCTTTGACTATTTGGATCCATACGATCTGTCCCAGGTCAAACAGGAGGTTTGTGCAAGAAGAATATAATCTGGTCACCCGAGTCAGGCTGTAATACCCAAACCACTAATGGTCTGTTATCTTCTTAGTCCAGGCTTTCTAGACTTAGTCTTTGATCTCTTCAGGGAAAAGATTTCTCCTATGCCAGGAAAGCATTTTAGCTTCTCCCACAAACAGATGCCATGCTTGTAAAACAGCTGTACTACTAATGGACAGAGAAACAGAGACAGAGAACAGCTTAAAGACACGTTTAGCAAATGACACAGGCCTAAAAGTAGGAATGCAATAGGTTGAAAAATACGAAGGATGTGAAAACTTTGGAGAAAGTCACACTGATCCTGGGAAATTTCACATTATTTGGAAATTTAGAAACAAAGCCCTTTGGAAGCACATTATGTTAGTCAAAGAACATTAGTTCAAAAATAAGATTCTCATTTTCCATGACAACAGATGCAACACATTTCATTAGCAAGGCTCCTCAGATTTCAGCACAGATATTCAAAGCTGCTACCAGCAGCCCTTCTCCCACTCTCCCAGTTCCATTTAAAATGCACAGAATGTGGACATCTGGGTCTGCAAGCAGTTTTTCAGCCTCTACACCTTGAAAATACACACTTGCCTTTGAGTCAGCACTTTGCATTGTCCCAGAGAGATGATTTCCCAATCCTAAAGCAAATGATGACTTTTTCATCAGCAGTCTCCAGCGATTAGCGCAGCAGACATCCACTCTGACTTGCAAGGAAAGAGGACAGCTCTGGTAGCAGATGGGACAAGCAGAAACAGTACCAAAGAAAGCTCTCTGGGAGGACTGCCCACATCTCAGTTCTCCAGCTAACATGTTTACAGGAGCTTGTTGAGGATCTGGGTTACATAATGTCAAGGGTTGGCCAGTTCTGTGGGCTGGATCATCATAGGTAAAGGACAGGTGGAGAGCAAAGGAGTCTTCTTCAAATACCACAGAATTCAAATCACACAGAATCACGGAATGGTGAGGGTTAGAAGGGCCCTCTAGAGATCATCTAGTCCCACTCCCTGCTAAAGCAGGTTCATCTCTACCAGGTTGCACAGGAATGTGTTGAGGTGGGTTTTGAAAACCTCCAAAGAAGAAGATTCCACAACTTCCAAGGGTTTTTCTAATGAAGAAATCTGGCCACTGGGTTGCTTTTAGAATTGAAATAGTGTTACCACCATGGACTAGGCAAATAAACAAAACAAAAAAAACAGAGGCATGTTACTCTAAGTTATATCATGTATAAGAAACTAAGCTCAGGTGTTCTAGAAAGGATGTAAATCCTGGTAATTGTCACAGCAACATCCAGCATGTCATTGAATGATTTTAGCCAGCATAACCTCTTTAAAACAAATCAGTACAGGAAATAAAAATGATCCTTCCATTGACTGTCATTTACATTTTTTCAGTGACTCATGATACAATAGTCCATGTAGCATCAAATGTGATTATTTCACAATTATCCCTGACTGTTTCACCTTTGGTTTGGACCCAAGACTCCACTGCCCTGAGCTTCTAGTTGTGGCAGAGAGAGGAGCAGTAGATGGGAAACATGTTATGTGTTATACATAGCTGCTACCCAGCTCCTTGGCCCTTCAGAGAGCAGGGCAGAAGACTTGTCAAATTTGGAACATGATGTTTTGCCCAAATTTCCCCGTCAAAGACACAAAAGTCAAGCTAAACCTAGCTGCAACATGGAGGCAACATGCACAATCCCATGCATAGCAACCATGGCAGAGCTGTTTGGCCTCAGTATGTGCTGCCTCCAGTCAGAGCTTCCCCGTCACACAGCAGGGTCAGACCCCCATAAGCCTACAAAAAGAGCACACTGGGCCAACAACTGTTGTAGAGAAGAAAACAAGTAGTATATTAGTCTGATTGGACCCTCTACCTGAAACAAGAGGGCAATAACAATCCTAAAATAAACATGTTTGTATTGCTAGAATTCTGTCCATTGCATTTTTAATATTACAAGCATCTGGCTAAGCACTTTGCAGCATTTTCTGGCACACAGACTTATAAGCCAAAGTAATGTGCTTCCTAAAATCTCTAGTGGGAGATCTACCTTCACTCAGGTGGAATTCAGCTTTTAATGTGTTTCAAAACAGGATTTGAACACATAAATCTGCAGGAACTACAAGAATCATTGTAAACAGCATGGAATTGAATGGGATTGATCTGGGGAAGTCAGTGAGCTTGTCTAGACTGCAGCCCGTAACGCTTAGTTCCAAGCTGCAGTTACTACTGTTGTGCTGGGGCTTTTTTTATTATTGACCAACTCTATAAAACACTGTATTTCAAGGGAGCTCAGTACACATTGTAAGCAGGCCAATTTGTAGTCCCCAAGCCTGCAGAGCCTCATTTTTTAGTTGGAGAAGAAATACTTTTATCACATGCAGCAACACTGAGAGTGACGGCTTTCAACTTCCAAGGAGTGAAACCAGTAGTTGGAACAGGCAACTTCTAAGAAGGCCAAAGACCCTAGCTACTAGCTACTAGGGAAGTTGTAATAAACCTGTCCAATTTTCTGAAAGAAAAAAAAAAAACCTAAAACCAATATTTCTTTCTCTAAAAATAGAAGATAGGTTTCAAATCCTGATGCTTTTGCTATGGATGGGATTACCAATTGCCATTCTCTTCCCTGTGGCAGCCTTCTAGCATCTCCTGAGCTCTCCTGACCTCTCCCAAAGCCTGGCAGTTCCAGGGAGGAGGAGAATGACAGTCTCTCTCTCCTCACCTCCAGTCTCTGATTCCCAGCTGGCACGGTGTGTTTGGCCTGGGGAAGGGCTTTTGAATCACACAATACCACAATACCACATAGGTAAGGCACTTTTGACCCATAATTAAGCACTGCCTACAAACAGCCCTGGTGGAGGGTATAACAGGGTATAGGGCCACTGCCTCAAGGCCCACGGAAGGAACACCATCTGTCATCAGTGGGACCTGCTGCAGCTGCCCGGGACACACTCGCAGGCCTCCACCCTCTCCTGGCTCCTACACGTGCAGGCACAGCACACACCGTCTCTATCCTGCCTTCCTCTGGGCACCTGCCCAGCCCCTGGCAGAGTACACCTTCTGCCAAGTTTGCCTATCACATTTAGACCTGCAATTTCTATCAGAGAGAGAATCAAGTCCTGTGCAGCAAAACCCTTGTTCCTGTGCTGAATGTTAAGTGTGAGATTAAGCCTCATTGCTTGTACAGGGTGGTTTGCTAAATAAGGAGGGGCCAGGACTTCTTAATTGATCCACAGCCGTGCACACATCAACATTTAAGCTCCACCACCAAAGTGTTTTGCATACAGCTCAGCATATGATCACTGTCCTCTGCTCAAATCAAAGATGGCCCTTTCCCAAAGAGCAGTACAGCTGGACAGAGGGAGAGAAAGTTACAACAAAAATAAACATACCCAATATAGCAAGCAGAGTTCTCTCCATCACTACTTTTTCTATTACCAATGCACACTGAGGGTTTGGGAAGCAGACACAAACCTGTGAGGGATGGTCTAATTGATAAGACAGTTCTCACTGCACATCAGCAGTTGCAGAACTCATTCCTTTAGCCACATCAAGCCCACCCTGTCCTCGATAAGACTAAATCCTACCTATTGAAGTCTGCTATTATAATCCAACAGATGAGACGACAGAGGAATGAAAAAATCTAAACATCACTACATAAAGCAATCAAGAAAATACATAGAGAAGATAGGACAGAGTGACAGCAAGCTTTCTAGCCAATTAGGTCACGGTTAAAGATCAGGCAACTGTTATCAGTTTTCTTTCTCCTGGTAAAAAAACAAGGAAAGTGAGTTAGCAGCACTTCTTAAGGAAGACCACAATTCCAACAGCAACAATGCCCTTTGTCTCTTTCCTCTTCAGGGACTGCACTTCAATGGGGCAGGACGCAGTCCTACAGCTTCAGCCCTCTACCATGGTGGGGTAACCCAGAGACTGCACAGAGATCTAGCTTCTTATTTTTACAAGGATTGGAGTAAACCTGCTCAGTTCTCGTTTCATCTGGCAAAAATTGATTGGCTTTGGTCAAATAAGCAATTCCAATGTTTACAAATTACTACAGCATACAGTGGAAATAAAGCGCATCGATTACAAAGCCAGTGAGTTCACAAGAGAGGACAGAATCTTTGCAAATCCTTTTATTTTTACAACTTTTCAGTAGTAAACCGTTCCCACTAGGCTTACAGACTATGCCTAGTATTGTATATGCAACCAATAGAAATGCAAACTGCATTGGAAATGGTCCATCTTGCTTCAGACTGGCATAGTATTATACACTTCTTTTCAAGCTAGATACCATGAAGAAAGGCTACAAGAGTCTAAAAAGGCCATTTTCCCAGTTGCATGCTTTCTAAGGACAGTATTTTTTTTTTCTATCCAATTGAAAAGTTTTTTTATAAACCAACAGGCTCTGAATAAATCCAATCTCAATTTTCCCCAAGTGTGGCTTCACTATGCAGGACAGAGTAGAGGGCATTTAGCCCATAGTATAGAATGGGGCTTCCAGCAGACAAGGGATGGGTGCTAACGGAGAAGCTTATTCCTTCCAATTCTTCATTTGCTTAATGATTGTATCTTTTACAGTGCCTAAAGGCTTCATTTATTGTATCTCTTCTAAAGATTGGGCAGAGGGACTTGCCCTATTGCTAGATTAGTAACATAAAGGATTTAAAGGATGTTGCAACATCAGAAAAAAAGCTATAGCAAACAGTACTTGTGTGAACAGTAGTAACACAATTAGAATCATAGAATTACAGAATGGTAGGGGTTGGAAGCGACCTCTAAAGTTCATCTAGTCCAACCCCTCTTCTCAAGCAGGTCCACCTGGATCAGGTCACACAGGAACTTGTCCAGGTGGGTTTTGAAAATCTCCAGAGAAGGAGACTCCCCACCCTCCCTGGGCAGCCTGTGCCAGGGCTCCCTCACCTGAACAATAAAATAGTTTTTCCTTATGTTTAAATAGAACTTTTTCTGTTCCAGCTTCATCCCATTACCCCTTGTTCTGTCACTAGATACAATGGAAAAAAAAGGGATGCCCCAAGCTCCTGACATCCACCATTTACATATTTGTAATTATTAATAAGGTCCCCCGTCAGTCACCTCTTCTCTAGGCTAAACAGCCCCAGTTCCTACAGCCTTTCCTTGTATGAAAGATGTTCCAGTCCACTGATCATCTTGGTGGCTCAGCACTGGACTCTCTCCAGAAGTTCCCTGTCCACCTTGAGCTGGGGAGCCCAGAACTGGACACAGGACTCCAGATGAGGCCTCACCAGGGCAGAGGAGAGAGGGAGTAGAACCTCCCTCAACCTGCTGGCCACACTCTTCTTGATGCATCCCGGGATGCCATTGGCCTTCTTGGCCATGAGGGTACATTGCTGGCTCATGGTTAGCTTATTATCAGCCAGGATTCCCAAGGTGTCTCCCTTCAGAGCTGCTCTCCAGCAGGTCAATCCCCAGCCTGTACTGGTGCATGGGGTTGTTCCTCCTCAGTTGCAGGACTCTGCACTTGTCCTTGTTGAACCTCAGAAGGTTCCTCTCTGTCCAACTCACCAGCTAGTCAAGGTCCTTCTGAATGGTAGCACAGCCTTCTGGGGAATCAGCCAGCCCTCCCACTTTGGTGTCATCAGGGAACTTGCTGAGGGTACACTCTGTCTCCTCATCCAGGTCATTGATGAAGATGTTGAACAAGACTGGCCCCACAATGGATCCCTGTGGAATCCCACTGGCCACAGGCCTCCAAATTGATTCCATGTCATTAATAAAATAATAATTATTGATTTGTAAAGTACACAAATCACTTTGAAAACCAAAAAAGCAAAAAAACAAGGCAAAAGTGGAGGGTGATTTTGAGACAATTCCAGCAGGGGATCGCTCTTTACATGGTTCATGAGTGACTAAGAGACTTTGCAGACAAGCAAATCTTGTGGGAGTTAGTTTGTGGAATCTCTTTCTGGGAGGACATTCAAAATCCACCTAGATTAGTTCCTGTGTGACTTGCTCTAGGTGGCCCTGCTCTGGCAGGAGAGTTGGACTAGATGATCTTTTGAGGTCTCTTCGAATCCTTAAGATTCTATGGTTTTGTGAGTCTGTGAGGCAGCAACAAGTACATTGGCAGGCCATGTTAAGGATGGGTTTAAGTACTCAGCAACTATTGATTAAAATGTTGTGGTCCTTCCCACTGTCATCACTGATAGTTCTCTGATAGAAATTTATAAAAAGCATCCATGCTTCTGATATGTGGCAAAGCCCTAGTTAGCCTACATCCCTAAGGGCTTTGATGAACAAAATTTTATATTACAATGTTTAAACACCACCTATCATTTACCTGTCATGTACTATATCCGATCACCCTTTGCTTTTACTAGTTAGAGTGAAATGTGAAGTGTGTACTTCACAATGGTTTCTAGTTTTGCAGCAAATGGTGTTTGAAAGCTGTATTTGTGATGACTGTATTCAAAAATCAAATGCTTATGACTGTCATTACATTTGCTCCCTCTCTTTGGAGATGCCAGATTTTTAATAACATTTCTGCATGTACCCTACTCCTGTAACTGGGTTTAAACGACTTTGACAACTAGACAGAAATGACAGCATTTAGTGAGTGGAAAGCTGTATTAATTTTTCAAGCCACAAAATAGAGAACTGACATGTACAGCTTCTGAACTGGTATTATTCTGCACAACAATGCATAAAAGCCACAAATGGTTATTGATCAGCAGTTGCTAAACCTGGATAATAAGTATAATAAACCGGAACAGTGATTCTAATATCGCTGAAATTTGCAGTTACTTAGAATGACGAAAATATAACTGAGAATGTTGCTACTTTGCTTTTTTTCTTTCCAGATATTTTGACACTCTCACTTATGAAGCTTGTAAACAGAGAAAAGTTTTTAAATAATGAAATAGAGATGACAGATGGAGAGCACTCCTTGAAAATTTAGCCCCTTGATGTTTAGCCTGTTACAGCAGGAGGAAAGTAGATCACCAAGAGAAATTTCTTAGCAAAACCATGGGCCTAAACAGCCTAACATACACTAAATATTGCTTTTAATTAATATCTGAGTTTATAGGCTAAGGCTCTGCCATGGTTTGACATGACATCATTTCTGGTAATGGGGAAGGGGCTGTAAAGATGACTCCTGTAAGAAGTTGCTCGAAACTCTCCCCAGCTCTGAGCCAAACCCACTTCTGGAGCTGAGCCAATTAGATGCCTCCACAGCCACTTTTTAAGAAGAAGCCAGAAGAGGAACATTCTTCATGTTTCTTCCTTCTTCTGTCCCTTCTTCTTCTCGGGCTGGTGGTGGTGCAAGGAATGGGAAGAGAGAGAGAAGCAACCATGCAGACTCCAAGGTCAGTGAGGAAAGAGAGGAGGAGGTATGCTGGAGCAGACACTCCCCCCTGCATCCTATGGAGAGGACGGGTGAAGCAGAGATTTGTTTACACTTCATCAAAGACCCTGCCTCAGAGGCAGTGACTCACTTCATTAAAGACCCCATGCCAGGGGCAGTGGCTATGGCCAGAGGAGGCTGTGTCTTGTGTGAAGGACCCCATAATCACAGAAGCTGTAACTGTGGGGAAGAACCCACACCAAAAAAGCTCAATGAAATTATGCCCAGAAGAGGCTGTCCCCAATGTGAGGGACCTTGTATCGGCAGAAGCCACAGCTGTTGGGAAGAATCCACATCAGAGAAGTTTGAGGACTGTGTCCCGTGGGAGGAACCCCATGTTGGAACAGGGGAAGAATGCCAGGAGTCACCCTCATCTGAGAAGAGAGAAGCAGCAGAGCCCATCTGTGAGAGACTGACCACATCTCCCATTCCCTGTCCCCCCAAGCTGTTGAGGAGGGAGGAGGTAGAGATATGGGGAGCAGTGAGCTGATCCTAAGAAGAAAGGAAGGATGGGGGAGGGAGATCTTAAAGTGCTGTTTGTAATTTTCTCAGTAATCTTGCACTCTTTTTGGCTTTTTGTTTTATTGTGTTTCTTGTAGGTAGTACAATAAACTTTCCTACTTTCTAAGTCAAATACTGCAGTCTGTTTTGCCTGGAACTGTAATTGGCACATTAATGTGCCAATTAACTAATTAATTAAAATCCACAACCACCTTGGTTATATTTTTTTTTCCCTTGTCCCATTTCACTGGGGCCTCCACCACACTAATGAGGGTGCAGGTGGATGGGGAGCAGTAAGCAAGAGACTGTCATGGTGCTTTATTGCTGGCTGGGAAAAACCACGACAGGCTCATCTCAATTTAATCCAATTACTTCTTGTCAGACTCATTACACTTGCCTATAGCATCCTCTCTAATGCACTGCTTTGGTTTTAAACAGTTACTGTACTTTTTTTCCTGTAACAATTTTCAACCTAGATGGATACAAATCAGATTCTGCAGCCTGTAGCCAGTAAAAAGGGTGCTGGACTACATGAGAGACCTTGAGTCTCTCACTAATGATTTTCTGCAAAATCACCTTTCCAGCATATTCTACAAATATGACCCCAGAGAGTAACAGCACAGACTGGTACTTTTGGTCTGTCCCAGTACGGCTGATGTTCCAATCTTTCATTTTTTGTCCCTGTAGCCTCTGAGCCAGCAGGATCTGAAGCTCAGCTTAACTCTAAGTATTTCAAATCCACTGCACTGAAAAAAAAATAATTAGGTTCATTAATCAGTTAATCTCACTGGAAGATCAGAGATGAGAAACAAACACTCTTAGGTCCAGAGCATGGTACTGCTCAGTGGGACCTTAATATCCGTTAAGATCTCCAAGAGTCATCCCAGAACCCTCAATTTCTATGTCTGTTCCCAACATTATGGATCCTGCTACTTTGGAAAATACCAAATATGCCTACAGGTGACCACATGATTTTTGAGCTTGTAGCCCTTCAGGGAAAAAGTCTCATTCAAATGACCATTTCATTTCACTCCGCTCATCTCCAAATCTTTTCTGTAAGATTCTGTTAAACAGTCCTCCATTTATCAATGATGCTGGTCTTTGATTCACAACTTCAAAATCAGAAGATTTTATTAAAACCATATACACACAAGCACACATATATTTAGCCAAGCCTTTTCTACTGAGGCAGATCTAAGGTTAAGAAACTAATAAATGCTTTTGTCTATCTGTACTACACTGTGTCCTTCTGCACATCTTACTGTGACATACTTCCATCTCCTTTGTCATTGTATGTGCACTGAACTTCTATTCCCCACTGTTTCTTCATCCCACAAAACCAGATGATTTGCTTTTGTAACAGTTTTAATGTCACAAGAAAGGAATAGAAAATGAAGTTATTAATCTCCATGTGAAATGTAACCACTAATGATTGCTTCCCTTCGCTAAACCTGCCTGTTACTGCCGCTTGGACTCTGAAGCAGCAATCACTCCCTAAGGCACAGCCAAACTGTTTACCATGCTTATTAAATAACATTCCCACTCCTGCTTATTTATTTTTTCTTAAACAATGAAGTTCACATTCGTAAGAGCACTGGAAGTTGAAGGGGTCTCATTAGCTATATTTTGCTGAGGAAAGGGGTCTCATTAGCTATATTTTGCTGAGGAAAGTGTTAGTAGGGCAACATTTTCCATAGTTGTAATCTCCATGGACTACATTTCTACCATCAAATTTTAGAGGGCTCTGATCATATAGGTTTCTAAACATGACCACTTATTTTAAGTACTCCTTCTGAGGCAGAACATCTTACACATTACATTGCAAGGCCTGTTCTTTTGTTTTCTTACATGTTTAAACATGCCCTGGAAAACATTTCAAGGATTGCTGTTACGGCATATTTTTTAGACAAATTCATTGATTAGACCTGAAACTGAAATTAAAATATAGAACAGCATGCAGAGTCTGGATACCAGTCTCCTTTGGCTGACAGGCAATAGAAAATACTGTGCAGTATTTGCAGCAGTTCAAGAAAACTTTCATGTTATTGAAAATAAACCAGCATGCAGATCACAGAATCACAGAGCTGGATCTTAAAGACCTTCTGAGAAGGCATAGTTTTAAGAGGCCTCTCTAAAAAATGTAGTGGTTTTGCCTGGGCTAGGTTTCTGGTAGCAGGCTGTGGCGGGGCTGTGCTACAGGGGTGGCTTCTTTAAACAAAGAACTGCCAGCTGTGTCCCTGCAGTCTATGGGGCCACCAGGGAGCAGAGATCCACTTACAGACCGTAGAGGACCCCACACTGGAGTGAGTGGGTGACTGAAGAGGCTGTGACTCTATGGGAAGCTCACCCTGGAGCAATCACATCTGGCTAATGCTTTTCCTCTCTCATGAGCTGGGCTACATAGCCCAAGACCTGCTTAGCTCTTTCTAGGGACTCTGATCACCAAGGGATTTCTTCAAGGGATCACACGGCTCTCATCCAGAGAAATCTGAATAGCAGTCACTCAGTCCCCCACACATTGTCTATATCCAATCTAGCTTCTTAATGCTTCCCCAAGTGCTATTTCTCCAGTTGAACAGAGACAGGTTCTTCACACTGTATCTCTCGAGTGCAATGCTGGGGCTCACTTTCATTGAAAGATCTCCTGAATGCACGAAGGAATTGCTGGAACAGGCCATCTAGAAACTAGAGCTGCCAAAGAAGCATATCGGATCCAACTTTGTAACCATACCTTGCATAATGCACTGAACAACAAATGATTTCTAGCGAGTTAGAATTTTTCTTTAAAATCTTCATTTTCTAGAATGCCAAAAAGAACTAAGTGCATTTCATAAATCTGGCATTTCAGGACAGGAGGTTTGAGTAAATCTTTAAGACTGTGCTTTTTGCTGATGGCATACTACAGGAGTTTATGCATAATGCTTATATATAAAAACTAAGTTTGAATTACCTTTATCAGTCATTTCTATTATTTCCATCTATGCTGTAAGTCATGTCTAGTACTGACAAAGGTGATATAAACAGCTTTGCTCTAGGAAAGGTGAAAAGTACATGCTCAGATCTCACTTTGGGACTCTGACTGACTCCAAAATGAAAGTCTGCAAAATAACTTCTGCACAAGACCATTCTCTGCTTACCATGCATGCCCTTGTATAGAAATGGGTGATGTCATACATTCATGGGGTTACTGTGTTATGGCTTACTTACTATATTTGACATTCTTCAATGTCTTGAAGCACCTTCAACATCTGTTTGCAGAAGATGATCCTAGAATGACACTTACTCTTTCTTCAGCTTTTTTTTTTTTCCCTGCAATTTAATAGCAACAATGTGAAGAACATCAATTTATCTACCACTTGGACCAGAGCTTAACTATGAAACAACCTTCAGGAGAGGAGAGAAACAACTACTCTACAGTAAAGGAGAGGAAAGAAGCCATTTCATTTTGAATCAAAAATATTAATAGGATCTTGGCAGACTGTCTTCTCCTGGTCCCTGGGACACATCAGAGAGGGATTATATTTGCTACTGCCATGCCCTAGTCCCATGACCTTAATTCTCCCTGACAATACAAAGAGTAGACAGGGACAGATAGACCAGGAAGTAGGAACAGAGATCATATGAATGGACTTTCCCACAAAACTCCAGCAGAATCAGAGCAAGGAATTTTTATACAGAAAGCAATGAGAAGAGAAGGAGCACATCCTCCTTTTCCTGTCTTGCAAGGGCCAAAGAAGAGAGTGCGGTAAGCAGAGGATTTTTCACTGGAGTGGCTTTGCAGCAGGATTCCCCACAGCTGAGGAGGAAGGCAGCAATGAGGCTGTGAGAAAGCTGTCTGAGATGTCCCTTAAAATAAGCAGTGACAAGAAAATCCTTCACAATTGATTGAAAGAAATATCTCACCTCTGAAGGACACAGAAACATCTAGAAACGGATGATCTTATTAAGAGGTACAAATGTGCATATTCAACAACAAAAAAATCAATAACAAGGTTACTCAAGTTACCACAGCCTCAAGGCTGCAGTTACTTAAGTACACAGCATTTACCAAGATTATTTCATTGATACAGTACTTGATCAGTAATTCAATTATCACGCACAAGCCTACATCAAACAGCTGCACATTCAGAAGATATCTTTGGCATACTTCCCAAAAGTGAACCTTCATGCATCTTTCATATGGCCAATATAATTAAATTTACTCCTACATGTAGCAGAACAAGCAATTTAAGTAATAGGACAAAAGCCTAACAGCTATTTTTCATTTTTTTTGTTTTAATTAAAAAAAAAAGGAGTTGTGGTGGTTTAGCCCTAACTGAACAATAACCAAACCACCCAGTTACTCCTCTCCAACTCAGCAGGATGGGGAGGAGAATCAAGAGAGAGTTGCAGAACTTTCTGGGTTGAGATAAGGACAGTTCAATAGAACACCACAATGAGTAGGCAGTTAAAACGATGGCCAAAGGACAAAGAAAAGGAGCAATGCCCAATGTAACTGCTCACCGCACTCAGCCCGACAGCAGAACTGCAGCTCCCACACTGACCACAGCACCACCCCAGCCCAGCTGTTGCCCTTATATCCTGAGCATGATGTCACGTGGGATTGAACAGCCTGGCCATGGGCCCCAGCAGCAGCTGGGGAGAGTTAATTCTATCCTGGCCAAACCCAGCACACCTGGCCAAACCCAGGACAGGAGTTGAAAAAAGGGCTCCAATCTATGTCACAAAAAGGAAGAATGTAAGGAGAGAAGAAAATACAGGAGAGAGAACATACCATGTGCTAATAGTAAGGCAGATTGTTCCAAAGCCAGCAATGGATTGTGGATATCCTTACACTGCACTGGGATAAGTTTTTCCAGCCCACCAACAAGTCTGTGAGAACCAAATATCCTGTGTCCCCT
Organism: Urocolius indicus; assembly: GCA_013401255.1. Classification (NCBI taxonomy): domain Eukaryota; kingdom Metazoa; phylum Chordata; class Aves; order Coliiformes; family Coliidae; genus Urocolius; species Urocolius indicus. Next base: position 44,198 of record WBNH01011234.1, on the reverse strand, counting down.
TGTGACTCTCCCAGGGTCCCTGTAGATCTGTAAAGTGGCTCTGCCCTGCAACCCAGCTCTACACTGCCTCATCCTCCTCTGGTCCCAGGCATGCTCCAGCCCTGCACATGCTTTGACAGGACTCCTATAGACAACATCCAAAACATGGGAAAAAAAGGGCAAAAAGAGCACAGGGATACAGAATCAAGGTTCCTGTTACCAGTTTCTTCTTCACAATGTCAGTCCCATGTATTTGAATGGCACAATGTCTTACATTCTTAATTGTGTTAAATTCTGTCAAGTAAACCATTTGATTTCCCTCTATCTGTAGTGAAGAGTGATTTGATACATTATTTTAGCAACACTACATTTAGGCAGATTGAATTTAATTGGAATATCCTCGTGTCTGGACTATATAACCTTTACTACCAGGCTTTAGTCTACCAAGATGTGGACCTGAAAGTGACAAATCTCTTTTCTTTGGTTCTCTTATTTATCTTTTTTTCACCTCTATAAGGCAAAGAGTGGGCAGAGGGTTAATAATAATGAAAATCTCAATGTAACACTAATATCAACCCTTGGTTTTAACAACCACACTTGATAAAAATTTATAAGGGCTAAAGTGCTCATAAATTTTACAACCTACTACACATTTGCAGATTTATATACATAGAAAGGACCCAGTCATCCACATAGCTGAAGCACTTTCGGATGTACAACCCCTGTTAAGTAGATGACTTGTTCAATATTGCCTGTGACTATGGGAGATACCTACAGGCATGTTTGTTTCCAAATAATTACACGTAGTAACATAGTCATGGAGCTGAACTGTTAAGGACATTACATTCCTCTGTATTGCTTGCACGAATCTCTTCACTAAATGCAGTGAGGCAAAAGAAACAGAGCTGTAAGTAAGGATTGCAGTGATTTTGCAGATGATATTAAGCTGGGTAGGAGTGTAGATATACTTGAGGGCAGGAAAGCTCTTAAGAGGGAACTGGAGAGGCTGAAGTGATGGGCCGAGGCCAACTGTATGAGGTTCATCAAGACCAAGTGCTGGGTCCTGCACTTGGGCCACAACAATCCCAGGCAACGTTTGGCTCAGAGTGGGTGGAGATTTGTCTTGTGGAAAAGGAGCTGGGGGTGTTAATCAACAGCAGGTTGAACATGATTCAGCAGTGTGCCCAGGTGGCCAAGAAGCCCAGTGGCATCCTGGCCTGTATCAGACATAGTGTGACCAACAGGGACAAGGAAGTGATTGTGCTGATGAAGTTACACCTGAAATACTGTGTTCAGTTCTGGGCCTCTCACTACAAGAAGGACACTGATGTGCTGGAGTGTGTCCAGAGAAGGGCAATGAAGCTGGTGAAGGATCTGGAGCGCAAGTCTTATGAGGAGTGGCTGAAGAAGCTGGGGTTGTTTAGCTAGGAGAAGAGACCCAGGGGAGAAGTGATCACTCTCTACCACTACTTGAGGCTGTAGTGAGGTGGGGGTTGGTCTCTTCTTCCAAGTATTGAATGACAGGCCAATGGGCTCAAGTTGTGCCAGAGGAGGTTTAGATTTGGAGATTAGGAAAAACACTGAGACAATTGCTAAACACTGACTCAGGCTGCTCAGGCAGGTGGTAGAGTCCCCAGCCCTAGAGTTATTTAAAAGACACATAGATAAAGTGCTGAGGAACATGGTTTAGTGATGGGCTTGGCAGTGTCAGTTAGTGATTGGACTTGATCTTAAAGGTCTTTTCCAACCAAATGATTCTATGATTGTATGATTCCTTTCTGATTTTATTTTCAGACTTCTTTGACAATATTAAATGCAGGATTTTGGAGTCACACTTCAGTTTATACTTCCTTCAGGCAAATTTACCATGGGCTGCAAAGGTATCAAAACAAGGCTTTGAAACAACAGACTCAAGCACCACCCTAACTTAAGAAGCCTGAACCATGAAGATTGTCCCTCCAAAATCTTCCTGAGTCCTCCCATTTTCCATATCAAACATTCTGTAACTCATACAAAAATAAAATTCTTATCTTGCTATGTGCTTGCTAGCCAAGATTACTGATGGTCCCAAGTTCTGCCAGGTAACACTGAGACAGCATCCCTAGGAAACAAGTTTAAACACTCCAGTTTTTCTCATAGTTCTCCTGTATACTCCTGTATTCTCCAAGCAAAATGCTTGCTATGCTCGTGTGCTAGGCAGATGAAGGAGATATTGCTGGGAAGAGTAAGGATTTCAAATTCCCCAAACCTCAAAATTTTGTTAACCGAAACAAAGGCAGACAACACTTTTATATATCTACATTACTCACATGTAGCATAGGTGTAATTATTCCTCAATAGGTATACTCCTACCAACTATTCCTACTCTATCCCTTGACTCTTCTCAAATGATACTAGGGACCCCTAGGTGATTAATATCGGCCAACCATGAAATATTCACAAGCCTGGAACAATTTGTGAGATAATTATTGCAAAAGTAGTTTAATCTCATATTCCACCCTCTCTGTGAAAATCTGGCTTTCAGATGGCTTTTGTCACCGAGATTTTAAGGACAGTGGTATTCCATTGTTTTTCTAGCAACTAGAATGGCAATAATCTGTTCATCAGTGGGGTTTACAAGGATGACCCCAATGACATCTTTGCTTTCTATTTTGTAAGGGCATTGCTTAAAATGTATGCATTTTGCCTCCTAAGAATCCCAGAGACACTGTATGAAATCGGCAGATGAAATAGTGCAGTGATAAGGTTTGCACCTTCTTTCGAGTTCATGGGGTAAGAGCTAAGTCAGTGGCCCAAACTCCCAAACTGTTGCTGGCAGAATGATTATCAGATCTGGGAGATGTGGGTGACATCCTCAGTTAACCGGTGGTGTGTGAGGGTACACTGTTTTTAAGTCTTTCGGTAGTGAAGAGAACCAATTACAGACCTATTAGACTGTATGATCCAGTGGGCAGAGCACTGCCATAAGGAGAAGATGATTCATTTCACACATCTGCTGCCTGTGTAGCTTATATTTTCCTCTGGGCAGGCCCCATATATCATGGTATATTTGTGTACAGCACAGTAGCAAGAGGCAGCAGTCTTAGTTGGCAACACATACACAGCAAATTATGCTGAATCCCACAGTACCTTGAAGTGAATGTAAGCCAAAACTTTCAAAAATCACAGATCATCTCAGATTCTGTATTTCTCACCGGACATCTCTTAGAAGAAAGTGACTTCAGGAAGTACAAAGCACTCAAAAGTGGCAAATCAGACATTTGAGCACATTTCTCAACAGTCAGATGAATTGGAGACAACTCATCATTACTGATTGTAGGAGTATAAGAAGATGCAATACCTGGTCACACCAAAGGTTTTCTCTTTAGCTCCTTTCTCCAGCAGAGGCCACAAAAACCTCAAGCCAGGAAAAAAATAAATAACCCAGTCACTCTCCAGTAAACAGGTTCTTCAGGTTGTAGCTTCATCATATAAAGATGCTAATAATGAAGCCAGCTGAGTGTGCCTGTCCTCTCTGTCCTTTCCCAGCATGTCACGCTGCTGTATAGCAAGACTGTCCCAAAGTGTTCATGGAACTGTGACGTAAATAGGAAAATAACCATCCTTCCAAAAGGACGCAAAGAACCAAGAAAAAGTAAGGTGTGTTATTTGTGCTTTACTGCAGCCTTTGTACAGTAGTAGCACAACTTGGTCTGCAGTGTGGTGTCACATATACTTGTGACAGAAACCTTGAGCAGGGAGCTTACTGTGGTAGAGGTAATGGAAACCTCTGTGAGTGGGAGCCAGCAGGAATTCTCCAGGGTGATATGGTTTGTACACTTTGAATCATGCCACTAAAGCCCTGTTTCTTCTTCAGTAAGTTAAATCTGTGACATGGTAGGAGGATTCTGACCACAAAAAGATAAATGAGAGGATACACCGTCTATTGCATTGATAACTGTACGTGTCAAACTCACACTACAGCAACAAAACATTGCCTCTGCTCTTGCAAGCTGCTGGTAGGGCAAATGGTGCAACCTGACAAGAAGTCTCAGACATGTGAGCTGATAGCTCATCTCCTGGTCAATGTTAATTTGTGTCCTTTACAGTGCCAGCACACCTTTCAAGGAAATCAACACCAGCACCTGTAAAAAGGAAGGAAATAATCTCTCTCCTGATGCATTTTTAAAGGATTGGCTACAAAGGCTCAGATTTCATTTAAAATATCTAGCTGATAGTTGATTTCAGACTCACTCTTTGAGCTACTCACGTCCCTCTCTTTGGCAGTTGCTCCATGTGAATTTGCAGCACAGTATTGAGCTTTCTGTGTTGTTCCAGCTTACACATGGTTGAAAAGGGTCACAGTGCAGGAAAACTGCTCAGCAGCCCTTTGAGCAGGGCCACACTGAAGGACATACTCCCAAGCTAACAGTGCAAAGCCCTCTCCCCTCCAAGAGCACAAGCATGAATGGAGCATATGTGCTCCTTACCACACTTCCCAGCTTGAGGACTCTCTTGCACACTCACCCAGGGAAGTGTCACTTCTGCACTAGTAACAAATAAACACTCAATCATTCTTTGTTATAAGACAAGAATAAAGACTTACTGAACCTGGGCTGTCTTCCCCTGCTGGGCCCTGCATCTTTGCATCATATACCACAATGGGACTCAACATCTGGAAGAAATAAAAGGAAAACTCTACTGAATGCCACCTTCATTGGAGCATCCACATACTGTAATCAGCCTTTGACAACAGGTTGCAGAGAGACAGCCATGCCAACTGCAAGACAGCTGCCCAGCTGCAGTGCTTGCTGACCTTTCCAGATAAGTCAGGTATTATAATTTGTACTATTAGCCATGTAGCATTGAACATATGCTTCACATGCTGTACCAAGCCCCGCTGTGCTCAATAATCACTCAATTTTTGGTAGTCATATCAGCAGCTAGGTAACAGATCGCACATTATGCTCAGAGCTGTTGCTGTGACAGTACCTGTCTCTGGGACTGTTAACTGGATGGTCAGATTTCCTGTGAAGTGAATGGGCTTCAGCAAAGCCTTAAAATGAAAAGAGACTACTCTATAGGATGCTCAAGAAAGCACCTAATCTTAACATTCTTTCCAGCTACCACTCCTTTACTGAGTCCCCTTGTACCAAGGTACATATGGGTTACTGCAGCTCAGCAGCTGCAAGGGCACTCACTCACCACCGTAACCACAATCTGGAGGGCAAGGATGGGGCTTGTAGCCTTATGACTTTATACTTCCAGCTTTTGCCAAGCAATAACTGCTTCTGTGATAAGGGAGAAGCAGGTAAGAGAAGGTAGTAATTTAGTGAGAGTCTCACAAGCCAAGCTGGCAGGCAGCATGATCATGCTGCGGTTGTTTACCACCAAAGGCAAGGGAGCAAGAGAACAACAGCAACCACAGATGGAAAGGCAATTTCATTGCACTTAAAAACAAATACTAAAGAATCATTTAGTGTTGAGCAGAAGCTTAAATATGTAGGTTCTTTTCTCTGGGTTGGGTTCAATATTACACGATTTGTTCACAGGTATCTGAACTGATGACAATTCAAAAGCCATTTTCCTGGGACACCCCATTGCAATTCAGTGCGGTGCTTGTGGAGCCGTCCTGCCCACCGCAGCTGCACGCCTCCGCTGAGCCCACCACCACATTAGCAGTCCCATGCACGCCCAGATCTGCATAAAAGAAGCAGTTATCAGCAATTACGGCTTGCCAAGGCAAAATTCTTCAAGGCCGCTTTACAACTAGTGACAGATGTAGCATTTCCAAGTTTAAGCTATAATTTATTCTTAGACTGGGCAGAAACATAAGGAAAACACACTGTGCATTTTGCAAAGCTGCTCATTTGGGCATCTGAAAAATAACAAAAAAAGGGGAAGGAGGGAAGATGAATAGAGACTAGAAGAAAGAATAAACTGCAGGCTTAGAGCCAGAATTTAATATTCAATGAGAGTGACAAATATCCAGACTTATTTGCTCCTGAACAGGTCAGCTTTTACCTTCTGTTCACACCAGAAGATACCAGCACCCCATATTTCCCAGCTATTCTTTTCCATGAGGGTTTAATCACAGGTCATAATCACAGTGTGCAGGCCTTAATCCAGCTGTGTTACAAATATCAGACAGAATGACTGAGAGGGAGGGGAAGAAGGGATTGTAAGCAAAGAGCAAACCTATTCCCACCTAAGACAAAGGGAGCAGCACTGGAACCTCTCCTCCCACACTTCCCTCGTCTCTGCCATAAACCAAGCCCTAGAGGGAAGCACAGGCTGAAGAACCCCCAAGTCCTTCATACCTTGTCTGCATTTCCAGCTCTCCTCTCTATCATTCCAACTCAGTATGCAAAGTCTGTGGCAAAAAAAGTGAATGAACTGGGACAGATGTGGTACGCAGTAATCATATGATACTTCAGGCTGGAAAGGGCCTCGGGATGTCTCTAGTCCAATGCCTGCTGAAAGCAGGGTCAGCAGCAACATATGACAATGTTTCTCAGAGTTTTAGGATGTGTAATTCTAGGTATGTGTATCCATTCTGCATACTGTCCAGAAAGCAGTTCTCTCTCTTTTTCCTCACAAGAAGAAACAAAGCTGGGATGAGGAGTTTTCTCTTATTTGCTCTCTTGGTAGAAATGTCAAGCCTTGGTTGTTCCACTAGCCACAGTCTGAGGTCAAAAACCTCAGCTCGTGCACCATGGATCCTCTGAAGCAAAATCATTTTTGGTCTCTGTGTAGATTGTGGTTAGCATCTTCCTGCTTTCAGAAGGTTTTCAGATGCAAAAGTGGTGTGGCCACTGCTTAATTCAACAAGCTTCTCTGGAAAAACTGGCCCACAGAAGATAGCATCCTAGGACAAGTGGCAGGAAGTGGCATGTTCATCTCACGGCAGGCACACAGCACTTCAATCCACAGTATGGCCTTAGAAAGTTCAGTTCAACCCATCTGCAATGGTAACAAACAACTGAATATCAAATGAAAGTAAGAAGATGATGAATCCAGGCACTTGACTGGATGTCTTTAAAATGTTACCAATATGTGTTCAGCACTTTCTCTGGGGAATTAGAAACCATTCTGATCCTATGATATAGAATGATAAGTGAGATAAGTTCATTGGTTTCTGCAGGCTTTGGACATCTGTAATTCCGATTGTTTTCCTATTTGATACAGCACAAGTGAAACTTTCTGCCAATGAACTGTTGTTCTGAATTGGTGAGCAACTGTCCCTTTCCAAGTCCCAGGTGTTTTGAAAAGGAACTTCAGCATCATCAATGCTTTGCTGAAAGCTGACTCCAACATAACTCTCTGTATGAGCTTCAGATCATCGTAAATATTGTTATTAGTACTACAACATCACAGAACACAAGCATTAAAGCCTAATTTTCCTCACCTCCCTGTCTGTTCTGCTTTTGAACAAGGACATCTCCTCTGCGTGCAACATAAAGACACAAGAAGGAGGCATGAAGGTAAATACACACAGCAATCAAAGCATCCCCAGGACAGACAGCTCTGGCAATGTCAAACACTGACTTAGAAGTGTAGTCCCAGGCCAGGAAGACATGGGTAGTCACTGAGTGGGAGTGAAACCTGCACCCATCAGTCATGGCTAGCAGGTAGAAAGGATTGGCACATGCTCCAAGAGTTTCAATGCTTTGGAGGTATTTCCCCTGGTAAAATCAACAGGTGCAGGAGCAAACTTAATTCCTTACAAAATTCACCATGTACAAACTTAATTCCTCAAACACCTCATCACACTTAGTCTAAATTTATTCAGAAGAGCAGAAAGCTGCATGCTGGATGCAACAGCCACCATTGCTCAAACTGCTCAGGAAAAGGTTTACAGAATTTTTTAGGATGTACAGAGCAGAGTAGCCTTCACTTCTCTTGTTTTCAAAAACAGGTGAACAAACTTGGCTAAAAACAATTGTAATTTTAGAATACCGGTATACAGCTGTGTTTGTAGAGAAGATCAACCCAAGCAATTAAAGTCTGACATAATTATCAGCCACTAAAAACAGACCTACAATTTACAGGAAATAGCAGTAAAGAAAGCACTATCTGACACACCTATTGTAATTCACACACAGTTGTTTGCACTGTCCTTCACACATTGAACAAATTCCAAAGCTATTTTTGCTTGCATAGCTTTTGTTACCCCCTCACCTATCTGTGAATGTTTCATTTTGCAATGAAAACAAGACAGAAGTTTCCCTACAGGTAAAATATTCTGAGCTCAATATATGTAACATGCAAATACAATTTTCCCTGACACACACAGCAGTTGTGCACATTTACAACAGGACAAATTATCCTTACATTTAGAATGGCAAAGAGAGGAGAGAAACTATGAAAGGGGCAAGTACCTTTCCCAACGGGGCAGCAGGCAGTGATCCTACTCTGGCAGGGGGGTTGGACTAGATGATCTTTCGAGGTCCCTTCCAACCCTTAAGATTCTATGATTCTGTGATCCTCCTCCTTGCTCCACAGTGACTTGCTCCACAAGCACCCTGACAGCTCCAGCATCCCAGGCTATGCCACTGCATAAGCAATAGCCTAATCTTTTCTCTCCCCCCTTACAAGTTTTTTTCTTGCTGCCTTTCACTGTACCCTTCATAAAAGCAGAAGCTAACTCCCTAATGAATTTTTGTCTGTCCTGATCCTCTCTCAGAGAGGGGGTAAAGCCCTGCACAGGATCAAAGATATTTATCTTGTCTCTGCAAGTGGGATGCAGGAGTCCTGGGAATCAGCAGTGGGATTAAGAGGTCACTTCTGATGTGAGGCTTTTCTCCAGGGGGGTGGCTCTGCACCCTTCTCTCACTCACAGCACAATCAGATCCCCCTTGAAAAATCCTGCTTTTTTTCCTGCTCTTGTATATTATCTGCCTATACACAGAGACCAGACATTTGTAACTGGAAATAGGCACATCTAATAAAGACTTCGGAGCCACCTGTCCTCCTTCTGTCTGTACACCACCTGCAGTTTTCCCACTAAGGCTTGATTATTCAAATTTCACCTTCTTTTCCACCCTGTATTATTAAGGCCTTTCACTGCTGTATGCAGAGATGGTAAATACATCATTACACGAGATGGAGGCATAACTACTTTCTAGGAAGAGAAACGGAAGTTACTATTTGCAAATATTTTGTTGCTTACATAAATATACATGTGCATGACTTTATACATACAACGTGTGAATTGCATGTAGGTGGCAGATGCATGGTTTGCTGTATTGCAAAACCAACGTGAACTGCTTAAAGCAATGAGCAGGTAAGGGCAGATTTTGAAGTCACTGCTTACAAGGCACGGTGCAGGCCTCAGGATATGAGCAATTTCTGTGTCTGTCATACCCACAGAGATATGTGTGGTTCTGCTTTCCAGCTTCACATAATCTAGGAGGGTATTTGTCCTTCAAAAAGAGTAGACAGTCAAGGTACTATGAATAATAACAGAAAAGTGATAAACAAAAGATGCAGCAAAGGATAAAGTGCTTTCTGTGGAGATTTGGAGAGAGATGAATAATGTCTGAGGTGCTTAGGACAAACATGTTTCAGCAGATGCAGCAGAAGATGACCCAGTAAAATCAGGGAGATGGAGAGTTACACAGTTGCTGAGGCTGAGGTATGCCATTCAGAAGAGCCTCGTTTCTAGTATCCATTTGCAGTCATTTCTGTCTTGAAGGTTTTGCCTTCCACTTGATGAATTACACATTGCAATATCATCCTCTGCCTAATTGCATACACTGAACTCAAAGAAGCATAGTACTTTGTAAGAAAGAGGCAGATGACTTGAAATGTACCACAAAAATAGGAAAGTTGGATTTCCTGCTGAGTTAGAAAACCGGTCAACTGCAAGTGACTGATGAGTTAGGGGGATATTTTGGGGTAACTGTTAATCACTCCTCCTGCAATGATCACGTGTTTATGTAGGACGTTGACAAGAAGTGAGATCTCATTCCCAAAACAATAATTACTCATCTCTGAAACTCCTGGGCTTCTTTCTTTCTTTTTTTTTCTCCCAATCCTTTTGAAGTGCTGCAGAAAAGGAATAAAAAAACAATTCAGCCTCAACCTATGTAGCTTATTCCTTGTTATTATTTTGATATCTATACCTTGGAAAGTGTCAATAGGCAATTTCTACCTCAGTGAACATAACACTGACCGCTTCAGACTTCAGAGCCTTTCAATCACCCTCACAGAAACAAAAACCCCAAAGTCAAGCATCTGCCAGCGTAAGTATGCTTATAGTCTAACGAGCCTATTTCCATTCCAGATGAACACGATGAGGTTTGGAAGACCTTGGAGGCTAGCTGCTGAATTTTTGCCAGGCACAGTCCTCTGGCAAGACAGAAGAAAACACAAATAGCTACTATGCCATTTGATCTTATTCAGCAGATACCTGCTGCCAACTCCGCACCAAAGGAAGTTAAAATGGTCTCTCCTTTTTATTGTTGCAACTAGAAGGGCTTGGGAGGTGTGAGCATGACTACCACAAATCTATGTGAGGTGCATCTCAGTCAGGGTCACCTCCTGTCAATGCCATAGACCTGCATGTTGCTTCTGTGGTGGGGTGGCCTTGGCCAGCTGCCCACCCAGCCACCGTCTCACTCGCCTTGCTCAAACAGGACAGGGGAGTACAGTAAGATGAAAAAGCTCATGGGTCAAGATAAAGACAAGGAGATCCCTTATCAGTTACTGTCACGAGTAAAATAGACTGGCTGTAGGGAAAATTAATTTATTGCCAATTAAAAATAGAGTGGGAGTAGGAGGAACAAAAGAAGAACTAAAACAACACCTTCCACCTCCTCCTCTATCCCAGGCTCAACCTCATTCATTCACTCCCACCTCCTCTACCTTCCCTCTGGGATAGGGAATGGAGACTGAGATCAGCACTGCTGTTCCTTTGTCTTCACGCCTTCCCCTGGCTCCACCACGCTCTTCCACAGCTTGTCAAGTCATACCTTAGTACATCTTCAGCCTTCTACCTCCAGGACCCTGTCCTTGTCACTGTTGTTTCTCACTTTCACCCCTGCCCTCCTTCCTCTACTTGTGTGGCTTTTTTTTTCCTTTCTCCAATACCTTTTCCCAGAGACACCTCAGCAACACTGAGAGGCTCAGCTGTGCTCCATTGGAGTTTTTAAGCCAGCTGCAACCTCTTCAGAGAGACCACCAACAGCTCCCATGCCAGTACAGCTTGGCAACCTGTCACTCCCCCACAGATAGAAGGGACAAGGGTCGTGCCAAGTTGCTCCCAAGGAGGATAGTGGGATAGAGGGAAGCCCTTAAGGAAACCAGCAGTGAAATGAGGATGTAAACAGGTGGGAAGGAGGGGGAGAAGGTCACCTCACCCATTACCAATTAGGAAAACAGCTCATTTAAACCTCCAGGACTCCAACAAAGTGTTTCACCAAAACTTCTGATGCTGCCAGTTACAAACCTCTCCCTTAGAAAAGGATGAATAGTGTGGCTGGATTTTCAACAAATTTCCTGACATAAAAAACTTTCTTTTCTCCTCACACTTTAACCATTTCTAATGATAAAAAATGGGCTGGAATTGAGATAGGAAATATGTAGAATAAACACCAGGAAAATCTTCCTGCTTTTCACAACTCTCAGGCCTGTGGCAGTACCTGTCAAAGGAAGCAGGAAAAGCCCTGCTTCATATTCCACTTAAATACAAGGAAAATCTTTGATGTGAATGTGAGGGAGAACAGGTTGCCCAGAGAGGTTGTAAAATCTCCTTCTCTGGAGGTTTCCAAACACACCTGGTTGCACTCCTATGTAACCCGTTCGAGGTGGATCTGTTTTAGCAGGCGATTGTACTAGATGTTCTCTAGAGGTCTCTTCCAACCCCTACCATTCTGTGATTCATATGTTAAACAATACAGTAAAAAATACTCATCCACAATGGAAAAAAACTCCAGCCAGCTCAGATTGGCATGGTTAAAAAGCTTTCCAGCTACATAGACAAATTCCTAGCACCGACTCCTATTCTTAAGACAGGAACCATACTGAGTTATACCCCCACTTTGTCTCCATTTTGTCAGAACAGTATTGTTTGCTTTTTCCCCACCACACATGTCTAACTGTATGTTCAGACACAACTGAAATTACTTCTTTCCTGAAGAAAAACATCTGTTGTGGCTTTTTTTTTAAATTCCTGCCATGATTCTGGATCTCTTGCCAAGTCTCTGTTACACTGTTAATACAGACTTTGCTTATGATTTTAGTACAAGCAAGAAGGAATGAACCTGTGATTCTAAACCCCAAAAATCAAGCTGCTGGACTGTTGTACTTTGCAAAATGGAGATTTAGTATTCATCACCTTTTCCAAACCATTGTTATTATGAAAAGCTACCTTCCGTGTCCTGTAAAGTCTCTTAATATATTTTCTATTTGTAAAAAGGAAAACAAACAAACAAACAAAAAAACATCCCTGAGGAAAGTTTTCCTGTCACATTCTACCCTCTTTTCGTCTGAGCAGATTCTCAGTGGGGGTTTATAGTAATCAGTGTCAGAGACACAGTGTGGCTTTCCTTGCTAAATGAGGATGTCACCCACCCAGCTGTTCAGATGCCCCCAGTACCTCTAACCATGTAGAGCCTTAACCAAGCAACCTGCTAGGACTTGTGTCTTGCTGACCATAAGCCCAGGAGCAGCTCCTTTGCAAACCACTGTGATAAAGTGGGAAGCTTCCTAGCTGAGACTGGGGCTGCCAAGCTCCCTCTCTACCTCTGCCCTGGCAGCCCAAATCAAGAAAACTGAGAAGTCTGCAGTCTGCTGGGTTGCACTGCACTCTGACACCTCAGAGAGAGGGAACATGTGTGCTTAGCAACCACATCAGTCAATTCCCTCAGCACTTGTGTGTACATCCCTTCAGGTCCCATAGATTTAGTTCTCCCGAAGTCCAGAGTCACAAACTGACTTGGTGTTCTGTTAAATCTCTACCTGAGCACAGGTTTCTGTATTTGGCATGTAGTTGGTGGACAAATCTGGTGCTGATCACACTGAAATGGTTCACTTATCATATAAGGATTTTTTAGAAGACACCTTGTTCTTTAAAATACTATCTGTAGTTAAAATGTGCACACCTGCCCATAGGCACTGCTGCACAGATCTCAGGTAGAGTGGCGATAAGTGCTGCATACCACAAAGGTGGAGTGATAGACTGTATCTTCAAAACAGGCTAAGAATTTGGAAAGAGTTGCACAAATCTGTGTTACTTATTCCACGAGGAAAAAGCTACCCAAAGCAAGCTCACTGTGAGAATCCATGCCTGACAACACCAATAATCTTTGATGTCACATGTTAACGTTCCAGCACAAGTTACGAGGCAGTTTCCAAATTTCACACTTAATCCTGGTGTCTGCTGTTACTGAACAATTCAGCCTTCTGTCAGCAGCTGTCTCTGCTCCAGTCACTGAGTGGCTGATATTCAGCACAGCAAAGCCATAATTTGTGGCACAGTGCACTTTTGTGACAGCCTTTTCACATTCCTTTTGATAAACAACTGCAAGTAGAGTGTGGAGGGAAGAGGTGATCAGTGCTTGAATAGACATTTGTAGTATGCTGGGAACCACATCTAGCAAGTTCAGGCTCTTTGGGCTGGTACAAGGTGCAAGTTTCCCAACAAAATCTTCTGACCTGTGAATTCATGTCAACTGATACAGTGGTGCAGGAAAACACTGAATGCTCCCCTCCCACCCAAACATGTGCATAGCCCAACATGCAAACATCATCTTGTAAACAAATTACCACCACCTGGGATGTGGCCTAAAACACCAGCTGAGTTGCACTGGCATCTTTCCTTCCAGCCCACATGATCACTCTCTAAAGACGTGAGAAGGCAGAGCAGCAACTTATCTGCTTGTAGCAATGGTGAAGCCACTGTGTTTTCTCAGAAGGTATCCACATAGTGCAAGTTAAACAATCATATGTGGCACAAGATGAATATCAGCCTAATTAATTGTAAATAAAAAGTATGTTAACAACATGATCCCTTAGTTTAGTTTGTTCAGGCACTTCCGTAACTAGAGCATATCAGAGAGTTCAAGGGCAATAAGGACTGGGCTACATGTGAGGAAAATCCACTATGTGTGCAGTCAGATAAATGAAGCCATCAAACTGGAAGCAGAGATCTTTCCCTATGGAGTAACTGGTCTCTGCAATTCAGATGTGTGAACTATCTTGTTTTATCATGATCTGTACTTTTAAGATCTTTATATTCTAAAAGCAGCAAATTAATGGGACAAGATGTCACAGTATTGGAAAATAGTGTTGGCAGGTTTGATCCCAAGAGCTTTCTTCATTTTGAGGAAAAAGTAGCTTTGGTTTTAATCCAAGTACAGAGGAAAGTCATCAGTAGCCTACTAGCCCCATTCCAGTGGGCTCATATCATTAATCCATCATGCTGCCTTTCTTTGGTAGCACGTGTTGAGGAAGAGTTGCAAAAACCTTCTCTGTCTGGGAAACCAATGAAGCTCCATGGGCAAGAAATAAGTGCTGGTCTGGCAGTGACCTGGAGCTCTGCTCCAAGAGAGTCAGGTTAGTCTCCACCCAGCTGGCTCCTAGGACACCTTGGGCAGAAGGAAGGCAAGTGACATCTTTCTTCTCTAATTGAATAGGACAGTTGATTGATCACCAGGATTTGCTAGAGAGGGTGTAACAGTGAAAGTGTGCATCTTTGTCATTCAGGGATACTTGGTGTTTAATTGTGCTGCTTAAAGGGACAGACCATTAATCCTCAGGGTGTCTGTCCCATGTATAGACATTTCTGAATACAGCTTTCCTTGTTTTCAAAGCAAATTGGCAGAGCTGGCTTCAATCAGTGCAAAGTCCCACGGTGGGATTTCCACAGGCCAGCCCTTGGTTAAAGCAAAGGATGTGAAAAGTGTGATTAACACTGGATTTCCTCAGAGACTGGGAATATTTTAGAACAGCCACTGAACCTTATAAGTCAGATATACAATGGCAAGGAACAAGGCACATCTCAAAATACACAGCAAGCATTCTTCTTCCAGTTATGAAAAATAACCCCCACAAGGCCAAGTCTCAGTATACATGTACGTACTTCAAGTCTCTGAAATAATTTCACATTTTATGAGTCACATACAGTCATCCCTTATGAGTCAACCCTATTGTTTCTAAGCATCATTCTGCTTTTTCATTAGGCTATAAAAAGAGAAGAGAGATAAGGCTGCTGCTGATGCACCTCTAGCTGACATAATTGAGCCCTCTTTGCCAAAAAAAAGAGAGGTAATATGTCTTTGGTCATTAAGCATGAAATCTGCTCCCAAAAAGGCTATAGCGGGGTCTCCATCAAGCCAAACATGAACTTGAAAAAGTGATTTGGTTTAATATGATACATGTCTAGCATCTCAGTTGCCAGGCACATATCCTCTACCTGCTCCTTTCAGATGCAGAGATGTGGTGGGACTCTTGTCTTGCACTGGGTAGTTCAGAAAGGAAATCATCTGCACTGCAATGAGTGTTTAATGGAGAGATGGTCCTGTCAGCCATGTATCTCCAGATAAGTGGGAAAGTAACAGTAAGGCTGCTGGAGACTACAAAGTGACCAGGACATGACTTAGAAGCAGCAAAATGAGCAACACAGACACTTCCTGGACACATACAAGGCCTCTGGCATGTTGATGAGTGAAGACTCGGTTCTGAGGCTGTGGGAGAATAGCAACCCTGCTCTGAAGCCCAGGCTGTCCCCAAGACCTGGGATTGCCCATCTCCAGGGCCTCTCATAAGCAGACTGCCCTGCAAACCAGCAGCAAACCAGCCCAGGCTTCCTGCAAAAAGGAAATCTTGCCCTCTTTTCCCTTTGTGCTCCCCTAGCAGAGCACTCAGGCCATGTCTTCAGCCTGTTGTCACTTCTGCAAGGAGAGGCAGAGTAGCCAGGCCATGTCTTTAAACGAATGTATGCAGAGAGGTACCATGAACCTCTCTACACACAGAAGTTCCTGTGGGAATACCACCAAAAATTGTCTCAGAGCCAAGAAAGTTCTCTGGCATAGATCTAAAATGGTCGCCTGCACAGACTATGAAGTATATGTATACTTTCTTTTATTTTCATTCGAATTACTGGAGCCCCACCACACCCTGATTGATTTCCTTCATGTGACTAATGAGATAGCTCCAAACAAGTGCTGCTCCAAGTCATGGATCTTTCCCCCTTATACTTTAGCTATTTGTCAGACTGCAATGACAGCTCCATTAGTTTGGGATTCTGTTGGACCAAACAAGAGCAAATGCCTAAACATCAGAAACCTCTGGTGGGCTACATGCAGCAAGGGTGATCTAACCACCCTTGGCAGCATGCTGCTTCACACAAAACTGTAAATCACATACTTGGCAATTCTTTTTGATGTAGGGGGAATAACTGCTGCCATTTATGCTCCTCATACCAAAATGCCACACAGCCTTTACAGAAACCATTTCTGCACTGAAAATAATCCTATGTGACCTTTGCAGACAGACTGTACCAAGAATCTCTAGTCATTCATGTACTTAGTTATTAGGGCTTTAAGCAAAGTTGATACTAATTTACATACTGGGAAGGTTTGTTACATCACCTCAACATACTGAAGTGACACAGTTTTCCCTAGAAAGTAAGATATAATGTAGAGCAAGCCATTTAGGAGGTGATTGTGCTGGAGCCAGCAGCAGGAGTAACTACATTAGCAGAGAAAATGCACATAATCAAGAGAGAGCAGGGTTTGGCCTTTCTAGTGGCTCAAATTTCTGTTTTATTATATGGTATGACATTATAAGTTTAATAGCAAGTACTCCTTTCTCACCTCCTTCCAGCATATAGTATAGATCTTATTTTTTCCAAGTACTCTGCCTTTACCTGCGTTAAAATTCTTCTTTCTTCTCCCTGGCCCTGAAGAGTTATTAGGCTGCAAAATCAGTTTTATGAATATATGTGACTGCCTGCATCGCAGACTTGACCTCAGGGTAAAATGGAAATGCAGTGTGATCTGCTGGCAAGTATGCAAATATGTGAGTTGGTGAGCAGTGAAAGGATATCCAAAACATAGAGGTGACTAAAGCCTTTTTTTTGACAGTTTGTTTTTACCAGGCCATTTTAAAAACGTGGTCTGCAGCTTTACATTCATAGCACACCATCCAGATTTACACACACTCCATGCTACAGGTACCAGGCATTTTAAATATCCTGGCTTTCAAAAGGCCCTTCAGCACTAGCACTGCAGCTCTTTATTAGCTGGATAATTTATGCACACAGCCCCCAGTGAGTGCCTTACAGACCCACGTTAATATAACATCTGTAATATGCAACCATTTTATTTCCAGGTTGGGATTTCTTATAGTGTTGGGACACTTACATCATTTGTGCATTACAGATTAGCATGTCATGGTTCCTAGTTGTTGCCTAATTGTCCCTAAGTTTCCCACCCTCTGTCCCCCCCAGCATGATCTCTCTTGAGCTTGCTTGCCGCTGGCCAGGGACCAGCTGACATCACAGCAGTTCTGTCGACTAAGTGCCCAGGGATCATGGTATTGGCAATCAGGACTTGGCTCCTGGAGGAGCAGCAGATGTGCTGAGCGCCCAATGGGCCGGGAAGCAGCACCATATGCTGCTGTCATGAGTCACTGTTGAGCAACAAGAGAGTCTGACACGTCTGATTTGCTTTACCTTCCACAAGAAGAGCAATTGTGGCTCTCTGCAGGACACAGCATCATGTGCTCAACTAAAAATTCATGAATAAGTAGTATAATCAAACTGCAAAGCTGTCATTGCTGCTCATGCTCAGCCCCACAGACCAGTTCTTCACACTGGAAAGACAAACGTCAGTAGGGAAACATTTTAAGAAAGCACTATAAAACAATGCACGTAACAAAGAGTAATGGATGCTCAAGCGTAGCCAGGGTTGCTACCTCCTGATGTGAGTACAGGTGCTGTTTGTGTCCATGGTTGGCTGGAAGGCCCCACTGTCAGTGGAGCTCCCACCAGTCGTGCCACAAACTCTGTGTTGCCTGAGCAGCCTTAAAGCCTCAGGTACAGGGCTGTGTTTCTCTGAAAGGTCACATTCTGCAAAAGAATGTGAAAACTGTCTTGTACAGTGCTCCTGACATAAATGTTCCCTTGCAGAAAACAGAGATGATTATGCCCTTGTAAATGACAAACCTCATTAGGAAAAACATCTTTTGTGCCTTTAACCTTGCCTCCCCATACTCAGTGTACCTCTCCTTAACCTCAGTGCTCTGGCAGTGACTAGAATATTTAGAGAAAACACAGCTGAAAAGGGACTGCTTCTCTCTCCTTTTGGCTTTTCTGACAGTTAGCAGAGCTGAAATCCAGGGCACTTTAAACAGTATAAATGAACCTGGGGATTAGTTGGTTGTTTCCTCCTGAATGAACATGAAAACATATTAGAGGGGTGAACTTTTATGTTGCACTATGACACTGTCATATTTCTTCATAGCTTTATTTTGTATTTTTCCTACCCTCCATTGACTTGAACCCTCTTAAAAGCACAAAGGAGGAGAGGGAAAAGGAAAAGAAAATATTTTGTGCATTTTTTACAACATATTTAATGAGTGAATATTTCCTTTTTTTTTCTCATTCCTTTCTAGATATTTAACACTAAGCAGGTGGCTCCAAAAGTATAATAATATTTTCAGAATAAAACACATGTTTTTTTTCATTGTGTTCCCAGGTCAACCCAAGAGGTGCTCAGAGTCGACACCCCATATGCCATCTTCAAAACTGGACACTGGGAATACTTGCAATCACACTGTGTCTGCAAAACATGAAAAAACAAAAGCGGCAAAAGAAAATTAAGCTAGTGAGCTTCAGATGACCTTAATTGTGCTTAAAATCAAAGTTTAAGTGAAATTTCTATGCTGACTTGGTACTTGGCTCATGGTGTATGTACTGCCTTAATTAGTGCCTGTTCAGGAGAGGGTGGTTTATGTGGTCAAGAAGACTCAAATCGATTCTTGGTCTCTGAGAGGTGTTTCCCCTTAGGGCCTCAAACTAATGAGTTTGCTCCATTGTGCCTCAGGTCCTCGCCAGCATGATCTGAATACAACACATCCTCTCGCTGCTCCTCATCTGCCAGATCCATTTGTGATACAATTCTTCAAGGAAGGAAAACCACTGCATCCCACATGTGCTTGTATCATACCGTGTAGAACCGAATTAACACAATGGGAGGATCTGAAACACTGGTAGAAACAATATTGACAGCTTTCTAACCCCCGTGTTTTGCATTTCCACACTAGTTAGTTCTTTGTGCTGCTCTCAACATGAACCTGATATCCAGACCATGTCTTGCCCCAGCTTGGGTTGAACATAGTTCCTTGCCAGGCACCCACACACAGCCCCCCTACGTTTTTATCAGTGTTCAACAGAGAATCATTTGGCTTTGGACTCTTTATCGAGAAACAATTAACACCTAAGTTCATTTTGTAGACAAAAGGATTTTGTATTCATTTTGTTGACAAACTGACTTGAAACAGTGGAGGAAACTCTCTTTGACAGTCCTGGCACACACTTGATTCTGTGGAGAAAATGCTAACTGTCCAAGCAGTTATGTAGACAAAATGAATTTCATCATAATTCCCTCCACAAAATGCTAACTTGCTTAACTTATTCTCTCAACAAAATAAATTAACTTAAAATCCTTTTGTCCACAAAACAGATTTAAGTGTTTAGTGAAGTCTTGTAAATACTACAGTCTGTTAGCTTAGCATGTGCAATTCAAATATACAGATTAGCTGAGTCAGCTGGTCTTCTCTTATCTGGCAGGCCTGGTCTTGATTCTTTCAACTTTTCCCTTCTCTGTAAGGTCAGCCTGATAAGACCAGTCAGCTGGTGTGCAACGTATAGAAAGTCCACCAGGATTACACAAGAGAGTCTTATCCTTATTTATATTTCATCACTAGCAACTGGAAAGAAGAGTGGCATAAGTCTATCAGGCCTGAACAAATCAGTCTGTTCCTTGAAAGAAGTGAGGCTTCTTCCTTAGGTCTCAAGTTTGACACAGAGCTTTCATGACAAAGTAAAGTAACAGTTAAATGAGGGACTACAGCTTAGATACCTTAGTAGATTTCATATTGAGAGCATGAAATTACAGTGCTTTTAGATATTATGTGTCTAAAGTCCATTATATCTACTCTTCCTTGTCTGTGTTGCTCTGAATTCAAGTTTAAATTCACATACTCACCTCTTGCTTGGAAATACCAGAAGCTAATGCTGAAAGAATTGAAAGGAATCGGAGCACAAGTGTTGCCACAGGGAGAAAAGTGCATCAAGTTCTGCTTAAGCCTGTGTAAGCGCAAGAGGAGTTGCACCAAAATCAATGGCAGCTAACTGCCCTGGAGTCTGTGTCAACATTCATCAGGATGTTTCTGGTGCGCCTTCACAGTGCCAGACAGTGTGAGGGAAATCATGTGGTCCCTCCCCCATCTCATCTCCCCTCCACACATATAAATATCCCATTCCAGCCTGCAGAAAGATCAGGGACAATACACTCTGCTTCTCAAGTCCAAATTTTCACACTCTCTTGGACTCACCTCCCAGAAGTGAAATTCCCTAAGACAAAATTGCATTTTAAAAATAAAGGAACACAGAGATAGTCATGCCTATTTCTTTAGTGATGTCAGTCAAGGAATTTGGCAGGCTGGTGGAAAAATGAAACTCTTCAATCTGCTTTTGCAATACTCTTCCACTAGTATAAACAGAGTTTTTGTCCTCTTTTATAAGGCGTTATTGTGGTTACAATGGAGTTAATTTCCAGGTGTGTGGAAAATGTACAGCAACATAAGAAAAATACCATATTAATATTTAATATAACACTTTTTATGAGCATGAAAAGAATAAAACCCATTCAAATGCAAATGCTGCCTGCAAGGCTGGATAAAGTTTTATGTTTTTCCAGTAACGTCTTCATTTTCCTACAGAGGCACTCAGGCTCTTAGGCGAGATGAGATCGCCTGTGTGTGCGCAGCGCCAGACACTGAAGCCTGCCGCCGTCCAAAGTCCTGCTCACTATTTGAGACACTTTTGCAATACCGTCTTGTTACAGCACTCATTGAAATACAGTGGGTTTATTAATCCCTTCAGAACCACATGTTGTAGCCCCAAAGGGATGAAGCCTGCTGTGGTGTCTATCCTGCCTTATAAGACTTTAACAGAGCAGCCAAAAATGTGGGATTGTTCCCTACAGCTCTTGCAGGCAATGCTTGGGATTTTTTTTCTGTGACATGCTCTGAATACAGCAGGTCTAATAAATGGCCTAGCTTGGGATTTTCAATGAAATTTTAATGTTCTAGATACTCAGTTCCTTTCAAATGTCAGTAGATCTGGGTCTCCAACCACCGCAACTCTAACCACAGGTCTTTTCTTATCTCCAGTCTAAAAGAAGATATTTTGCCAATTACATTTCATGGCAACTGACTGGAGGAAAGCTTTTAAATGGCACACAAATATTTGCAAATAACTCTAGAAAATAAATATAGGCATCAGCCTAGCAGATTCCCTGGCAAACGGTCACAGTTTAGGGAATGTGTGGCAGGGAAATCAAGTGAGCTCTAACTGGTGTCACTTATGTCTGTTGTGGAATTGCTCTTGATCCAGCCCATCTTGTGGAGCACAGCACTGGCCAAGGCCATGCCACTGAAACGCGCTTAAACAATTTTCAGTCTATTTCAGATAGATTTGTTCTTTCATAATGGCTCTGTCATTGAGCGAGTCACTTGCTCGTCTTCCAAATGGGTCCAGATGGACTAATACATTAGAGTGGAAAATACAACCTTGCTGTGAAGGCTCGGCATCGTGCTAGTTAAGTTCACCACCTCGATGAAGCACGTGCATTTGGAGTTACTTTGAGCAGGTTGCATTGCTAGGTTCATTTCATATCATTACAGGCTTCAATCTCTCTCCAACACTGCTCCCTCCGGGGTTTAACAACAGAGTCTTTTCTCTTCTTCCAGTCTGGATTGTTAGACCCTCAGCTCCTTCAGTTTCACTCAAATATAAGCAAATTCCAAGACTATGGACTAGAGGAAGTCTCCAAGACATGTAATGCTGCTGTCTTGTGAGTCATCCTTTGGGCACCTCTCACCAGGACAGCTAGCAGGGAAACAGCACTTCTCTGACTCAACACTAGTCTCTGCTGCACCATGTAGTCAAGGACCTTGGCTTGCCTTGGCCTGTCCTTGGACCTGGGCAATGCTCCACACTCAACCTTTAAGTAGATAGCTACCTGAATCAAAAATATGTCTTAAGGAGGGATGTGATAGTAAGAGCTCGGACAAAAAGAGCAAACAAGCACTGGGGAAGCATGTAAACAGGGAGGTAGAAAGTTGGAAGACACAGGTGATTTGTTTGATCTTTAACCAGATATCTCAAACCCTCCAACATCTTAACTTAGGGATTTCCCTTTGTGAAAGAGAACTTTGGAGGACATAAATAAATGGAAATGTATATGGAAATAAACATCCAAATATACATGAGGAAGGGAGGGGAGGAAAAGGTGTGATTCATTATTATGGCTCACATATCATTACACATTCATAAATTCCAAGGTAATGTATTTTTCTTCATTGCTTGGGTAATAAATCATCATTCGATTACAAAAGGGGAGTACCTGATGGAACAGCAGCCTTTCTGAAAAATGCTCCTGGCAGATGAATGACAGGAAAATTTATGGAGAATTCAGTCGCCTGGCTGTCCTGCCTCCAGGAGAGAAGACTCTGCCAATATCTAAACCTTTCCTGACAATTCACACAGCAGACACTGTCCTTGATGGAGTGAGGTTTTTAGACCTCTCTTGGCTTGATTTTCATTATCCCTCCTTTGGCAGCCTGCAGAATGTCTAATAGCTGTGCAAAAAGTTTAGAAGAGCCATCCAAGTTGCTACTGAGCCTGTGCTAGCAGGCCTGTCTCCAAGATCTATGAAAAATACACTGCTGTGTTCTCCACTTACTTGAAGTTGTCCAATCAATCTAAGAGATCCTTCAAGGGTCACTGGTATTCATAAGAGCAAAGAGTTTTCAAGAACAAAAAAATGACTATCCTGTCTACCTCCTGCTTACTGTTTTCTAGTTTATCTTAATTTCATCTCCTGGCTCTTTTTTTTTTCTCTTTTTCTAAACCAACATCTAATTTCTTTTCCCCTCTATAAACAAAGCTATTCGGCTCTTCTTTTCAGTTAGTGCCTTTAAGTAATTCTTCACTTTTCTCCCATTAGATTCACAGAAAAAGCTAAGTCTGAAAATCTGGTCATCCAAGCAAAATGTCCCAAAAGAGGGGTTGGGCAGCTGAAACAAAAGGTAGGGCAGAAGGCTGACACTTACAGAGTGCCTGGTCTAAGACGTTCCTTCACTGGGCTTTGTGTTGTTGCACTGCTCAGCTGCCAAAATTCAGACATGGTCTGACTTAGAAGAGGCTTTTCTCTCCACAAGGGCCAACTAAGACCATCAGGGAAAGATAGTTAACATATGGACTAGGATCTCTGTCAGCTAAGATTAGATGCCTACCTCTGAACTAGACAGGAAGAGCACCCTGTTGCAGGTGGCAGAGAGAAGCAGTGCATCCCACCTCCTCCTAATGCAGGCATCTGAAACAGATCAGATGAATCATACCCTAGAAGTGCCTAGTTCTCAGCAGTGATTATAAAGTCTGGATGAGCAGCTCATCTGATGTCATCTAAAGCAGAAGGAATTGGATGCACTACTTGGAAAGCAGAAAGAGAAGGCTTTATTTTCCTGCTGGTTTCCAGTTTTGGATGACACCACAGGGAGACCAAAGCTCGTGTGGTGTCCTGAATTTCTGCATAAGAGGTGTTTTATCTCCTGCTTTCAGTGCCCAGATTTCAAGGGCTGCGCAAGATACAATTGTCTGCAAAATCAAACTCAAGCTTCTTTCCAAATTGCATTCCTGTTGGGTGTTAGCCAGCACTATCCGTCCAAAAGATTAAAGACTCCCAAAGGCATCCTACACAAAGGAATTTGAGACGTTTTCCAGGGGAATCTTCCAAGAATACCAGTAGTTGTAAAACAGAGCTTGTCATTTGTTAAAAGGGAAGACATTTGAGCAATAAATACGATAAGAGTAGCTCCATCAATAACAGAAGCACAGAGCTCTGATGGGTCATATTAGTCTTGGAAAAATCTCAGACTTCCAGTCACGCTGCCAGATGGACAGATGTTCTCCAGGGCCCATTTTACTCACCAACCCTTGCAGTACTTGCCGTAAAAGTTTAACAGCCATGATTACACTGGGACATGAGAAAACAATATGGATTTATGCCATCTGAAAACCTGTTCTCAAGGCTCTCTTCATTGAGGTGCATTTGGTGTTCTTGAATTCCCTGGACTGTTTACACCAGTGAGACTAAGAGATCTGGGAAGACAAAAATATCTCAGCCTTTACCACTCTGTACTATGTACAGGCCTTAACGTCTGCATTCCCTGGGTGCCAAACAGCATATTACACCCACTTCGGCCTTCATGCAGTTGCAAATAGCACAAGGATACATATTTCCCCTGCCCTCATCTGCAGATAAAATCTCTTCTGTGGAATAAACAAACCTTTTAACACATCTCTCCATCCCTGTATCATTTGGCAGGATTAGGATGCAAGTGTGTTTCATACCTGATGCAGGAAAGTATCCGCTTTGAGTTTTAACTCAGCCATGATTTGTCAGTGGATACAAATCTCATCTCCGAAGCCCCAGGGCCTCAGCTAAAGACAGTAATGTAACAGATTTTAATAGCAGTTTCAGAAAGGTAATCTAACACTAGATTAGCATTAAATGGTCCAGCAAAATAGACACATGAAGGTGTCTGTAAACATTCTCCTGTGCCCTTGATAGCTAGAATAGCTGTTTTTTTAGGAAAAGAGACAGTATTTTTTTAGATGCCTTGAGGCATCGATTCGTTTTGTATACAAACTACTGAGTGATTAATGTCTTGGTGAACCCTTTTCCTCATCAAAGCTAAAATGACTTGAAATATCATATGACTTGCTAATAGATGACTAGATAAAGCTAAATTGTAAAATAATCATTGCGCTTTGGTCTCTTGCTGAATACACATATTCCCTAATATGAGAAATGTGATCAGGAAATAATCTGCTACTAAGAAGGCAATCCAAATCCCCTTCGGGGAACAGGCTGCGAGAGTACAGCAGTGAGGATGATATATTAGCATTTCAAGAACAGCCTGAAATCAGTACAGAAGACGCCACTGAGGAGTATCTAAAATTGCTTTATCTTTAATCTGCTAATATTTCTGGGAAAATTGCAATATTGGGAAATTGCAGAAAGTTCAAACACCTTGCTTATACTGAAGTGGATCTGCAAGTGTGCTAGACCTATTCAGAGCCTACAGTATGTGATATTCTTCAATTCAAAGTTGGAATTTTAGTCCAGGACAGGGGTCCTTTTGCCAACACTCCTGCTAAGCTTTAGGGTAAAGAGAGACGCTGAGGTCAGTATTTTGAGTGACCCATCAAAGACTCCTTACAGTAGCATAATTTATACTAAAGATGGAGCTTCCATCACTTGCCTATCATCTCTTTAGGGGATTGTTTGTTGGGTTGTTTTTGTTTTGGTGTGCTTTGATTATGAGGTTTTGTGGGTTTTTTGTTTTGTTTTGTTTTTTTAATTTGCAATATGTATCCTTCAGGAAATATCTCCAACATTTCCTCCATGAAAACAGACCAAACAAAGATCTCCATTTGTTTTTTATGACAACAAAAGGTTGTAGAGATTTTATATGTAGGATAAAACACTGAATAATACAGAATTTTAGGATAGTAAATAAAAGAGCTTAAGCAACTTCCTAATGAGCTTGAATGATTTATAACTTCTTGGACTCCTGAGACCTTTTGAAACTGATGACTTTCCGCTGTAGGCACAGTTAATCAAACTTGAATTTCTAATATCGGGTGTTCCCCAACTGAAAGTTTTAACTAATCAAAATATCCAATTGGTATACCAAAGCAAGTACTGTTGAGTGCTCAACATACCTGTACAATAACAGACAGGTTAGAATTACCCAGACCAACATGAAAACTGCATCAAGTGCATGTACCAAACTGTTCTCTTTTCACTTCTAAGCAAAGGATATGTTTTAGTCACCTAGCATATGAATAAGTCTAATGGATGTCATACAAGAAAGAAAATTATCAATACTCACCTTTAAGTGGATACAAAAGAGTAAGGAAGAATTCCAGGGGGGAAGGGCGAGGGGATACACGGAAATGAAAGTTTGCCAATACTTTTTGAAGTTATTTGCTATATTTTATATCACAGCACAGCCTTATGTCCCAGTGCAAATTACCAACTGAACTATGGCATGTGCACAAGTTGAGATGTGATGCCTGAAATGGGCTCACGGTTGAACAGACAAGTCCAAGGATAACTCCACATGAAGCTACTGACCCACACTCTCTGGCATGACCAGGAAATCAGCACTGGTAGAGCATCAACTTGGTGTTTCCTTAGGCTGCCTGCACCCTGTACTTGGCTCTTGGCATCTCCTTCAAGCACACTGTCCACACACTGCCAAAGCACCCAGCACAGTGCTGCATCCCATTTAAACATCCCATTTTCTAACTTGCAGTGGACCTGGGGCCTTGCCAAAGCTCTTCTATACAAAATCACTGCTTGAAAATCTCCCAACGTCCTACCTTATTGTATATGCAATAGTTCTCTCTCTCTCCTATGCTACATACCTCATTCTACACAAACAATGATTTATTATTTTAGCAATAGAAAGCTGCAATAATAGACCAATGAAAA
Source organism: Urocolius indicus (assembly GCA_013401255.1). Lineage (NCBI taxonomy): Eukaryota > Metazoa > Chordata > Aves > Coliiformes > Coliidae > Urocolius > Urocolius indicus. The sequence goes on along the minus strand of WBNH01011234.1, from coordinate 17,439 downwards.
TAGCTAAAATTGTAGCCACTTTGCCTAACAATTATACATGTGACAGTTTCATTTATCTGCTAGTCCAGCAGCTTAATTTATACCTCCACTTAATGGTTAATTGTGGAAGTGCACTTTACTGCAACAACAGCAGGAGAAAGCAAAGGCTGGACCAAGTATCTTGAAAGACAAAAAAAAAAACCCTTTTAAGAAATACCTCTGCAAATAATTACACGACCAAAACAGCCATCAGCAAGTAAAAACAGTGAAAAGAGGAAAAACATCACAATATCTGCACATGGAAATAAAATATCAGTCTGGTAAGATTCAGATTATTCAGATGATTTACCAAGTTATCCAACTCCATCTCTATCTCCAACAGAAGGTATGAGGATGCAGCCCCCCATACGTAATATCCTCATTCACATTTAAGTGTTTTAAGGCTGACTGAAATGAGCTGAAATATCCAAGAGGTGAACTGGTATTCATTCTTTTTGTTTGCTCTTTGGATTTTGCTCCTTGCATTTCAACTGGTTTTAATACTTTTTTACTCTGTAGTTGTAAGGAGGTTTAAAACGACAATTACTATGAGAAGGCTGACGAAAACCAGAAGAGATGTCAACACTGTTTCTGCATCAGGAGAGCAGAATTTTTCAATGTCTGTAGTAAAATTATGATTTACAACTCTGCAGTGAAGAAAATTTACACACTGACCAACACTTCAGTAAGGTTTAGATCAGGTCAGGGATTCCCAGATCACATTTTGTTTTTGTCAGAAAGTGTTGATTCATTGAAATTGCATCTGTTATTTACCACTAAAAGTTTGGACACTGTTTATTGTTGTCTGGATTCCTCCGGTTCTGAATTAAGTATCTGGTCAAAACCAGAGAGGTGCAGAGCAGAAGCAGCAGCTAAAGCACTTTCCTGAGATACCAAAGACCAAGACGCTGACTCTGGGCTGACCTAGGCAGGGAGAAATTTCATTGTGTGACATTCAGGCCAGGACCCTGGTTGCATGACCACTGTGATGTCTTGCTAAGTGTCTAAGTCAAAAAAAATCACAGTGTCCTGCTTGCTCTCTGTATGCTGAACCAGGGGGCTTCCAAAATCTCAGTAAGTCACAAAGAATGAAGAAACAACTTGCCTCTTGTGGTGGTTTTGCACAGGGACAGCCCAAAAGTCACCAAATGCAATGGCAATAACTTCACAAGCCAAAGATGGAGGTCTCCCTTTTGTTTTGTTGTTTTGTTTTTTTTCACCACCATGGTTCCTGTTTCAGGTGTGCATCCAGTACCAGGCATTATCTTCATGCCTAGTTTTCTTCACTGTAGAGTCATATGCCACTGCTCTTAAAACACAAGGCAGTGCTAAAATGTGATTCAAACAAGCAAAAAGCAGTAACCAGGACATTTAAAGCACAAAGGTGACATCTTTTGGAGCATGAATGATGAACCACCAGTTTAAAACAAGCATTGGAAATATTTGTCCTGCTATTTTATTGACCCATGCAATCCTATGTGACAATAAATGGTGTGTGTTTCTGAGTGCATGTAGGTGGCTATTGATTCCCTTCCTCCACTAGGATACATATATGTAGTATCACATGATGTTGCACAAATGCATTAGGCTCATTCTCATCACACTAGGAATTCACACAGAACTGAGACATGTTTCTCATTAGTAGTGCTTGTCTGTGTGCCACATTGTTTCAGCTGAAGAGATTTGGAGAAACTTGGGGAATGGGCTGAAGGAAACCACACAAGGTTCAATCATGAGAAGTACAATATTGGGCAGCTGGGGTGAAATAACTCCACACATTGTCACTACTGGCTGAGTAATTGCTCAACTCCAAAGCAGCTGGGTTTGTGGCAGACAAAATTGAACATGACATTCCCACCATAAGCAAGGCAAACTGCCTACTGGAATGCCTGAGCAGACCCCGGCTAGGAGAAGGAGGAACAGAGTAATCACGTTCTACACTGTGTCTTTGCTGGCAATGCTGCAACTGTGATGCTGTGCCCAGTTTTGGATCCCCAAGAAAGCAAGAATTCAGAGGAGGGCAACTAGGGATATGGGTTCAGGATACAAGACTAACAAAAAGAGCTTGAGGGAATTGAGCTTATTTAGCCTGACAAATAGGAATCTAGAGCTACTGGAAAGGAGTTATGGTGATCACAGAGCCCAGCTCTTCCAGCTAGTGGCAGACAGTGAAAGATGGGATGGTGGTCACAAGATATAGGCTAGAAGTTAAAACATTGGACACTAGAAAATGTTGTTCCACCAAGCCAACAGTGTAACCTTCAAATAGGTACTTGGAGAGGCAGTGGAAAGTGCTTCCTTGGAGATTTCCAAGAGCTGGCTGGAGAAAGCCAGGGCTGGCTTGGTCTAGTGTTGGTGCCTGTCCCACACCAAGCAGAAATGTGGACTAGAGACCTGCAGAGCACTTCCCCAGCCAATGTTTCTGTCCTTCTGTGACCTTTTTTTCATGAGACATTATGAGTCAAACTCTGTGAAGATAAATTGTACACTGAATCATGAGAGAGTATAAAACCTGTTTATTTCATGAATATGTTATTCTGTGATGCAATCTAGACAGCTGATCTATTCTGGAGTTAATCAGACTTTATGTATTACTGGGAGACAATTTTAAAGAGAGAGAGAAAAAGGGTCTTGAGGAGTGGTCAGACATGACCAAACAACAGTAGCAATGACTCTCTATTGAAAAGCCCAAGAACCATTTCTGAAGAAGAGAAATATATGACACTGGTGACTAGACAGTACAGATAGCCACCTGGAAGTTATAACACAAAACCAAGCCATCTCTACTTGGCAACAGGAACAACAGAAGTAAAACTTGGGGTTTTTTCTCATGATCCAAAAAGCAAGGTCTTCCAGTGTTACCCATGCTATTCTGATGCTGTACTGTCTAAGGATAACTGTTAAACAGTATACATCTTTTTCCAAATGATTCACAGCCTCTCAAGTTATACTGTAACTATTGTAACTGTGTAAAATGTTATAATTTTCTATCTTACAAAAAGAACATTCAAGTTGAGATAAACATTCACAGAATAGATTGAAGTCAGAGGTACCAAATCCTCTCTCACACCATGTTTGATAGATATAATGTGTGATAAGATCATTGAAAACAGAATTATCAGATTAATTTTGTCAGCCAACTGGAAATTAATTCCATCTGAAATCATTCTAATTAGTTAACTAGTTTAATGGTAAAACAGTAAACATTTTTGAGAGGAGATGGGTATTTAAAAACAAAAATGATAATTTATTTAGTCTATATAGACTTGCTCAGCTGTAAATCACTGATCCATAACATGATACTTCGCATTTATCTAGAAAAAAAACAAACAACATAGTGAGGAGAGAATATCATTTTTGCACTATTAGGAGTGGCAGAGGCAGCCTGCTCACTCTTTCTAATCCTTACTAACATAAGTGCATAATCACCTCACTGAGCACAAAACCTCATCTTTGAAGGCTCTGTCTCCATTGTTCGTTTCTAAAAGCATAGGGAAGATCTTACCTAAGTGGAATTTGCATCACTAATTATTATGGGATAATTAGGAACAACAGATGCCAAGTTTCAAACTCACTGAGCCTGGTAAAATTCCCAGGGGCTCAGAGTTTTGAGAATGCTGAAATTTTACTTTTCATTCATGTGGGAGCTGAATGGCTATCACTAAGAACCATGTGATGGTATAAGGATCACAGTAACATACCACTGTAACTAGAGTTACACTGACCCATCTAAGTACTTCGAGTTAATGCATTTCTCCTAAGGACTTTTTAGACAGGCTCTATGATTTAATATTTTAATGGAGACTATCCATGAGTCAATAATAGGTCTTTCACAGCATTATAAGTGACATAGTATTCTTCTAAAGTACACCGCAAATTTGTTGAGATTTTTTTTCTAGAGTAGTGAGGCAGTAATGGAAGGCTTTGAACCGTTTTGTAAGTTAAGAAAGACCTGCATACAGTGATTTTTACTATACTTGGGAATATTATACTACATCAAGTATGTCTTAAAAGGAGAATTGCCTTTAAAGATTTCAATAGTGGCGTTGGAATATTTAAAGAAAAATGTCTAGGCTCAGACAAAAAAATTTAACTCAGCATTGCTTCCATGACAAGTCATTGACTAAACCCCACCCATTTATGACACCAGTAGAGTGACATGCTTTCCTCAGATAAAGCTCAACTTGAACTGGAAAATGCTGAGAAAAACAAAAATTGAGCTTCTTTTTTCTCGATGATTTGCTCAAGTTTTTCTTTCCTGGAAAAAAAAAAAAAAAAAAGGCAGAAGCCTTGCTGATGTGGTATGTTGATGTTGGCTGGGTGCCTGGTGCTCACCAAATCACTCTATAACCCCCCTCCTCAGCAAGCCAGGGAGGGAAGAAAATAAGATGGAAACCTTGAAGGCTCAGACAAAGGCAGTTTAATAAAGAAACAGCAAAGATAACACTTGTGAAAGCAGAATGAAATAAAGATGTTACTCTCTCCTTCCCATCAGCAAGTGATGTCCGGCACTTCTCGGGACACAGCACTGCAGTACACAGAGCAGCTGCTTCAGAAGGAAAACATAGATCGTGAATGTTTCCCCTTCCTCTTCCTCTCCTTGAATTTATCTTGCTGAACGGGTGACATGTGGAATGGCATATCCCTTAGGTCAGTTTGTGTTGGCTGTCCTGGCTCCATCTCTTCCCAGTATCCTGCCCACCCCGGGCCTACTGGTGGAGGTGAGGGAAGGAATGTTGGAGAGACAGACCCAATATTGTGAGAGTAGTGGCCAAAACACTGGCATGCTGTCGACACACTTATAGCTACCAATAGAAAGTACAGCACTGTGAGGGCTGCTATGAACAATTACCACTTTCTCAGTCAGACCCAATATAGCTGAATTCTCAACAATGCCGTGAGGGACACTCCATGCCTATGTCACAGCTGACAGACAGGGGCACAATCCAGGCACTAAAGTACACTTTTAGAGGACTTTCAGAAGTTGGCCACCAACTGGTCACTGGATAAAGGTGTTTAATGAACGTGAGAAGGGATTAGGCTAAGGATAGATCTGGGCCTTTGCACAGCTTTGGGGCCAATACTTCAAGACAGCTTCAGTAAATGAGTTTCTGGGACCAGCACAGATTACCAACATCTATGTGAAGGGAGGATTATTATTATTTAGACTGAATTCCAGTTTGCATGAGATCTGAAGTACTCCTCAGCAGCAAAACATTCAATGAAGCTATAAAAACTCAGTACATTGACCTGAAGCCTGATGAGATTGCTCCATCATTCAGCAGTAAAACTGTTCATGAAGGTTCATGGAAAACTAATACAACAAAGAGCAGAAGATTTTTCTGGGGAGTGTTCTCTCAGCCTCATGATGCTTTCCCTTAGGCTGCTTCTATTGGCAGCTGACAGAAATTTGCTTCTTTCCGAAAAATAATCACGACCTCATCTTCCCTCCTGAAAGTTTCTCTCTCTACAAATTACACTAATAGCCTAAAGAGAAGAGCTTCTAAACCAGTCACAAAGCAGCTGCAAAGGAGGGCCAAATAAACACCTGTGCACTTGCAACGAAGCCACAGACTCTCCAAAATCAATTTGTCATTGATTAAAAGGGGACTTGTGGCTCTGGGATGTCTGAATCAATAACTCGTGACTCCCACTGCTCCAGGGTTGCTGTGAGGCTGCATCACTTAGCTCTTCAGGTTATCAGGCATTTACAAATGACCTCTTTGTAATAATTACAGAGCAATTATGAAACTAACAGCAAAATCCATACAAAGCTAACCCTGATCCTGCCTGGGAAACTAATTCCTACGAGTCCTGTTCTAATAGCACCAGGCATTTCCACAATTCCAGACATTTCCAAGTCTATCCCTAAGCCACAGCCTCACACTGCTCCCAACCTTAGTCTTACCCTTACCCACAAAAAACACATATTTAGCATGTCCTTTCTCCCCATAGTCATACTTAAGCAGCTGCCTCAACACCCTCATCCCACGGGATCCCACTTACTCTCTCAAACATAGAAGGCAGGGGGTATTGATTCTAGTTTGGTCTCTGGGTTCCATTTGTTGGAGAGTCCTAAATCAAACAATATTTTGCAGAACCATCTAATTTCAATGCCTAGCCTACTCAATAAACAATTGTTAAACCATGCATGTGATCAAGTCAGATGACAGTGTTTGTGAAATTAACTTAAATTACCAGAATCAAACACCACCCTTCCTATTTTAAAACATACAATCTCTGTCTGGTTTTTGTATTGAATTGATCTATGAACAAATGACAACTATCCAAACACTCACGTTTCTATCACTCTTTAAAGTAGTATTTAGACATTTGCATACCTCAAAAGAGTTTTCAGTGCCATCTTTGAATCAGAAACTCAGATTATAAATAATACTGCTTTAGTTGCACCTGTATTTCTGATCTATGAGGGGGCTGTAGGAACAACTGGCTGATTCAGCTGCTGAACCAAAAAATAGAGAGTGAAAATAAAAAAATTAAGCAAACTGATCTATAGCAAACTTTTTTTCTTTTGTCTGCAGAATGAAATTTCCTCACTGAATCATTTAATTTGACATTCCTTTTTCTCCAAAAGGAGTGTGTTAACCTCTCTGCGGATTACTGCACTCTTCTGCAAGAGGACACTGGAGAGGGTTCTTCACCACCTACTGTCACCAACCTGCTCAGCACAATGGAAAAGCTGATGGAGAGAGGGCATGAGAAAGACTCCCTGCAGTGGTGAACGGAACTTTTTGCTAGAAGTTTGTGCACCAGTTCTAGTGAATGTCCGCTGATGTACTGAAGAAATAATGCCAGAGAGGCAGGCTGAGGACACTCTGCCTTTGGAAAATAAATTCCACTGGTAGTGACAGTAAAAGTAGAATTTAAGCCAAGCTAGAAACCACCCTGAGACTTGCTCAGGCTGAGTCAATATGCTAGTTTCTAAACTTCACAGCAGGATGTTTATTCTAGAAGTTTGTGCGTCTAGTTCAAAGAAAAATCAAACCCAGCTTCAGGGTGGCTGAAACTGCACTTAACATTTGCCCCAAACTATGGCTGACTACTTGTCTTGAAACACTCAGTTGTAAGCCATCAGACTTAACCCTGTTGAGAACCAAGAGAAAAAAAAAAAATCACATAGGAGAGAGTAATGTCTAGGGAATTCAGAAACAGGCACACATAGCTGCGACTCCATAACTGGAAGTCTTGGGAGACCAGAACATCCAGGCAAGTTGCTGACAGCTCTCTGCAAAACTTGTATTGTCAGAAAGTTTTAGTCACAGCTCTGCCAGCGGTATTACAGTGACCTCAATCTTCTGCCGCAGCTACACAGCTCAGACAGTATGGGTTTCCTTGGTGGGAAAAAAAAAAAAAACCTAGGAATTGCTATTATTCCAAACACCAATTAATGCCTGATTTTAGTTCTGGTCTCTTCTTCTCTCTTACTGCTAACCTCTTTTTCACTACCTGCGATACACATGTTTCAGTGCAAGGGCAGACCTTCATTTATCAGACTGTATAATGAGTTACATGCTGCTCTCTTACAGAGAAGGTTGGTAGCTATAGAAGCTGAACACATGCAAAGCAATCACAGCTAATATTCAGTGGTCCTGATTGCCACAAACGTAATGCTGGCTCTCAAAAAAGCTTTGAAACCTCAGCTCCTAGATTCACAGGATTAGGAAGTTATGTTTTCATTAAAAGTAGTTTTTAATATCTATGATGATGAAGTAAAACCTGGAAATGGAATTATCTGCATACCAAGAACCCATCCCTTCACCAACAGGCAATGAAACCAACATCAAGTTAGATCTTTAAGTGCTTACAGTGCTCACCACCTAATGACCTCCACTATACTTGCAGCAGGGAACAGTATCACCACCCTGAAGTTTATCTTAGCAGCCTATATAGACTTAATCCTTGTGCCCTGACCAAACCTCTCACATGGAGCAAGTTATCTGAATTCACAAAGTCCACATGCAGAACTCAGAAAAGTCAAGAACTTAAAATATCATTTCATTTCTTCTCCTGCATAAGTACTCATTTTAGAATCTCTGCTGCTATTTCAGCTGTCTGTTTGCATCCACAGCTGAAGATAACCTTTTGATAACATTTGCAATTCACACACTAATGTGCCATCTATCTCTCATTATATCTCCTCACTGCATGTTTTTCTAGTCACAGCAATTATTCAGATTATTCTGTCTTGTTTTACCAGCTCTCCCTGTGCATACAAACAAATTGAAGAAATTAGCAATGCAGAATTCAGAGTGGTGTTTTCAAACTCTTATGTCAGCCTCCTCCAGGCAGAGCTGTCCCATTCTGCCCTCCTCAAGATTTGCCTATCTTTAACAGTGTCCTATGCCATTATGCAACATATCAAGGTGCACCGGAAAACTGTGTGTACTGCTTTTATTTTCCATTGTTACATCTCTTCAGTAGTGAGAATTAAGAGGACAAGTCCAGAATTATTGACATGCTGACAGCTTTACAATTGCTCATCTGAACCCCAAAATAGTGCAACATTTTGACGGTGCTTTTGTTTTGTGTAGTGTAAAGCTTGCTTTATGTTATTTTCTTGTAACGTGCTGGCAAAAATCCATCTTTCCAGGACAGACTCTTCAGCGATAACTTGTAGTCTGATATTTTTTTGCCAAGAAAATTACTTAGGAAAGTTCATTTTTTTTTTATTAAAAAAAGTATCAGAAAATCATGGTCTACAATTCCTCTCTCTATACAGCATTTAGGTCAACAAGCAAAATTGCTCTGACATCTTGGGAGTCAGTTAAATTCATATTCACTGGAAATGGCATAAGACAAATAAAAAGTTATTATTACATATACATGAATTTAAAAGTTGCATTAATGAATATTAAGTCACATCAAGCAGTGCACATCTTAATGAAAAGGAAATGAAACAAATCAATCCCATTAAATCAATATGGGTTTCTCAGAAAGTTTGGTTTGCTCTCTAAGATGGATTCCTCTTGAAGCAGCTCAAATGAAACTCAAAACAATGCTACAGAATCTCAAGAGTGAAGGCCAACAAATACCAGACACTGCTTCCTGTGTTAAATTCTGCCCATAATTGGTAATTTTCCCATCCAAACTAAAAGGGAATAACCTTTTTTGACTTTACAATACACATAAGATGGCAAGATCAAAGCAGCCGATGTTCTCAGCTTGGTACTTCTGGTTTCTTTTTTGTTTCTAAGGAGGATTTTAAAAGCCCCAGTTCAGTAATGTGCTTTAGAGGAACAACCAAACTCTTTCTAGCCACCACAGAAGCCAAGACCTCTCTTTTGTCAACTCACAAGTCCCATTAATCTGAAACTGATCCTATCACAAGCTGAAATGTGTCAGAATGAACACCTGTATCTGATGTGAGGCAGGCTTGTATGTATCTCTGAGTTTGTACCTGCTTGTGGTGGTTTAGCCCTAACTTAACAATAACCAAACCAGCCAGANTGAACAGCCTGGCCATGGCCCCCAGCAGCAGCTGGGGAGAGTTAATTCTATCCTGGCCAAACCCAGCACACCTGGCCAAACCCAGGACACTGATGAAGTTGAGAAGACGTCCCAGGGATGACATGATCACTAAGACACATCTCTGCACTTAAGGGAGGGGGAATGCTGCTTCTACAAGGGGGAGTAGCAACCCCATCCAGGCTAGCAAACTCCCAGGCTGGAGGCAAAAGGGTAGCTGAAGGAAGCAGCTTGGATGCCTCCCTTTGTCTCATGGCACCAAAGCTATAAGTTACTCTCGACGCACCTTCTTTTTCAACATTGCCAAGTGTAACAGGAACAAACCTGACAAGTGGAGTGATCTAGTCACCCTCTTCTCCAGCTACTCCATCTTCTCTGTTTTACAGGAATATCCATCAGAGGAGGAAAATTACGTAAAAGAAGGGTTCTGACCATTTCCCTCTTTTTCAGGTCGAGTTCAATGCAGAAAACCTAGTTGAATAAACATCATGGCATAGGATGAACTAATACTAATGCTTATTTATTACATTCATGTCTCCTCCCTTTTTTGATTGGTTCATAAACCTGATAATCGATACACTCATTAGACAGCTGTGCATCTGATCCAAACACAATTGCAAGTAAAATATATGAGCAATAAAATCTAAATCATCATATAGGTATGATAGATGATAGGCTGTAAAATTGTTCCACCCTTCTCCATGTTCCAGAATCCTACATATCAATATTCATTAGCCCTTAGGAACATTACCAGACCAAAGCAGAGTGGAAAGTTGTACAACAACAAACCCCAGCATCTTACTCAATATTTCCAGTGAAAATCACTGGTAGAAAAATAATAAAATGTATAAATGTAGTGTGCATTTACAGACCTGGATATGTTCTTTTATAGAAAACGATAGTTACAGATGAAAAGATAAATATCTCTAGATCCAAAATCAAAAGCTTTGTTAGTTTTATTCCCACAAGATCAATACCAATCATGCACTATAGCCAACCAGGAACAGTTGATAATAATCAGGAGATGCTGGATTCAATACTGCTTTAGTGGAAGGGCTGGTAATTCAATAACTTCAAAAAGTATTTTTTTTAATCTAATTTTTAGAGAGGCACATAATAGGAACTCATTTTTAAGTGAAGATTTTAGGTGGATGTGAAAACAGAACATGGTACTATTTAGCTTCAAAAGATATTTTTGCTTGGATTTGTCTCAGAGCCCAGAGAGATAACGTGTGTCTATGTCACAATTGTTGACACCACCATTTACTGACAAACAAAAGTCCTCCCAAACCAGGAATACCCCAAAACATTAAAATGAAAATTGTCTAAGGCAAGCGCATTTCTGCAGATATGACACAGATCACTGTGGAGCAACTCTGTTCTTAAATGAGCAGCCCAAAACCCACCATGGACTGGTTTGCCAGGCAATGGGCAGAGTCCTGTTGCCTTGACTGCAGCTTTGCCTGTTTGCATTTGCTGTAACCCTGAAGGTCACCCTGAGCCTCAAAGCTACAGCACTTCTCATGTAGTGCTTTAGAGGTCTGCATTGGAAACTTCATAAGAGAGCAACGTGAAACAGTTCTTGCATACCAACACCCAAATCTACCTTTCCTTGCTGGAAGCCTCCCTGAAATTGCAAGGAGGCCTTCACTACTGGTGCCCACCTGCCTGCCAGAACTGTTTTTGCTGAACTTGCTGAGAGACTCCTCTGTACGTTCTGGCTCTTTAGCCAATTCTGTTTGTTTTCATGAAATCCGGCTACAGCCTCTATGCAGTAGCTATGATAAGATGCAAGCATGGCAGGAGGGCTACAACCTGCCACAGTATAAGATTCCTCAATACAGAGTATTTTTGTATGCCCCAGGAAAAAAAATTAAAAGGACAGACAATGAGGAGGCAGGAGAAAGCTGAGAATTTTGTGGTTGCTGTTCCCACATTAAATTTCTATAAATTTACATGTGCACACTGAGTGTAGAAAAAGACCAAAGAAAAGTCCTGGACCTGGGTCATGTACAAATAAGGATGGAATAATTGAGATTAATGTCAGCAGAGTGGTAGAACTAAAGGCACCTGGATACCATAATACGTATTTCCATATGATCACATTTCTGAATGCTTTTTGCCCATTGCCCTCCCTCTGTATCTCTACATCCTAAGGCTCCAAAAGTAAGACAACAAATGTATTTTAAGAGATTTTTTTGAGAGGCTTAAGTAACTAAGTGTTCTATTTCTTGATCTCACACAAGTGTAAGTAACATTCACCAATTTACTACTGCTACTCAAAATTTTCCCACTATGTGATGGTGCCTTGGTTTGGTTATTAGCTCTGTCAGACTACTCCCACTCAGAACAAAGAGATGGTCTATGAGGCAGCCTTTTTGTTCGGAAGAAGAGAGAGGATTTCAGTTTTAATGGTTTATCTCTTTTCAAAATTAAGTGGGGTGGGGGTAAAAGGAGAGACTGTTGTAAGGGTTAAAAAATAACAGTAATTATTCTGGAGATGATTCTTTTCCCTGAAGACAATTCTGTCATCAACATACTAAATAACATAGATTAAATATCCTGTGAACAGCTACTGCAGCAGAGACATACAGCTTACTGCCCACCTAAATTTGGCAAAGATATGTGAAGTCTTTGAAATAGAGCACAGTTACTTAAGAACAATCTAGCTTCTAATTCCTGAACAATTATAACACAAAAAAAAAAAAAAACAAGACAACTGGCTACATGAGACTCATATCCAATACAAATTTAAAAACTAATTTAGTACTGCTGATATTGTAACATGAACGGTGTTTTTGCTAATTAATGTCATAATGAATATTTGATGTACAGCTTAATTTTCTAAAGCTTGCATACTCTGCGGCACCAAAGCCTGAAATTCAGACTGTGCATGTTCCCTCAACCAGGCCTCACATTGTTGGAATAAATAGTCTCAAGTATGCAAAACTTGTCTTGCTGTAAAACTGGGAGAACTGCATTCAGACCAAAATGCTATTTCTGAGTTTACACTTGACTGCTTTCTGGATTTTGAAACATTCAATGGCATTCAGACTTTTCTTCACAGCCTGGAGATTTAGTTTCATTTTGTTCCCAAACTGAGGTTTGAACATTGATCACTTGTCTCTGGGAGCTGAGTTGTACAAAAAAAACCCCTCAAACCTAACTTTTCATGTATGCATGTACAGAATCAGTCTAAAAATACATTTAGAAACAAACAAATAAAAACTCTATTGGAGTGTCAAACCCAGACATTTTGCCACACGTGCTGCAGATTAAACTTCAACATAGAAGTCAGCTCAGTCAATTTCGTTGCCGTCAGAGACACAAATACTCCAAGTGAAGAGTGCTAAGAGAGCCTAAGGAGATGGTGCATTTCAAACTTCCGTTCCACACTGGTCAGCTAGACACAAAAAAACCCTCAGCATATGTGAGCAGCAGCAGTTCTCCACCTGCAATCACAAAATAGAGTTCCTCGCTACAAATGGCTGCAGGGCCAGCATCCTGAGAGCAGCTTGTCCAGAACTGCTAGCGTGCATAGGTTATTAGTCATATTGGCAATGAAGCAAAGCAGAATTCAAGTGTTTTCCTACAGAAGAAATATAAGCACTGAAATAGGAGATTTTATATGTCTGGGCAGAACACCTTCCCAGTCATTCGACAAAGTGAACCACTTATGAGGCATGAAATACATGATTGACCTTGAAGCAAGGTAACTGAGGATTTATGTACAGGGAGCAACCAAGAACACCTTGCCATGGCTGAATTTTATTTTGACTCCTGGGAAATATGACAGATCCCTCACACATGATAGCTGCTACTTCTTTTAAACACTGCAACAGCAAACAAATCATTTTGCCCACCATGAAATCCCAGAGAGCAATCGTTGAAAATAGACCTCCATTTCCTTGTCAGCAATTTGTTATGTTGGCGGGTTTTGAACAAGCCAGTCTCTCTGTGTTGCAGCCTGCATAGAACAGAGATGTAAAAACAGGCTGGAAGACTTGGGATAAGAGTCCCAGAGGGTGCATAACAACCCTTGAGAACCAGCCTCTGCAGGTTCCAACAGGTAGTACAGTCACCTCAGAAAACAAACATCTCACACCAGTCATGATGCACCAGGCAGGATGCAGCAGCGGGACAATAGGGGAGCTGCAAGCACAAGGCCAGCAGTGCTCCTTCTTTGTATAACAGGGACCGTATGACCCCAACACCTCAAAAGCCTTCAGGAAAAGCTGTGGGAACCAAACAATATGTGCAAACAAAGCAACTGCATTCAGGAGAGAGACAACAACAATTTGAGATGCATTGCTACCACTATGTCCTTGATGTTGTCATTTCTTTACAAGGAGGGCAGTTCTGCCCCAGGAATCCTCCAGGAAACGCTGATGATAAAAAAGGCTCCTTACCCTGGTCCCTGCTAGCAGGGTCTTTCTAAGATGAAGCAATTAACTCTGCAGCAAATTCAGTACTTAATTGGCACAGGGAAATGTCAGGGGGAGAAAAAATAGCTGTACAGAGAAGTTGTTGAAAACCTTTTGAAGATAAACCTCAAAAAGAACACAAGTCCAGAAAACAAAAACCACCTGAAGAGGAGAAAGGGGAAAGGTTCCTAACAATTTCTGTGTTATTTTTCATTGCTAACTAAAAACATCCCACAGCCAGAACTTTTGAACTATTGACTCTAGCTGCAAGAAGCACCATTCTGACTGAAGATGAGAGGGAGTCCACCCAGGGGATGCTCAGTGGGCACTCTGGCAGCCCGGTAAGGCAGTGCCATCTGCAGGGCTCTGCAAAGGCTGTCAAAGTTTTGAATGCCAGGAAAAGCTGTGCCTGCAGCAAAGGAGCATTCCCCTCATACAGAATGAGGACTGCCCAACAAATAAACTAGGTCACATTTTCTGAAGGAAATTAGGAGAAATAATAACAGATCTTTCAGCACGACACAAGAAAAGGGAGACGTCACTACACAAGGAGCATGAGACCCTCCAAAGCATTAAAGTGAGAGTAAGAAGTTCCTTTTGATCTCAAAGAATGACACATGTCACATCAACAGTGTTTAAGGAAGGGAGGACATAGCATCTGCATAGGAAAAACTGGGAAAAGATCCCAAGATTGTTGCAGAAGCAGGAGCTGGAACAGTCTCCCAGGAAAGGTCAGAGAAATCTACCTCATCTAAAGGAAAAGAGACTGTAAAACACAGAATTTGGATTTTAAAAAAGCTTGTTGAGACCTCTATTTGTATACATGCAATGTTTACATTGCAGAACAGATTTGAGAGGAGAAGGTATTTCCTGGAAGGTGGAGACTTGTCTCATGACTAGCACTGAGGTTAGAGGGCTTCTGCACAACCGGGATGAGGAAAATGGGGCACAGACAGGGAAGCATTTACTGATGCTCTGCTTTTCTTACAGTAATACACAACTTTGTCTTCCTTCAGGCTTTTGGACCAACTTAATTATCAAATAGTTGTTCAGCCTGCAATGTGTTCAGAGCCTAACCCCAAAAGAATGGGTTTTCTGTTCCTTCCCAACTTAATAGAAAAGTAGAAATGGAGAAAGAGATATCTTCTGCCACATTGCTACAAGGAAAAAAAATACTATTCTCATTTTGCAGTCTACTATCCTGTTAAATTTTGCATTTCAGCTTTTTGTTGCTCTTCAGGGAATGTCTGAGATTCAGAGATCATGGAATAGTGAATCAAGACAGGGAACAATTTCTGTACACAAATTCAACCAGCTGAGAGTGGTGCCGAGATTGCAGATTGAGCCAGAAGGCTGGAACAATCAATGTTCCCCAACTGCAAGGACTTGAAAAGGACCTCTCTATTAATTGCAGATAAGTACAATATGCTCAGTACCACATGCTCTGGGCTGTCCAGCAGCCAGATTACTAAATAACTGATAAGATAATGTACCTTGAGCCTTTTGTCATTCTGAGTTCTGTCCATTCAAAGCCAGTACAACAGTTTTTTTAAAAACTACCTTTCTGCAAAGCAGTTGTTGTTAACTGAAGAACAAGGGCTAAGCTGAAAGCCAGCAATGAAATGGGTCTATTGCTGTGCAGCAACAACCCACAGTAACACCAACTTATTAATTCTGGCCTGCAAAGCTCTTTGAAGTTGCAGAAAACCATTGCCTGAAAATGCTATTATTTTATTGAAATCAGCATCTGTTGTTTTCAGCGTGATCTATTCATTGTCACAAAACAGCATCCGAGCATCCCTGCTGCCTGTTTATGAGAGAATCACCACCCCCATGTTAACATTTGTTTACTCGCAATGCCAGAGCAACTGTGGCAGCAAGAGGTCAATATCATGCCACAACATTTCATCCCATTACCACTGAATCACAGAGGTGCAAATTACAGCTCCGAGGCCTCCCTGGCCCCACTCACCAGCTTGACTAAACACAGCCTTCTGGAAGCAAATTTTGGTGGGCTGGGAGCAGCATGCTCGGCACGCCTTGCTGCATATGCCTCTTGCTTATATCTGCAGGCAATTAGTAGGATCTCTCTTGAGTGATGTGGTTTTGATGGGCTGGGAGGATGGCCTCTCCAACACTGTGCAGTTGCTGAGATTTAATTACAGGGCCAGACTGCCACTTTCACAGCATTGGTACTCAAGGTGGAGGACTGGGGTCAGGAGGAAGGTGAGTGCCAGACAGCTGCCTGGGCTCCTGCTGCCTCTTCCTACCACACCACTGAAATGCATGCTACCACTCCCAACACCCGCTCACTGACACAACAGGAAAGAAAAAGCAAACAAAAATGTAGGCTGTTTACTGCTCTGACTTTTTCTGAAAGGCTACTAAGTTGCAAGTGTCCAGAAAGGTTCAGGAGACCTTTAAATTCAGCATCTTTGGGACTCAAACCCAGACAGATACACCAATGACTGCGGTACCTCAGCATACAGTGGTACTGGACTCCTGCTGTTTCCATGGGAGCAGAGAGGAGCTGCAATATTTTGGGGCAAGAACATTCTCGCATGTGCCTCTGTCCAAGCTGAGGCCCATGACTCCAGTGTCCTACAACCTCACCCGTTGTCTCAGCAGAGTGCAAGGAGGTGATCTTTGCTGACAATCTCTAGGGATTCAGCAACACACACTGAGCTTAAGCTCAGCACATTCTCCCTGTCCAGAAAGAAGTCTAACATGGAACTGGGGGCAGTTTTCCCATGTGAGTGAGAACCAGCCACAGCCCTGGTTATCGGTTCTTGTTTTTAATTACCTTTCCATCAGGAAAGAGTACATGCTGCCTGAGGTCTCTGCAGCTCATTGTCCCCCGAGAAACATGTGAAACATGAATGTCTCAAGCCTTCTGGTGAGGGGAAAGCATCCAGCCCATCCATAAGTAATGGCTGTTCATTACAAATTTCAGCGTGTCAATGTCTAAGACCTCACGCCACAGTGGTCCACAAACAGCCAAGCAAGCATGACAGACAGAAAGAACCTGCCCTCCATTTAGTTTTTATGGGTTGAATAAGGTGAGCAATACAAAGTTAAAGGTAGAGAAAGCTTTCTAGTGTCTCTTTCTGTATTTCTTAAAATCACAATTAAAAGAATTAAAAAGAAAAGTAAAAAAAATCATTAGTGTGGAATGGAAAAAGCAAAAACCCGGAGCTATTTTAATTGCAAATATTTACGAGCAGCAAAACACCTCCATGCTGATCACGCTATCAGTGGCTATCACATTATCACAATAAAACATTATAACTATTCTTATCATTATTACTTTATTTAATTATGTTATTACTGCAGACGCAGAGAGAAACCTTAATACTCTACTGCCCCAAAAGAAGAAATTGGGTTTGTGACTAGACCACA
Organism: Urocolius indicus; assembly: GCA_013401255.1. Lineage (NCBI taxonomy): Eukaryota > Metazoa > Chordata > Aves > Coliiformes > Coliidae > Urocolius > Urocolius indicus. The sequence goes on along the minus strand of WBNH01011234.1, from coordinate 112 downwards.
CACATTCTGCTGCGTAAGAACAATATTGGAGATTATAAAAAGAGGGCAGGTGGGTGGGAAGGCAAAGAGGAAGAATGTTCGACTAAATTAGCATGAGTGTGGTGGTTTAGGC